>OZ010596.1:1436593-1589093 GCA_963932145.1 Acanthosepion lycidas
TAAATATTTTGCTGAATAAGATTTTATCAATATCTAAATGTAAAGGATAAGACATTTGAAAAGAAATGTAGATAAACTTGTTTACTGATTAAATATTAATTAGTTCTATACAAGGATGTTTTTTTAGTTTTATTTTTCTATCTCAGGCATATCAATGATTTGGCTAAAATTTAAATAGGTGGCAAGAAAAGTTTTAGTATGGATAAAATTATAACCTTGAACAGAGCAACTGGCATTATTGCCTGAAGATAAACAAACTGCTACAACAAAGACATACAGATAAATGTGCTGCTTTTAATGTAGTACAAGGCCATTTATTTCCTGTAATATTCACTGAGGCATGTACATATGCTAACCAATACACAATAATGGGTAGGAAGAGCTAAATTCAGTTTAGCTACTTTAGGTTTAAATATTATTTTGGGAGTATATGAAGCTAGATGGATGAACCATGGAGACTACACAAGCAACAAGCATAGAATTATATTTACAGGTAGGGAGAGGAATGAAAGAGAAGTAGGACTAATATTAGATAAAGACATGAGGAAATGTGTTCTGGGATACTGGCAACTGTTGGATAGAGTTCTTCTAGTGAAATTGAAAGCAAGGTTTTAAATGCAAAAGAACAAGATAGTGAAATAGTTAGCAAATATGAATATAGATTGCACAATACATACAGAAAAAAATGTGCACAATGAATGGTCAAGTAATAATTAACACTTGGTTTTAAGCATACTTGGAATGCTTGTTGACATGGAAAAACGAAAGTAGGGAAATAAGGAACCAAATAAGCTATGTAAAAATCAGTAAAAGATTTAGAAATGCAGTTCTACCCTCTAAAATATCTGTAAATGCTGACTGTGGGGGCCAATCACCATCCAGTCATATGCAAAATAAGGATAAAATTATGAAAATTAAAATGACACCTAAACTGTACAATACAACAGGCTACAGAATAACAATTTGTTGGCAAACGTGCTGATGTAGTAAGGAATAAATATAAAATTTTAGAAGAGGCTGGTAACTGAAAGTGGAACACCTTAAAGGAGACTAGTGATGAAGGAGAATAAGTTTTACCTTTTAGCAGAATAGGCCTCGAATTATGGTAATTTTTGTGCTTGTCTATCAGTCTTAACCAATCACAAACTTTCTTACCCCAATAACAAAACACTACTTTGAACAGGAAGATTCTTTATTCTTTGTGGGTGTAGACAGTAGCTGTATGTTGCAAGCCATGCTTACTGGTTTTTGCCCCCACAGTTGTGTGTCGAGTTACCCCTTCTGATTTATGCCCCTGGTATTTTTGACTATGGACTTGTGAGATTGATTTATGAGCTTTGAAATTATAACCCCAGACATATGATTTTTGATCTGACCTCGCTATTACTATTTTCCCTAGAGATGTTAGTGTTGTTGGCTAAAGAAGACATCTAAAAAGAAAAGTGACAAGAAAAAAGTGAATGGCAAATAAAAATTCTTGAACTAATAAAAAAAAAAATGTATCAAAGGAACTGTATTATTAAAGGTAAGATCGGCATTGGCCAAGATGAACAAAGTTAAGTAGAACCAGCTGAGATTGTAATACAAAGGTCTTTGAGTTTTGAACAATTTCATGATAGAGTACAGAAATAATACAAAATATATAACTGATGAAATACTGGAAGATATCAGTAGATCTATCTTCCTAAGGATACCAAAGAAACCATGTACAAATGAATGTAAATTCCATCAGATAATCAGCTTAATGAGTTACGTAACAAAGCTTATTGTTAAGATTCTAATGAATAAATCTTGTAGCAGAATTAGACTGAAAATAGGGCAAGAACAGTGTGGCATTATTCAAAGACACTCAAAGAAATATGATCTTTATGATCAGAATGCTATCAAAGTGAGCAATAGAAATGTCGAAAGACCTATATTTCATAGAGTACACAAAAGTGATAAGCTACAACACAAACACCTACTTGAATTACTAGAAAAGCTAAATGCTAATACCATGGACACAACTTCAAAGAAACTTATACATACAATCAGAAAGAGAAGTTGAAATTTCTGGGACATATGATGAAAGATTACCTAGAGAATTTAGGACTTATTGAAGGTAAGAACAGTGAGCACATGTGAATAAATGGCAGAAGACAGACAAATAGGTGTAAAAGGTAAAAGAAAAAAAAATACTTAGAGCAACAAAGGACAGGAAACTGTGGAGAGCCATAATCACCTAAATCGTGAAAAGACTTAATCTTTCATTGGAGATCAGTGAATATAATCAATTAATGACAAACTTTTTCCAGCGATATGAACATCATTCATTCAGGATTAGAGTCTAAATGATTAATTGGCAACTCTACAATTCATGAGATTATGTCATCTCCTTGATTATTTGTCTGCAAAGAAAGCTGGATGAACAAGCCAAAGACAGTGTTATGTCTGCATACACACTTCTCAAAGACAAAAAGAGGTGAAACAGTGACAACTTGGTGCATGGAATGCACAATGAAGTTGTGCACGAAATTCTTCAAAGAGTATCAGACTGTTAAAAATAAATAAATAAAATTTACGAACCATTTGTTTTATTTCCCCCTTTTCTCTTTATTTTTTTTTGTAATCTAAATAGTTCAAATATCATTTTTCATAGTTTTTGCATATAATTAAACTGAAAAATAGCATACCTTTTTTAAAAAGTGAATTTTCTTATTTTTGACATGCACATTTATGCAACCTTTTCCTGACATTTAAGGGTTAAGATTTGCCAAATTCACATAAAGTATGTTTAAATTCATATAAATTACAGCAAAAATTAAGGTTAAGAGTACTTTCAGGTAAGGATATTTGAAAACCCATAAAATCTAACAAATGAAAATAGTCTAACTAGTTAAAATAAAATGACTTAATTGTTGACTTAATACCAAAATGTTAGTATTGTAATTAAAATATTTTCTTTGTCAGTATGTAAACATCAGAATGAGAAATATTTCATTTGTGTAATAATTCTCTACTAGTAATTAGTTTCAATACTGACCATTTATATAAATTTATTCAGCAACTATCCACAAGAGAGAAGCATTAAAAAATTTGATGAATGTAAGAACATTATAGTTTCATTTCAATTTAAA
Organism: Acanthosepion lycidas; assembly: GCA_963932145.1. Lineage (NCBI taxonomy): Eukaryota > Metazoa > Mollusca > Cephalopoda > Sepiida > Sepiidae > Acanthosepion > Acanthosepion lycidas. The sequence goes on from OZ010596.1 coordinate 1,439,710, forward strand.
TTTTATAAAAATCTTTTGCCAGTTATCTTTATTGTAATTCAATTTATGCACCTGTTTTCTGAAACTTTAATCAATAACACTTTAATGGAAAAAATACTTTCAAGAAGGAAGACTGTTCTAGATGCTCTTCAGATCTACTAGATAAATAATGAGTCTCAGGACAATTAGAAAGGAATGCTTAAGAGAAATTCTGAAAAGTTGTTATTGTCAGGTGATAACCAATTTTTGTTCTTGGAGACTTTCACAAAATTTTAACTTTCATGTTAGTTATATGAAGTAAATTCAATATTTCATAAGTGAAAATGAGCTAGAACAATTAACTTGGTATTTCTGAAATTGTGCATGCCACTCATTTATTTCATAGGCAAAAAGCTGAAGCTCTAGAAGCATTGAATATTGCTGCCAGTTCTGGTCTGGTGCTGCTTCTATATATCTAGAGATTCTTGACAAAATTCAAAGAAGAATCTGCAACATTATTGGTCCTGACCTGGTATTTCAGCTTCAATTATTTTTCTATTGCTGCAATATAGCTTTCCTGTAGCTTTTTTTTTTTTTTTTTTTTTATAAATATTTTCATTGTAATTGCTTTGATGAGCTTTGCTCTTTGGTAAATCAACTTTGTAAATTATTGAAAATGCTATTTGTAACTAAGTTCTATGCTAACAATTTCTTCTCTTGCACTTCTTGCTTGTGGAACACTTCTTGCTTTCCTTTCAACTATGATCTTCAAAAATTTAAATACAGTGTCAATCATTATCTTCTGTCTCTGAATCCTGTTTTTATTTTTCCACAGAATTGAACTTCTTCCCATTAAAATAATTTTGTAGGAATCAAAATATGTGGTAATCCAAAAGTCAGGTGAGTACAGCAGGTGCATTAGGACATCTCAATCAAGCATTACCAAATTCTACTGGGTCAGTAGATATGCGAGGCCTGGTATTGTTCTGAAGGAGGATGACATGCTTCCAATTGGCCAATTCTGGACATTTATCATCAATGATGCTTTCAATCAGTTCAACTGAGAACAGTACTTTTCTGAATTCAATGTTTAATTTTGCAAGAGGGTCTCATGTACAGTATGCTTCCAACTCCACCTGATATACAGTATCATTTTTTGTTTTCATTTTCTCCAGGACCTGTTTTTAATCAACATTGTTGCAAACATTCTCTTTTCCATTGCTATGTTCACAAGTCATTTTTTTTTTTGTGTTTAAACAGAAAAACACAGTTGGAAATGTGGTCCATTAATTTTTTTTTCTGTTGAATTGTGAAATTGTAGGGACTCTTGTATTCAAGTGTTTTCAAATGCCTTACACAGCTCATACGAGAGAGACAGAGTTTCTTTGATGTCCTGTGTTGTGTTTTTAATCAGGGTTTTCATTTGGTCATTATCAATGACTGCAAGCTTGCTGGAATGTTCTCAGTTTTCCAGGTCAATCATTTCTACTTCTGAACCTAGCAAATCATTTATGAACAGTACTCCTTTCAGCTATGGCACCATCCCATTAAATGGTATATATTTATTTTGCAGTTTGTACAGTATTTTTCATTTCCTGTGGTAAAATAACACCAAATGACAAAAATGTATCTCATTTTCCTCCATTTTCACTTTTAAATATATTTAACTTTCAAAATCCATACATGAAATGCATAGAAAGAAGTGTTGCGATATCACCCCTCAATTTTGCATGTGAGAACCAAAATCATGTTTTCAAATGCAACAAACTTCTTCAATATTCAATATTTCATCAAGTTTTATTGACACACAACTTCAACATAAATTTGTGCAGCTTGGTGTTAAATGCTTCAAACATTTTTCATCAGAATTTAAATAAGGGATGAAATAACTTATTGTTTTTTGTTGCTAACATATAGTATTAATAAAAGATGAGAAAACATTTATTTTAATAATATTCAAGTTCACCTACTTCATAAACAATATAAGGATTATCTTTAAAAATAGCATACATTTTACTAGTCACTCCATGGATTACTGAATGTATTTCCTCTCCCATTTCCAAGTGATATTAATAGGATGGGCATCTGGCTTTGTTTTTTTTGTTTTTTTATTGTTTATTCATTTTCTGATTTTGATGAAAAAAAAAACAAACTTACTTCCTTTCATAACCTTCTCATAATGATGATGCAAATAAACATTGAAATGGGAACTAAAATTATCTACAATTTATTTAAAGTTATCTTCATTTTATATTTCATTAAGTTAACTAACATATAAAAAATATGTCTCTTCATATGGTAATCCATTTTTAAAGAAAGAAAAAAAATTACATAAGCTTATACTTTTCAGATCAAAATTGTTTCAGGTTTTGTACAAAAATTTTCAAAGTGAATGCATCAGGATGTTATTTGTTTTCCATATTTGGGAATAAAATTAAACTGTCATTTTATTCACTTTTCCCACTTAATCCTTGATTCTTCCTTCTTCAATAATAGATAGCTATTTAAAAAAAATTGAAATTGCAAGTAAAAATATTTAAATCCTTTTGCTTTGTACAATTAATAACCTGGGGGTATGTTAACCAAGTGTAACTGCTAATCACTGCTTTTTTTTGGTTGGTGTGGTGGGTTGGCACAACAATAGTAGATAAATCTAGGTAAGTACTATATCACCTGCCCTAATCAGACACTGAAAATTACTGCTTTCTACATGATAAAGGTTTGTGGATCTATGAATTTTCCACGTGAAGGTTTTAGACAGGATCTACAAAATCAACTTAGTTTTATTTTATTTTTTTAATATATTTCATGCTAAAAGTTCAGATAGATCTAATATGCCATGAAATAGTATCAAACCCATATCCTCCAAGACTTTTCAAATGAACAAGTAAAAATATTCTCATGAAAGGTTGCAAGAAGAAAAAAAACCTTTACAATAAACAAGCAAAAGTTTTACTAACTTAAAAGAAAATTAGTATATAGATATTTACTAAGTTTAGCTTAGTCTAGGACTGTGGGCCATTGATGATAGCAAAAAAACTTAATTATAAATGTAGTAATGATGAGCTAAAACCAAGAGGGGGTCCCATTGGAAATCTGAATTTTTGTTTATAAAACAATCATTGTTAAAAGTGAAATAGCATTAATTTGTGACGAGTCTGAAAAGTTTTATGAATTTGTCTGTTGGTATAAAGAGGATTATTTTTGATTGTACAATTTATTTTTTTAAATTTTTTAATTTGAACATTTGTTGACAGGAACATTAGATATCAAATCCCTTTTTATACCAAATTAGCCATCAATTTATCTGTCATATTTACCCCTTTAGTTTTTCAATCAAGTTGCCTGAATTTTTAACATGTGAAGGGTTATCTATTCTAAGAAGTAGTGTTAAAATATTTGTTGTCTTTTTCCAGTCTATGCAAGAGTGCTCCTAATTCTGGATAGGATGGGTTGCATTGGAATGTCTATTTTCTGCATTTTAGGTAGACCATAAAGCCTGGGTATTTTAGAATGGTATTCTACTAATTTATACCATGACATGTCTTCATTATTAACTAGTTTTCTAATTACTTAATCTTTTGTGTTCCTGAAATTATTTTGTGTTCATTTATTTTTCCCCATCAGGGAGTAATAATCCAATTTTGTCATTATTATTATTCCTATTTATGATAACAATTCCACTCCCTTTTTCCAAGGAGGTGAGGAAATTTCCTTATTTTTGGCCAGGTTTCTGAATGCTTATAAGTGTCTCTGTGATAGAGTTCTTTTATTGTTTGCTCCCAGCATGGTAGTAATTAATGCTTGAATGAATCCTTTGTTAAAATCAGTGTCATTGTGTTTATGACTTAACTATTGTGTCTACAAGGTTTCCATTTTGAATCTCAGTGTCAAATTTTAATCCAAAGCTAAAGGCTTCCAATTTGGTGTTGGATTGTTTTATGTCACATTTTTTTTCTTTGGTCATCCATGTTGAATAAATACAAATATAACAATCTAAAATTGGATTTTGAATCTAAAAATTAAAAAAATTGGCACTCAAGATATATAGTAAATATTATTTTTCTGTAGTAAATGATCTTGATGTAAAGAGAATAATAAAACTGCTGTCTTTCTTTGTCTATTCCTTATTCCATAACACAAAGCAAACTATGTCTTTTTACAAGTTTGTAAATTTGTTCCAAGAAAATATTTTAATCAAGCATAAAATTATCTCAATTCTCTTCTAAATTCTCTAATTCTGAAATATTCACCTTTCATGTCATATATTGCACATCTCTACCTTATTGTGTTTTTACTCTAAATGGTAATTATTGGACTGGCCTACCATTAAGTTTTAACTGTACTATGTAGACTACAGTTTAATAAATATGATGTTCTACCAGTTGATTAAACAAAGTCAGTCATATTAGTTTTGAAAAATTGTTTCACTGTGAAATATCAATGTAAAAAGAATAGACAGTGTGATTATGCCTCCATTTTTCTTGCATTTCACTACCACATTTATGGCAAGAGAGTTTCTTATATATCATCAAGACAATTGTATAAAAAGTGACAGTTTTTTCTTTGAAAATAATAATATTGCATTTGCACACATATTGGGGGTGTAATGCTTAGTATTAAACAGAGATGAAGTGGTATAAACACTAATCGCACATGAGGGCCAATTGATTTGGAGCAGCCTTTTATGGTTATTCTGATTCTACCTTGATGTGCCCAGGATTAGAACATGGCCTCCCTACACAAAATGGCATGAATATAGGAATCTAGTCACTCACTCATATGTTGAATGAAAAGCAAATGCTTAGAAAGTAGTGACAATAAATTAACTGGCATAGCATTTTATTTCTTATTAAAAAAAACTAACAATTATAAGAATATTTATTTCTGTACAATGACAAGCAAAGAGATTTTTTTAAAGTTTTAATTTGGAACCAAAAATTAATTTTTGTCAATTAAATCAAATTAAGGTATTTAACTGATGCCAACAATATTCTGCATTGATGTTATTTCTTGGAAGATGCAAAGAACTGAATATTGGCTGCAACAATAAGTACAAAGCCATTGTCTGTGATTTGCATGAAAAGAAACAAGAGGTTGTGCTAAAACCATTTCAAGTGGAATGCCGTCTGTCCAATGACAAGGAACTAAATGAGAATAATGGAAAGAAACTATTTGGACAATTTTGTAGCAAAAGAAGCATCTAAAGTATGTTCTATGCTGATCTGGTTAACAGCAGCAGCAGTAACCTAAGTTGCCATCATGATAAGTTGGGTTTGTTTGGCTCAGGTTGAATGGATCAGATGAAGAGCACTATAAACAAGAAAATGGGAAAGCAGCACTCAGAAATGCTGATGGCAACAGATGAGCAGGCCACTCAGAACAGAGTCTGCAAAACACAAGTAGGTAACAACACACACTCAACAAGGTTTGCCTACACAGAAAACAAGCAACATAATAGAACAATTTCACACTTCAAATAAACAAGAATAAAATCCTGCCTTAAATGAGAAGTTCAGTACAAAAGAATGGTATCAATGGTTGTGTATTGAGAAATACAGAAATCTAAAATATCTTTTTAAGCACTCAGACTATCAGGAAAGAGTCGATGCTGGTAACTGTTAGCCATATTTATGAAAGTTCATTATGTAATAATAACCAGGGTGTCTGCCAACCAAAAAAGTGTTTACTTAAAATTCTTTAATAATAAATTTAGTTGAGATTTTTATCAAAATTAATATTCTGGTCATGATTTTTGTTAAAATAATCATGATCATGTTTACTAAGAATGCAAGCAGATTTGTTTGCATGCCATTGAAGCAAATAACTAAAAGCTAAGCTGGTGTCAATGTTTGGCAACAAAATTTAAATGATTTCTACACAAGTTCTTAATTCTCATTGCACCACATTTAGAAAGCAAGAAGAGAAAAGTTTCTGAACTTTTGCAATTGATTCGAGTTGATATCAGGCATAGGTTATTCAACCAAAATCAATTTGTCATCATTGTGATAAGTTGGGCTTATTAGTACAGATTCCAAGATTTGAATTTGAATTAAGAGTAAGACTATGTAAAAACAAATAGAATGGTATTTTACTTTGTTGGTAAGTGGTGTTCAAGAACACTTGATGTTTACTCAAAATGTTAAAAACTTTAAATATCTTCAAAATGTTTCATATAATGATGACAATTGTGTTAAAATAGAAAGTAGATGTTTGAGAGAAAGATGAGATTAATGAAGCAAAAATGCAAAATTATTGGCTATAATAAGTACATTCATTGGAGAGATAAGACAAAAACAAGAAGCTCAAAAGATATTCAAAAAATATTCATCTTATTCTTAAATAACAAATTTATCACAATAGACATCAGAGCATGCCTAGGTGAAAAATCATTTAAAATTTTTTTTTTTTATTTATTTATTATAAAAACAAATTCATAACTAATAATAATCCTGTAAAAAAGGTTAGCAGCTTCTTCAAAAGGACAGCTTCTTTTGTTTATTTTTCAATAGTCAATTAGATGAATAGTTTTTTTAAATGATAGAAAAACTTTTCTTCCTTACACTTCTTGATATAGAAAAAATTTAATTTTTTTAGTTTCTTCAACCAATAATTTCCAATAAACTTTTAATAAAATACAAATCTCCAGAAAAAAGGACATGCACAAAAATACAAATAGGCAAAATAAATAGATTAGACTAAGTGTTATCAATGTTATTTATTCACTACTAAAATTAGTTTTCCAGCAGACCAGTAAGACACCCAAGTTTCTGTTTGTAAGTAAATATAGTAAGTAGGTCAGGATACTTGACAGGAAAAGAATTCTTACTTTCCTCATTAATCCTCCTAACAATAAGGATTATATTTTTATTGTGTTAACATCTAAATATAGCCTGCTGGTTTCAGGTTAAAAATGTACAAAGTGGAATAAAAAAAAAAAAAGAGGGTTGGGGGCAGGGAGGATTGATTAAATAAGAAATATACAACTGCTGTTGCTGCTATTTTTAATCTGGTTTGACAAATTTTAAAGTATTATCAGCATTTAAAGCAGGCAAGAATTTCAATTGTTTGTTGATTGATACATTGAGAATAAACATTTTTTTAAATGCCTGTTGAAATGGAAAAAAACAACAAAAAAACAAAAAGAAACAAAGAAATCAGAAATCTAGCTTTTTGTATTTTTTTTTTTTAATAAAGAAAAAGCTGTACAATATTTATTTGATGGTTTAATAAAGATAAATTAAACTTCACATTTGTAGTTTCTCTGAAGAGTGAACTCTTAAAGTTGGTATTTTGGGTACTTGTCAAAACTAGCCCCGTGAACTGAGAGAGAATTTCTCATAAGTATGACCTGTGTCAGACTAAGCTAAGTATGCATCTGCATCTTATGTTGCATCAATCATTTTGTATAAGTAACTACATCTAGTAGAAAGGCTTCTGATCAGGAAGTTTTGAGGAGTGTGGAACCACCTTTTAATTGCTGTTGTGTCTAGGTCTGCCCTAACCTGGGGTGATAGCACCTAATAGGGTCCCATCTATGAACAAATAGTTAACCCCAAAACTGGTGTCAAAACACTATCAAAGTATAAAAATTAATTTTTATAGTAAAAGTACCAACAATACAATTTCATAGTGTTATCAATTTTATTTATTCACTACTAAAATTAGTTTTCCAAAAGAAAAAAGAAAAAAAATACTAGCAATACATTTTTGTAAAAGAAATTACTAATGCTCTCAAGAAAATGAAATTTCAGCATTAAATGACCCATAAGGAGTTGATATGCTGCTAAACAAATAATTTCTTATTTTCAATCAATAAAAAAAAAAAAAAAAAAGATTGATCACATGAAAAATATGTGAAAAAGTTGCATTTTTAATAAAGATTTAAATGTCAATTGTTTAAAACAAACATGAGATTTTATTGTTATGCAAAATTTAAGAGATAAAAATAAGGTGAAAACAAACACCACTTTGGTTGGTGAAGAGGTGGAAGGTCATATTTTAAAAGAGAAATAGAAACAAACTTTGTACCTCTTATTATTCTCTTACTGAAAGAGTGTCCAAGAAAATTAGGATTCAAAATAGGAGAGTCAAAGAGATGTACAAGGCAAATATTGAATATTATGAGGGAGAATAGATAAAGAACTAAGTCACTAGAGAGATTTAATACTATTCCAGTATATATATATATATATATATATATATATATATATATATATATATATAGAGAGAGAGAGAGAGAGAGATCAACAATGGAGATTACAAAGTCAAATGTTATTCGGATTAATGGAGTTACCTCCCTGAATAAATGAAAAAAAAATTAAGCTGAATAGCAAAAATAATCCCCCTCCCCACATCAAGTAAATAAAAAGGTCTGTTTGGAGTGATGGGGAGGAAGATTTTTCAGTGGATTAATTCCACCCTCTTTCTAAGTGACACAAATTAATAAATGTTATAAAAAAAAAAAAAAAAAAAAAAAATGAATTTAACAAAGGACATTCAGATCATTAAATATTTGACTTAATTGGTTTGCTTTATATTTAAAGATCTGTCAAACTGCATGCATAAATACTTATTTATTAATGGGGGAGAAGAGGGGGATTATGTTACCTTTAAGAAATTCAGATTCAAACATTTCTTCATCTGAATTCATGTATTGGAATGTCAGTTTATATTTCAAAGTAAATAAAGACTAATCAACAGTTTTTTTAGTGAAGTCTACTTGAAAGTCTGCAACTGTAAGTTTGCAGACATAAAATCTGCATATATAACATTATCATTCTCTGCCTTTGGAAACAAAATCAAAACAATTATTGCCAAATCATTCATGAACTGCTGAATTAACTCCTTTTAAATAAAAGGATGTCAAGTTTTTATAAATATGAAAACTTTATTTGATAGGGCAAGTGAAGAGAAAATAAAAAAGGGATAAAGTTTACAAGAGTTGAGCAGAAATGGGGCAAATTTGTTACAAACAGTTCCTATCACAGCTTTGACATAAAAAAATCACAAGCAAGAAGGAAAAAAAAAAATGAATTTTTCAAAGGAAGATGGTGCTCAACTTAAGATCATTTGTTAATCTATTCAGAGAAATTTCTCTGCACTTCCATTTTAATGAGAGGAGATGAACATTTTTTTAAATTTTATTTCAAAAGGAAAATAAAAGATAAATAAAATATTTTTCTTGCCATTTGATATTTGTTCATTAAGATCACACAGATTAATCTATTGTTAATGTCTAGGTTGATTCATTGTAAAACCAATCAGTGACAAAATGATTTATCCAACAAAAAGAAAGGTTGTCAATAGATGCTAATAATTCAGAAATGATATTGGAAAAGGAAAAAAAAAAATCAAGGAATCTTATTGAATTTGACAGTCAATAGCCTTTACTACCAAAACATTTCATTAAGTATCAGGAAAACATTTGTTATTTCTTAAATAGTTTTTATACTAAAATATTGTTGTCACCCATTGTATGCAAATGAATTTAAATACAAAAATCAATTCTTAATCTTATTCTCTACATGCTAAAGCATTCCTATACTCTTAACAATTCATTAATAGCTAACCCTGAAAATAATTTTGACCCTCAAAGTTGTACAGCTTCAACCCTTAGTGCCTAGTCTGCCATCCATAATTACCAGTTTATTAAGTACAACAATGTAATGATTCAACGATATTTTGGAGTAGAGGTTGGGAAGTCCACCTATATGGCTGGCAAATATCCTGATTGTATGTAGCATTTGAAAAGAGAGGTTGTTGGGTTTTTAAAGATAATTGATGTAACACCATAATTGATCACATGTTCTAAATAGCAAAATAATTGAAAATTAAGATATAGAAAAAAGTGAACATGAAAATTGATCAAATGAAAAGAGGTTTACAATAAAGTAAAAAAGATTTTATTGCAGATGCACACTTTTATAAAAATATTTTTTTAAATAATTTTGTTACAGGTTCAGAAAATACCGACTGGCATAATAAGGGTGGATAATTTCAAAGATAAAAAAAATTTAAATCCTTTGTATAGTCTTATTTCTAAAAAATGTGAATGTTCATTCACGCAGAAAAGATTATCAATGCAGATTTTTCTTTTAATAAATGAATCAGTCATTTAACAAAAAAAGGTTACAATTTCTATGAAAGCATTCTAAAGAGACTAAAGATTAAGAAAATTGGTTGGTCAAATATTTCATTCATTTTTAAGCATGCAAATGTAAAGTTCATTCATTGGATCAAATTATTATGGAATATAAAGTTTTAAATCTTAATTTATAGTTTTATTATGAGTAACATTGCAAAGAGGAATGTTTCTTAACAACAAGCAGAAAACTACAAAAATACAATGTGAAAATCTGAAAAAAGGAAAAAAATAATTTATAAAATATTTGAATTTATCCAATTTATTTTGAAAATATTTTAGCGTAAGACTTAAAATTAATTAAAAGATAGTCAAAGAGAAAAAGAAAAATTTTTTGGTCTAAGCCTGGAAAATGTTAATGGACTTATTTTCAAGGTAATGGGACGAGATGTGCAACTGGTACAATAACTGTAGTGTTATTAGAATCCAGGGCAAAAAACTTGATATATTGAGTTATCAGTCAAAAAGCCAGATTTGTTAAAAAGATGGACAGCAGTAGATGGAGACAATTTATGCACAAGATTATCCAATTAGAATTTACTTCAGTGAAAAAGTAGCAATTAAGTTGGAAGCTTTCTTATAACAAGAGTTACAGTCTATGAATTAAAAGTAATGGATGTTTATAATGAGCACAAAAACAAATTGTAGTTTAATGACAAAAAGAATTATCATGTAATCAGATTCTATATGGAGGGAAAATTAAATAATAAATGAACAAAGATTTCTTTGTCAAATCCTTTTCCATTTAAAGAAAGTAAACAAATATTAAAAAAAACAAAAAACCTTCAGTAACATTTTGGAGATATAGTTTTTCAAATTTCTGCTGAAATGTAAGGAATTAGGCAAAAGTGTAGAGAAAAGTAATTTTTCTTTTGTTATCAATAACAAAGAAAAATAAAAGAATTAGTTCTACAAATATAAAATTGCAGCAATTAAAAGATGCCACAGTAGAACTTAATGATGTACAATTTAATGCTGATAAAATGACGGCTAGTGATTATAGGTCTTGTAATGATTAAAAACAAAGGAAAATAAAGCCATTCTACAGAACACTTTTTTTTACCTGATTGGTCACAAAAGGAAAGTTTAACAAAATATATGCAATCTACTTTGTTGGACTTAAATTAATAAGAGTATCAACCTATCCTTTAGTCAAGAAGCCATTCACCTCGGTCATATATATATATATATATATATATATATTTATTTATTTATTAAAAAAAATGTTATGTTAGTGATTAAGACTAGAGGAATTAAAATTGAAAATATTTTAGTGTAAAAATTTAAAGGAACTTTACAAATCTAGCAGACAAAATTACACAACTTCAATATAGACAAAAGTTATTTTCATTGATTTTTATCAATCCACAAAATTTATACAGAATTCTAAAACTGAACATTTTGTAATCTTTGAGCATTATTAGGTACATAAAAATATTGTAAAATTGAAAATAGAGTCTATATATCAATTAAAAAAGAAAATACTTAATATGAAATACTAATTTGTGACTTATTTTGTATCATCTTTTATAACTTGATATGAGTAAAAAAAAAAAAAAAAAATTATGTAAGAAATTCCTACAAATGTAATGTACCTTTTTTCTTAAGTAATTTTTCTCATTAATTTTGGGGGTCTCTTTCCCAGTCAAGCATAATTTTTTAATCTTTGTAAAAATAAAATAAATAGGTTCACATTTGCTAAACATTTTCACAAAGAAAAACTAAAGGTACAATGAAAATCTATTTCAAAAGATTATCACCAAAAACATGATTAAATATAAGCTTTAAAAATCTAAGAACAAATGGATGTAAAAAACATAGCAGCTTAATAAAATAGGCACTGTTAAAATGGATTTTGTTTATTCAGGAAAAGTAAATGCTAAAAGGTATTATTTTTCTTCTGATTAACTGATAGAAACTGTATAAGATAGACTTGCCTGAATAATCATTCTTATGGTGTCGAATGGACCTGGCCAGATACATGATGCTGACAAAGATATTCTGCCACAAAGATGATGTTCAGCCTTCAGTGCAGTAGATGTGATGCATGTCAAGCGTTCTACTCAACAGATACTGAGGGTGCATCTATTGCTAACTCAATACTCTCTTAGGCAGAAATTCCCACATGACATGGGAGGCTAATTGTAAAGGTACAATCATAGCAATTACAAAATACATGCCTGACACAGCAGTTGTACAAACCATGTTCCAGCCTCTCAAAGTTCTTTATATTTAGTAGTCACAGATATCACCCACAAATATAAACACTTCAGAATAAAAAAATAAAGATCTAATCATTTTATCAAAATACAGATTTTGTCAACAGAAAAACATTTTTTCCATTGCATTTTTCTAGAGTTCATTTTTAAGAGAAAAGCTAATCTATAAAAATATTTCAAAGTTCTTAATACTTACAGTTGATAAAAATATTTTGTATAAAATGAATTAAGTTATGCAGAAGTTTTTGGGAATTGTCTTCAAGATATTCAACCACCAATTTAATAAAATTCACACCAGAAATTTATGTAGGTTTTGTTAAAGTTTGTGATTTTAAAGTTAAATAGAATTTTATGCATCAATTGGATTTGAGAAAATATTTTTCTATTTTTGTTTTATCAGAAATTTTCTGTTCAGCTTTTGTATCCCTTTTCTTACGAAAGAAAAAGTGTCTTTTGTGTTCGACCCAGGTCTTAATATGATTCATTTCTTGGCAAGGATATCTATAGTTCCCTGTCAACTTGTAATTAGCAACCAATGAAAGAAAATGGTGAAACAGAAGTCTGTTAGTTCCAGAAATAGGTCTTTATTTTCCTAAAATTAATTCTACTTATCCAACCAACAATTACACCAGCAAATTCTAACATTCTTATTTTACTCCATTAAATTTAAAACATATAAAATAGAGTTTGGGATATAATTTTGTTATTAAATCTTATTTTTCTTTATAGAAAAAACCATAGTTACGTTTTCCTGGAGTGGATATATATTTTGATATTAAAAGACAAATGAATCAATTTTTTTTGTGAATGTAGCATAATAAAGAAAGGAATTATGAGTAAAATTTTATGGTACTTTATTTTGAAAAATCAAAGAAATTCACACTGAAATAAAAAAATGTAACATACACAGCTCTTAAGAAAAACTGAAAATATTCACAAAATTAACAAAGTTTATATTCAAACAAAAAAAGAAAAGGACAGTTTGCAAACAAGATTTCTTTTTCAATTTTCCTGTTAAATAAATGAGGGTAAGTCACAAGAATCAGTTATTTTCATAGTAGAAAGAAGTTATATTCAAAAAACAGAATTGTGAAATATGAAGTTTTTGAATGGCAAACATGGGACAAAAATTTAAGAGACCTGTTGAGAGATCTGAAAATTCTCCAAGGCCAAAGAACTCACTTCATCTAAGTTGAGTTAACATCAAGTAGAAACTTTCTCTTGATATAAAAAAGGAAAAAGAGAGAGAAATTTGCATAGTATTTCCTGTTGATATACTTATTCTGTCATCATTAAACAGCTGGAAATTATTGAGCAAAGTTAAATGTGTCTACAAATTCAAATATTTTGCTACTCACAGCAAATTATTCCACAAAATTTGTTGTGCACTTTGAAAAATATTCAAAAGTTGCAATTTTGGCTGTCATTTGATAATAGCAATTCAGTTTCAAAAAAATGTCCACATGGACAGCTTTAGAGAACATCAATTAAGTGGTTTCTTGTTATCCTTTGATAATATACAGCAATGGGCAGTGTCATGGAGAATAGTTTTGTTCATCTTCATTGAAACAACTTTGAAACCCAAATCTGATTTTGCCAGAAGACACTGATTCTGGATTTTAAAAAAACCCCAAAAACTCCAAACAAATATAGAACAGCAAGTTTTATTTTTGAAATGTTTAAGTGTTTGGTAGTGTGTGAATACAGTTATAAATATAGACATGCCGCAATAAATGCATGTGTGGATGCAAGATTAGAACTTTGTAACAATCTAATCAACTGCAAGAGCAGGATACAATACTATTGATTATCTTAGTGCCTGTTGAAAAAGTGAACTTCACAACAGAAACGTGGTGAGTATGCACATTCACAGTCAATTGTAAAGGTTTCATTCACAAAATCAATAAAATCCTATCACTAGAAGGGTGGAGAATTGCAGATGGCTGCTTAATTAACATTAAAAATAACCAAGTCATCTTAGCACAATAGCTCCTGCTCATAAAAATTATTGTCATATGTCATGTCCTAAAAAACACCAACCAATATTTGGGAGCTTTTGAAATTATCAACTTAAAAAAAAAAAAAAAGCATTGAAGAAGTTTAATGCTTGAATGGACTATATTACAATAGACATTTCTTTTTAGTCTTTTACTTACCAATGCATAAAATGCCATTGATATTTTTAAAATCATTTATAATATGTTTTTTAAATTGATGATTTAACAAATTATGAGTAAAGGGGAAAATTGTGTTTGAAATATGAACAAAATCTTTTTATAATTAGAATATTTCTTTTTAATTTGCCACCTAAGACAGGATAAAAAAAACAAGAAAAGGATGCTTTTTTCTAAGCAATTTTGAAAGGATTCTTTTGACATGTAGTCTTATGTTTATTATAATTTTTTGAATTCACATTGTATACTGCATGGTTTTATTTTGTGATGATTTAGATGCAAACCATCTTTGGTACATTCTGTAACTTTTCTGATCATTATTGCATACATAGGGGAACAAATTTTATGCAATTACGGAATTGCAGTCAGATTCCGTTTAAGATTAATGATTCCATGATTACGGAATTGTGGAATCGTTAAACAGAATCTGGGTTTTTAATGTAATTTTCAATAATAAATAACAAAATTGTTTGATTTTTTTCCCAGATTTTTTTTTAATTCTCTCAAAACTTAATAACTGTCACTCCAATTTTGTTAAACATTTTAATACAACATAAGTTATTTCCTTAAAATTTGTTTTTAGAAATCTTTGTAGGTAATTACCTTATAAAACCAAAAAAATAATTAAGAACAAAAATGTTTACATAAAAAAAAAAGAGAAGTGAGTTTTCAATTTTTTGAGAATAGTCTATTTTTTAATATTTTACAACTTTTCTAAGAAACTGTATATTGCATACAAGATGAAAGTCAGGAGGACATGGCTTGGTCGTAACCACCAAAATCCATTGCTAAAGTGGAAATGGAAGACAGACATTAGTTGCTGTCAACATTGGAGGGGAGAGAGAGAGAGCTGAAGATCAAACCAATAAGTTTAACAAATTCATTTCCTTTAAGGCCTCACACAATTTACAAGTAAAAAATTCTAAACAACTTGTTTTATGAATATGAAAGGAAAGTAAATGCTATAATGTGCCTACCATACAATTTATAAAGAAAAAAAAAATTCTCCAAAAACACCATTCTATGAAACGACTGGCTTGTCTAAGCTTACCGTCACACAGCGATTCTCCTAGATTAATAATTGCATCATCTTCCGTGCTTCACTATTGTAATTGAATGAAAAAAAATTAATAATAATAATAATAACTATCAATGATTATTTTTTTCATATTTTATTTATACTTTGTAATCTAAACCAGTTGTATGAATAAGCAACAAACTGTCAAGATGACTGAATAAAGTCAATATAGTGAATCAACCTCTAAAGTTGCACCTGTTCCTCTAAAAAGAAAATGACCCCAGTATCTAAAATTTGTGCTAAGGCCAGAGTAGAGCAATTTCCTGATAACTTATGCAGAAGAAAATGTTATTTTGCAAATTCTGTCTCCATAGTGTTGACATATTTAGGGTTGACACAATCAAAGATCACATTCAAATCAAAAACTCATTTGACAAAAAAAGTCTTTAAAAAAGTTGGCTCAACTGAAAATGTGCACTTTGTCTGACATTCCCCTACACAAAATTGATAAAATGAGGCCATTCATATTAAAACATTGTAAAGAAGGTGGTGCTATTCCAAGTGTCATTTGTGTTAGGCAACTTCATGTAGCCAAAATTGTTTGCTTGTCACTTTGCTGCCCTGAAAGCCAAGCTTGCTAATCAATCAATCAATCTGCATCATAAGAGATGAAACTACTATCATGACCACAACATTTTGAATGTAATTGCAAGCATTCATGGGGAGTCATTTCTTATTGATGTTGTAACCTTGCAATCATCAAAGTCAGGCATGAATCCAACCTGTAACTCCTGTGGATATTGCGTTTGAGGATATTATTGCCTTTGTAACAGAATTTGCAGCCTATTGCAAAAAAGGCTCATTAGGAAGTGTTGTCAAATGTATGTTAACAGTTGCCCTGTATTGTGCTTAGCATCCATTTTAAATCTTGTTGAAGTATTTTCATACTGGTCAGCATTTGATATTGTTACCCAGCTAACTACTTTCATCAAGTCAGCCTTTTTTAAAAAGCCTACCAGAAAAAGCGATACTTAAAATGACTTGAAGATCCCTTGCCTAAGGAACAAATGAATTTACTTCCTGTACCAGTGGCAATTAGATGGAATTCCTGGTTTAATGTGGCCAAATATCACCGATCCTTTGTACAGTTTTATGAAGGATTCTTTAAGCAAGAAAAGTGCCATGCCTTTGCAGTAGATAGGATTCTAGAATTAGCAGATGATGGCCAACTGCATCATGCTTCTTACCATAATTTGAGCCTAAATCTGCATTTTATAAATGAGAACTGTACTCATTTAATAACAGCTTTGACAAACTTAGAAGAAACTAAGTCTTTGCTTGTATGTGTTGTATATAATATGATGGAGGATGTAAAACAGTATTTGCATATTGGTACATCAAACTCAACATTTGCCCTAGAATCTGATTGTCTTCTCTCTGAACTAGAAAACACAGAGAGGGAGAGAGTTATCTCAAATTTCCAAAATTTTTTTCAGCACATCTTTTTCGAAACTGAATAAATACCTGGATACCCACCCCGTGTATAACTTTTACAAAGCAGCTCACCTGTTTGATCCTAGACAGCTACCTTGTATAGGCCATGATTTAGACAGTTTTGCAGCCATCAAAGACTTGCAATGTCTTTCTACTGATCTTCTTGAAGAATTCCAAATGTATATGAATTACCAAGATGATTTACCAAATCCTTTTAATACTACATCATTTTGGAATGCAAATAAGGGCAGATTCTGGATCAGATTGCCAATAAGGTCATATCAATGCCTGTTACCAGCATAGATGCTGAATGTTCATTTTCTCAGTATAAACATTTACTCAAACAATATGAAAGTCTTACCCCTGAGAACACCAAGCAACTCACAGTGTATTACAATAGAGATTTAGAGAAGAGATTTAAAGATTAAATATTTCCCAAATTAAGAAATTAGCAATTTTAAATTTGAGCATTGGGATAAGTTGTTTTATTTAAATTTTGAATTAATATGTTTAATTTGTTTTTTGATATTTTGTTACAAAGATTCAGTTATGGTTTAATTACTATTTTGTAAAATTTTGGTCAAAATGTTTGACTTTATTCCAGATATTTATTATTGAGATTCAAGTTATTTTTTTGGTTGATACTTTAAAGGTAATTTTTGTATTACGAATCAATAATTATAAATCCCTCTAAATACTTTTACTTAAAAAAACACAAACGTTTTGAATGTGTTCTTAAAGGAGGAAGCTCTGATTAAAAGTTCTATCTCAAAAATAATTATGCACTGTAACATTCCATTGTTTTATTTTCTGGTCATATTTTTTTTTTTTACATATCATTTATTTTTGGACTTGGATTTTAACATTTAAAAAAGATTTGTAGATATTTGCTATTTCCTTAGATGCAATAAAACTTTGAATTATGTTTTTATTTTCAGTTTTAATAATAATTATAACGTATTCTACTGCAATTTTCTCATAAAATACTATAAAATGGAAAAAAATGAAATTTCCCAAAAGTAAAAACGGAAACAAGAAAATTTGAAATAGAAAATTGGAGGCCCTACATACATCATCTCAGCACAAATACATTTGCTTTTTCACATGAAATAAGAATTTTTTTTTTTAGATCAAACTTGCAGGATATTCTAAATGCTGTTGAATATTGTGAGTTATATTTTTACTTTATATTAAGGAAATCTTTTCTAGTCTGAATTTCTAGGATGAGTTATTATTCACTATTTTCATGTGGACTATTGCCCTCATCTTTGGTGGTGTTATTACAAGGTTTTGGTTGTTGTGGCTTCTGGCCTTCATCAATTCAGAATTCCCTGTAGGTCACCTGATCTCTGACATATACCTGATGAAGTTTGGAGGGCACAATGGCCAAAAAGTTGTGATGATGACAACAAAGACAAGGACAATAGTTGGCATGTAAATAGTGTAAATTAAGGTAATCTTATTTAAGATTTAGTTTATACAATACCTAGTAATTTGAAAAAAGGACACACAGATCATTGTCAGCATGACTTGTATACTACCCAATGCTTTAGTGCTCTCAGTCATCTTGACCATGACAGAGAGGTGAGAGCAAGGCTTATAAGAAATCCATGAAATAATTTCAGCCTGAGAATTGTCACTATAAGCTCAGAAATGAGCTACTCCATCACTGATGATATAAATTTAAATGTCTAATCAATAAACAGGAAAAGAGATTTTCCAAACCTACTTTGTATTTAATGAAAACATTGTATCAGTTCAGTAACTAATATAATGCTCTTAAAGTCCATTAACTATTTAAGCAATGGTTACATTCAGAGATTTAGTTACAAATAATAAACACTTGACACATTTGTAAACTACTAAATGTGTACTGACTTGTTTAAGGCTGATTGGATAATAACAATTCAAAATAACCTTTAGATATGAAGTATAACCAATTCTTATAAAAGTTTTTTTTTATAATTGCTGCAAGCTGGAATTAGTTAAGCCAATTAAAAAATCCTATGGATATGAAAATAGAGAAATGTACAAAAATTTCTGAAATTACAAAAATTCTTTAAAATTTAAGGACATGTGTCTGAAGAAATTATTTTCTTATAATTATAGACAACTAGAAAAATAATCAGTCAGGTTTAGTTAACATTGTTATCCTTAATTTACTTGAAAGCTGAAAGTATCACATCATACATCTATGGAAGGTAATTAGTGTAAACAGTAGTAACAGCATTTAGAAATATCAGAAGTTACAAGAATATTCATTTTCTTGAAGGTATGAAGACTAAATTGAAAAATACAGAGCTAAGTGAATATCTTTGGTGTAAATAGACATGGAAATAATTTCAGGAATAATTAAACTTAAATGCTTGAAGGATAGATTCTAAAATATTACGCATTTCTAGAAATTATAGATGGAGACTTTTTACAGCTTGAGACCAATAATCATTGCAAAATAATCATTACAAAATTCTTGTACTTTATACAAAATTATGGAATATCCAATGAGGTACATTATTTACATTATTCGAACTATTCTCCTCATCTTTGTTGCTATATAAGCTGTTGAAAAGAAAAAAAAACAAAAAAAAACCCCAAAACACATTGTTCATTTGGTCAGATTTTGTAAAGTAGGTTAGGCCAAGAACTTTTTGGCACATCTTTATATTATATATATATATATATATATATATATATATAAAAAAAAAAAAAAAAAAAAAAAAAAAAAAAAAAATCGCCATCTGTCTAAATGGTTAAAACATTTGCTTTCCAATCATGAGACCCAGGGTCGATTTGTCAGGAAGGTGACTTCTTGATGTTATCGGCCTGGGAAGGTTATCTCAGACTGTAGTACCTTTGGAAAGTGCCAGAAAACCATACCACTCAAGCCTTGTGAAAGAAACTGGTTAGACAAAACTATCTGAGAACAGTCGATGGCTGTGCTAGCACAAAGTCCAAACTCATTGTGACCTATGGTTTGTTTAGACTGTTGATCATGTCAGATAATGTGCTCTCCCAGAAATTGTAACTAAGGTTTGCTCATTATAGTTGCAGTATAAACCACAGATAGGCTCTCTGAGTGTCGAACAAACAAATGTGCCTGAGCAGGTGTTTGCAACAAGGACTGGTTAACTACCTTAGTAGACTGGCATACTCAGATCAGAGTGGCCAGCCATTATATTATCTGAAAACTAGACAAGGAGGAAGACAAAATCCTTTTACAGGCTGATTAGTTTATTTCAAGAGAGTTTTGTTACATGATGTAGATGAGTAAATTAAAATTATCAGGTCACAAGCACAAATAAAAATATTAGTGATAAACAGAAATTGTTTTCTAACAGAAACAAAAAGAAACATATTTCATAAATCTATACATATGTATATGTGTATACATACAATTCCAAGCATGTGCATGCATAATCTTTCATGCACACAGACACATATTTATTACAAATTCTATCCCTTAGTCGTATTACAGACATAGACAAAGTTAATTGTATAATTTTTTTGTTTTTGTATATTTTTACCTGTCCTAGCTACCAGGAGTGTTCTAGAAAACAACTTCACTGATCTATCTAATGAATCCACCCTCTTCATTGGGTTGTTAGTAAATAAATTCAGTTGGTTGATTAAAAAGTGAGATATCAGAATCTTAGATTAAATAGGAAATTAAGAAAAAGGTGTGTACAATAATCTATTTAGTTAAATTGTTGTTGCATAAATTACCTCCAATAGGTTTAAAGATAAATTTCTCATTAACAATGTTGAAAATTTATCAGCTTCAATCCCTTTCTCAAAATGACTCAATGGCCAAACATCAGTTTTTTTTTTTTTTAATCCCCACCTTTTTTTCAACACCTCCTAAGATTCCAGATGTGAAAAGTAGGACCTTTTTTTTTTATATCTGCTTATTGCAAAAGTATATTTGTCATATAAATGTATATTTAGGGGCTAACTGCTCAATGAGAGTATGTGTGGCAGATTTGTTATTAAATAATAGGGCTGAAACATCCTTGGGCCTCACTGACGTGAGGTGGGGTTAAATTTGACGAGTAGTCAATTTTTAAAAAATTTTAGCTCAGTAGCTCAGTCCAGATAATTTTTAGCACCCCTTTGTTTATTAATAACAACTGTCAAGAAAGGGAGGTAACTTTTTTGTGTCCAAATTTACATTTTTCCTCAATTTCTCCTGTTCCTTTTTACACATAATAGAAAGTGAAGAGGGAGAAAAAAAAGTTGTAATAGGTACCGCCTCAAAAAGCCATTTAAAATGCATCTTAAGAATAAAAATCTTTCTTGAAGTTTTTATTTTAGTTTTAATCCAAAGCTAATAGATTAAATTTAATATTTTCACTAACATACTTTAAATTAAATTGACTGGAATTATTTGTTTCGTTAAAAATAAAAATATTGACATAACACAACATAATTCTCTTATTAAAAATCTTTCAAAGATAAAATGTACTTTTTTTGAAACTTTGGGGTAGATTAACCCATTTAAAGTTGAATCAAAACAAATATTACTTATTGTTAGTTTAAAAATATCTAAGAAAAGCATTATTTTCCATACAGAGGTGGGTATTTTTATGAGGCATTTACAGATTTATTGATAGCTTAATGTTTGGCATTTTTAAGAGGTATATAACCATAAAAATTTCTTGACAAATACAACATGAACCACTTTTTTTTTTTATATATAATTTTTAAACAACCCAGTATTCTTAAAAAAAAACAAAAAAACAAAAATAAAAAAAAGGGTAATATTCTAAGTAATGTAATAATATTTTACTGAATTTTAGGTACTTCGGCTTACTTATGAAGATGCTTGTTGAGGAAAATTACCAATGAATAATTGATGCTCTTATTTTCTGATAATGTCATGTCTGTATTTATAAAAATTGGCACACACATTTTTTTTCTTTTTATTTTATAATTTGAAGCAGATTTTCTGAAACTTGGAGTCCTGTTTAACAAAAAATTTGATTTAAGTTCTCCAAGGACTTGTCCTTATAACTAATATAAAGTACTACAAAAATGCATTTCTCAAAAGTTCATAAAGTTAAATAATTTTGCAAAAAATTTTGAAATCAATGAGTTTTTCACCATAAAAAGATGTTCAAATTTGCCATATTAATTTATAGTCACCTATTGATGTAAGAAAATTTTTTTTAACTAAAATTTCAAAAATTCTAAATAGGATAAAAAAATATAATTCAATAAAAAAATCCTTTGGCCTTACGTTTTTATCATGTTTTGGGCATTTTTTTCATCATGTAAGCTTATTTTTTTAAAACAAAATCTTTGGAGGTACCTGGTTTTATATTAAGTGCTGGTAAAGAATTTTCATGAATATTCTGCTTACTGTAAAAGTTTAAAAAATATTTAATATAAAATTTCATTTCAATTGCAAGAGTTTATATAATTCAATAATGACTAGAATAATGACTTGATCCTCACTGGGTGCCTCACACTTGCAACTTTGTGCCAGATTAAACAGAGTATAATTAAAAATTATATATATATATATATATATATATATATTTATTCTGAATGCACAAATATATACAGTGACTGCTTTATGGATTATTTCAGATTTTTGTTAGTAAAGGGACAGTTTAAGAGTTCAGATTTTACATTAGAAAAAAATGAATTCAAACATCTTTAAAATTTAGAATTTCAACCTTAAAAGAGAAAATTAAACTTTGTTTAATCATTTATATATTTCAATAAGTTGTAAAATCTTAGTCATACCAACTAAATTCTTAGAGAATTATTTAAAAAAAAAAACAAAAAACAACAAAACTGAAATAAGGGTTTTTAGAGAAAAGATGGAAGATAGTTAATAAATTAAAAAGGGAACATTAATTAGCTATGTATAATTAATTCATTGTATTATAGAAACAAAACTTTAATGTGTTCCTTTGTTGGCATTATTTGAAGGTTTTTTTTATTTACTACTAATTTAAAAGAAAACATCGTAGCAAACAAGCAGAATTCCACAAAAAAATTCTTGAACCATTTTCAGAAATAGCCGAGGAACTAAAGTTGTATTCAATTATAAACACAGTAATATTAAATATTATAATTTCAACACAAATGATTAGTTTTCAGTAATTTGAGTTCTTCATGCAATTTTCACTCTGTTGAAAATAAATGAACTTTAAACTAATATTAAGACATTCAACATAAAAATATTTTTTAACTAAAAGATACAGGCAGACATATGTGGAAATGCTTTTGTAATCCAAAAGTAATCATTTCTTCTTTTATATTACTATCATACTCAAAATAGTTAGAAAAAAGGTGTTAAAATTCAAAAGAAACAGAATGTTAGTTTAAAAGAAAACATAAGAGTATTATAAATTTATCTTTATAATGATATTAATAGCAAATAATTTAATAAGTACTTGATTAGCTGAAGTGTTTTGTACTTATGATTCTGAGGAAAGATTTTACTTAAAATATTAAATATACAGAATTCGTTAGTATTTATAAAACTGAAACCAAAAATAGCTATTAAGTAAGATGATTATAATCAGTGATAAACCAAGTGCTAGTATCAGAAATGCCATCTGGCAGTAGATTAAAAGAAAAGTAAGGTACTCCAGCTTATGAACACTTTTCTCAAAGACACATTACTTTTGGATTTTTCTCAGCAATTTACAAAATTATTGGCTGTTTTTCAAAGTTTATCATGTAAATTTGTTATTACCATGAGAAATCTTATTGAACTTCAGATTCTTTAACACACTGGTAAGAAGGTTTCTAATAACAGCAGAATTGACACTTCCTACCAGAAAAGTTAAATTCATTTAAATTTTGCAATCACAATTACATAAGCAGAAATAATATTCAGGTGATGATGATGGGGTGACGCCCCACTCTGTCATGGTTGACAAGAGATGTAAGAATTTTTTCCCTTTTTACTAAATGGAAAGTTATGGTTGAATTGTTTTCTTACTCAATGTAAAACATTGTGGCATGCCATAAACAAAACATTTTGGAATGTTTGAGAAGAGGAACTTACTATCCAGAATAACAAGCCTATCTTTGTCTATATTTCTGAGATGAGGTATTGTAATTATTTACACTATTTGGACTGTTGTCCTCTAATTTGTTGTCATATTCATGATGTTTTGGCCATTGTACACTCTGGCCTTCTTCAGGTGATATACATCGGAATTTTGAAATGAACCCTTTACTTCGTCCACTGGGATAGATTGTTTTTGTTCCAGGCTTTTTTCTGGATATCTCAGTTTCAGTTATTTCCCTTTAGTAGCTCAACTAAGTTTTTATTCAACTTTGCTGTGGCCAGGTATTGAACTCAAAACTCTCTGGGTCAGGTCACTGGATTACTTCAAACAATGCTTTTATCCATTGGGCCATGAATATGATAATAAAGATGAGGACAACAGTCTGAACAATGTAAATAGGGTAAATAATCTTTGGTTGTTGCAATCTAAAATCTTGGAATTCTGAAGTAAACACTTTATTCAATCCACAAGGTAGATTGTTCTCATTCTACTTTCCACATATTCTGGTCCAGTGTTAGAAATGAACATGTGACACAAAAGGTGAAGCAGACTGATGAGTATTAACTAATGTGAAATATTGTTTAAGCATCAGAAAAGCAAGATGGGAACAATCTAGCTTACTGTAGATTGAATAAAGAGTGATTCAAAATTCTGAAAAATTCTATAATGATGCCAGACACCTTAAAAAGGCTGGAAAGTGCCATGGTCAAAAATGTAGTATAATGACCAAGAAGAACATACTGGTCTGAAAAATAGGGCATATAAATAGACATTTTTTGTCAAGATATCTGGCAAATAGAATGCAGAGACACAGATTCATGATTTTGCCAAGTGCATTTGTGCTAAGTGAATGCAAGCAACCACAGCTGAAATTCAAAATGGTATCTGCCCCCACATTTCTTTTTTTAATTGCTCATCACCCTTTATTTATATGATAAATAACTGAATATCTTAAATTCATTTTAATTTGAATATATTTTATATATTTCCATATATAAAATATATCCAAATCAAAACCAATATATTTTCATATATAAAAGAAAAATATCACTGAATTTTAGACCACCTCTTTTTGATAAATAAACAAAAACAGGTTTTTATGCATTTTTACCGCTTTTTGTATATTTTCTGTTTGACCATCTCTATTAGCCATCCTGTTTAAGTTGGGATTGATTTGTACGATCAGGCATTTAAGGCTTTTTTGCCATCCTCAGAAATACATGTAACTCTTAAAACTATATTTAGGCCAATAAGAATCTAGTATTTGCTTTCAAACAAGCAAGATGCATATTTAAATTCTATTTTAGGAATAAAAGAAATTGATTGGAAAATCCTGTGCACACATGCATTATGTAATTGTAAAAATACCAGGATTGCACAGATATTGATTTCTTAAAAATAACATCTGAGTGGTATTTTCCCAAGCAGTGTAACATATTGGTGATTCAGAGGAAGGACCCCCCCCCAAAAAAAACCCCACACACTTGCATTGATAAACTAGCAAAGAAAGCAGAGGAAATTCAGTCTTGTATGAACAGGAGACAATTCCACAAGCACAGTTAAGATTTTTTTCCTGGTAATCCTCAGTTTTTGTTTTTTTTAAATAGTGCATTGAAGTAGGTGGGGCAAGAAACCTGAATAGAACACAAAATAAACAAGTCTTTTCTTTATAAAAGATAAAGTAATTCCACATAAAAGTAGTTAAATTTAGTAGTGGGGGTGGATAGGTGAAAATATACAGAACTTTTTGTGATCATTTAATTATATCTGATGTAACTTGGATAGATTTTCAATTCTTGAAAGCATCATGTCAGTAGTTCTATGATCCATTTTAAGGACATGACATGTACTGCAGCTATAGCAGCAGTGGTGTGTCTTGGGCAAGATGGCTTGATGAAGCACATCACTCTTCAGGATGGTTCTAAATTCAGAATTTTCCTTCTCCTAGGTAGGTCACCATCTCAAGACAAGAAAACCTAGTCTGCTCTGTTATTTAACCCATAGTCAGAGGAAGATGAATTCATGCATATTTCAAGAGCATTAGCACAAAGTGAAGTTTCATTTGATGGAATCTCTCAAGGTTGTGGATGTCTCTTTTGTAGAGTACCCAGGTCTCACAGACATATAGGAGAGTCAAGATTACAACAACTTGGTAGACCATGAGCTTGGTGGTTTATGTTAGCCCACAAGTGCTGATGACTCTTTTGAATAGCTTCTCTTATGTTGTGTGGATGTCCTTGATTTAGTTATCAACATCTTTTTCAGTAGATGCATTTGATGTTAGCATGCTACCAAGATATGGAAATTGTTTGACATTCTCTGGGTTCAGTCCATTGATGATGATTTTGTCCCAGTCGTGGTTGGAGCAGGATCTTTATCTTTGCCACATTGATGTGCTCTTGAAAAGTTGCCCAGTGAGTCTTGGAGGTCTTCGAATTCTTGAGCCAGGGTGCAGTTGTCATTTGTATATTGGAGTTCTGTTTGAGTTTTGGACCGAAGTTGAGCTCTGTTGAAGAGATAGCCATTGATTCCAGGGTAAATCCTATGGAACATGTGGCAGGACTGAATCATGAACAATAACTTCTTCACACAAAGATGGGGAGCCTAGAAACCATGACATGCTACTAACTTTGACAGGCCAGACACCTTGCTTGAATGCCTGATATCCACCTACTCAAACAAATCCTCTTTTCAGAATTTGCATCTGGCAAGAGAACATGTGGAGCTCCATGTTGTCAATTCAAGGATCATCTCAAAAATACCTTGCTGACAACAGAAATCAATCCAGTCAATTGGGAGACAGAAGCTGTAGAAAGAACCAATTGGAGAAGAGCCGTCTACGAAAAAAGAAAAAAAAAATTCTTTGAAAATACCAGAAGACAAACAGAAGAAACAAAGTGGGCCCAATGAAAAGCCAGAGCTATCCATCCTTTAAACCCTCCTATCCTACCATGCAGTGGCAGTAGATGTCTCTTCAGATCCATAATAGGACTCATTTCACACAAAAGGAAATGTCAATTAGCATCCCAATACTCAGCAATGAGTTCCACTCAATGATGACTAGTACAAAGTGAACAAAACAGTCAAGTAAGAATAGAATTTGGCATGCTGAATTAACATCCCACATTGATAATGGTTACACTATACACATCTCCTTGAAATCAATGACTGGTAAAAAAGAAAAAGTTATGGATTCTGTACAAATTGGTCAAAGTTTATTTGGTTCGAGTCAAAATTTAAAACCTATTTTTATCTTTGACATTAAATTTATTGAACAATATATTCCCTATTTTGTTCCACTTTTTTTCCAGTTATCTTTCAAGTAACTTCATAATTCTATCCTTATGCCTTTTACAGTCTTCCAGGGAACTGAATTTTTTTTCCATTATGAAAATTTAGTAAAGCCTGTAATAAAGGATAATCTGATGAATACAGCCAAATGAATGAAAACTCATCAGATTGGCAATTTTTACCTGGTCCCTAAACATGACCTCTTGAGTTAGCCTAACATAATATTTCTGCCTTGTAACTATTTCTGGTTGGTGGTTTTTGATTGCTGCCTTCAATTAGTTTCACTGAGAACAATACTTGTTCGAATCCATCATTTGATCTTCCAAAAGTTGCTTGAAAAAAATTTCTTCCAACTAACCAACCAACCAACATACACAACATCAACTTCTTTGTAGGAAGACAGACTACCTTTTTATATGATTAGTAGTAGGATTGATCATTTGTTTTAGTTGAGTTAGAATCAATAAACAAAAATATTCTAATTTTGAGATAATAAAAAAAACAATTCACATACTGCTGCCACAATACAATCCCAAATAACCATCTTTTTAAATTTAGTTAAAAAAAAATTAAAACTTAATGTTATCTAATGATAAAAATGAACAAAAGTTTTGATCAATGCAATATTAAGTGTTCGAAACCCCCCGCCCTTAAACTAGAGATTGATTATAAGGTAGAAAACAAGATTTTTGTAAATCTAAAAATATCTAGAAACTTTTGCATAAAATGTATCGGCTATTTTATCCACCGAAGGGACGCAACTCTGGTATTTGGAGCATTAAAAATTCTAACACCAATTCAATTCTTCCTCAATTAATAAGAGACGTGTGTGGAATTGGCGTAAATTTATTAACTGATATTTTAATGGTGTATTTTTTTCTGTTTAAATAACAGACAGTAAGAATTGAAACAAGTTTTATTAAAGTCAATTTTAAATAAAATAAACAAAAGAAAGAAAAAACAGCTTATTTTATTGTATTATAGAAATAGTAAATGTGTATGCTTCCTTTATATATAATCCTTATATAATTTATGTATTAAATTAATTTTACTATTATCTTATTTTTTTTTAATAATTTATGTTAATATTTAAAATTAATGTTATTTATATAATAAATTATAAGCTTTATATAATTTTCTTTTATATATATCTCAAATCCTTTATATACCCTTCATTTTTTTTATTCAATTTTTACAATAAAAACATCCAGCAGAGTAAAAGGGATGCTAACTTACATCGCTTGATCTCGTTTTCTGCTAGTCTTAAACTTGTTTTTCTATTTCTAGTATTTTAATATGGCTAAGATTACTGTAGAGATTTTAATTCTTAGTTGTAACAATGGTTACAATGTGAAATTGCTCGGTGGTATTTTTTTGTGTGGACACCCAGTAATGTTATATAGACCCCTAGAGTCCATATAGATCCTGGTTGAGAACCAGTCCTAAAGACAAAAATTCCCAAAAATGTATTAAAAAATTTTATTAGTTACAATCAAAATGGGTATATCAAAATTTAAAAAAAAAAGAAAAGAAAAAAGTTCAATATTAAAGTAAGAAGCCTTAAAAATAAAATCAATAACCCAAGAGATCTAGTATTGAGAACTAGTTTCTACATAATGATTCTATCTAAAAATATATTTATGTTCATTTTACTGTAGGAATCTACTTACTTTTGATCTGTTCCTATATTAGAAACTTTCAGAAAGCTTGTTAGAAAACAATGATGGAACTGATAATTTGAATGTGTAATTTTAGGGTTTATTTGGAAATTTTATAAATCAAGCTTAAAATCAAAAGTACTTTTTGCAATATACAAGACATTTGGTAAAGTTAAAATGAGTCTTTTCATTTTAAAATGTTTGAAGTTGCTCAAAATCAGGCAGCCATATGCAGGTATTTAAAATTATTCATAGATTAGCCAAACAGCAGAAAAAGTAAAATGAGTATCTGGATATTTATTAGTGTAGTGTTAGCATAGATAAACATACCCAAGTATAAATGTAACCAGTCATTCAATATATTTAAATATTTTCATTGGAAGATAGGGAACATTTTTAATTGCTAACCTTCATACAGAGTGTTTCACAATTGTTGAAACAAAGCAGCAGCCTCTCAAGATGGGGAGAGCTCAAGGATCTTGATGAGGAGGAACAGTGGATGGAACGTAGGATGGTGCTCCTCCTCACACTGCTAATGTTACCGTGGCATAGCTCCATGAAAGTTTGAGGAGCGTCTCATCAACCACAAAGCTGAAGTGGAATGGGCACCTCACTCACCTGACTTGAACCCCCCAGATTACTTCCTTTGGGAGTTCCTCAAGGACAACATCTACCAGGATAACCCTTGCATCATTGGGGCATTGAAGGCAGCCATTCAAGCAATCATCCAATGTGGACACATTATCAACAACTTTGCATTCAATAGTGCCTTCAAGTGAACAGTGGACATCTGGAGCATGTACTCTAGGACTCTTCTTGATGTTTTTGACTCATGATTGAGAGTAAATGGTTGCAGATCCTAAAATTTTACCATTCAATAAATGTAATTTCCATTCCTTTATCATTTGCGGTCCTTGATTTGTGCCCAATCATTTTATTTCAAAAATTGTGAAACGCACTGTGTATATATAATATATATATATATATATATATATACCAGCTAAATATTCTATAGATCTTAATTTAATATCATGATTTAGTAAAGTTTTTTTATAAATTGTATTTTGAAAAATATTACATGCAGAAAAACAATGAAATTTTGATTATGGAAAAAACAAAAAAAAATCACTTTCTGAAAGGAGTGAAAAACATTCCTAAACAATTGGAAAGCAAGAGGACTGCAGATGTACCTACTTTAGTATGTTTTAAAGAAAATTAAATTTTAACTTTGTTTAAAGAACAGTGCAACTTATAGAAAGAGGTGAGGTTGTCACTACTATCTAAGAGTACAATTTATTTACATTCACCTCCCGCCACAAGCAATCAAGTAGCATAATCTTGAAGATAAGCCATCTTGCAAAGATTCTCTAGTAGTTTAATGAAATCTTGCTAGTGAAAGTTCAGATGTCCTTATCTTGTGCAAGAAGATTTGCAATCCACAGTTTTAGGCATCCTAGAACTTAGCTCTTCCATTTTATGCTTATCAGATGTACTTTAAGAATATTGGTATTTCAGCAAAGCCTTCTGCCAGTGGTTTATACAAGTGATGCCTTAATGATATGGTATTTGTTTTCACATCAGAGAGCCTCACATGGGCATACTCTGGATTGGCCTGAAGAAATTTGACCCCCTCCACAAAAGCCTCATACTCTGTGTGTTGCACTTGCCACTTCAGATATAAAGGACTCTTGGATGTAATCCAAGAGGCCAATAGTGGCCCTGCAGCCAATCTACATGCAAGAAGAGTTGTTTCTGTAGAATGAAATTGGTAGCCGTATACAGTAAAGATCTTATTAAATGAAGAGTCTCAGTGAGAAATATCTAAACTACAAATTTTTACTGCTAAAAGCAGTTTTCTAAATTATGTGATATTCTACTTGCAAATTTAATTTAAATTGTAAATAGTATTTATCATCTCATTGGGATGGTTTTTTTTTTTTTGTTTTGTTTTTTTTTAGCTCCAATGAGAGATGTGGTATTATGGTGTAAGGAGGAGTGATTGATGACAGATGAGTTTTTATGGTGAATGAGGAAATTCTAACGAGTGAATGGGTCATGAATCTGATTAGCTAGGTATAAGAGTGAAGATCAGCCTCAACCCATTCCCCCTTTTCAGCCTTGTGCCATAATTATATTTTAATTTACAATAAATCTCAATATCATTCTACTTTCACATTTTCTTGTGAATTAAAAGGAGGTGAAACTAATTGCTGCCTATGTTTTTTAACAAAATCTTTCAATTCTTCAAACATGAGGGAAGTACCTCTGTACATAATCAGTCAAGATAAATATTTTACAGCATTACTGGTAAAAAGATCTCCAGAAAGACCATAATTTAAAGGGAGGCTTTCAACATTAACAAAAAGGATTCCAAAAATTCATTGTGGTGTCAAAAAATATGTCAGTGCACAAATCTGACAAAGCAGTTCATCTTGTATTCAGGTAAATTTCACCTTCAAATTTTAAATTCAGAGAGAAATGAGCCAGGATTTGAGAGGAGAAAGAAGAGTCAGTCAGAGATGACACTCTTACAAGGAACAATTTTTCAGTTATTTGCCTCTACTATCCTTTTTCTAATAAAGAGTTTATCAGTACATAGAGGAGTACCCCCCTACATACTCACTGACCATCAAAGTACCTAGGGCTTTGGCCAGACAAGTACAAGAAGCACCAGCCACTGTAGCTATCATAGGGTTAAATACTGAGTAACTGCTATTACATGTAACTTTTATGAATTTAATGG
This sequence comes from Acanthosepion lycidas, assembly GCA_963932145.1. Taxonomy (NCBI): domain Eukaryota; kingdom Metazoa; phylum Mollusca; class Cephalopoda; order Sepiida; family Sepiidae; genus Acanthosepion; species Acanthosepion lycidas. The sequence goes on from OZ010596.1 coordinate 1,471,440, forward strand.
ATCAACACATTTTAGCATAGTGTCTTTTTATTGTAAGCAAAGAACAAGAGAAACAGAATTCTTGGACAATATTAGTAGCTAAGCTTCTGTCCTTCACACCAACAGCATAACTGAGAGAATTCAGTTTCAAGCCAAAAAAGTTAGTCCTAAATCTGACTGTCTCCAACCACAGATTGGCTAGGATTGATCTATGACCAAAAAATTACTGTTTCCATGCAAATCAATACCACAATCTCTATGCAAATTTTAGCAACAGTTCCACCTGCATTGTCCGACTATTCTCTCCAAACAGCCACTTATGAAAGAACAACTCATGCTGGAGAAGGTATCATCTAGTCAACAAATGCTTCAAGGGGAAAACTGATTCTTCTGGTTTTACCAAATATACCCAAGTCAGAGTCTCCTCCTCTTGTCTAATTTTTGTCATGTATATAACATCTTGGATTGGACACTGCATACAAAGAAACTACCTAAACATGGAAGAAATGTTGGGTCACAGTTGCAATATTTGAATACCAGTTTCAGTACAAGAGACACATGGAGTTCCAATATCAGGACCTGTGTCTTCTGGGATTCAAAAGAGGCATCATTAGCAAACAATGTAAAAGACATTGAGTATGAAGCTAAGTGTTTCTGGCTATCTTTAGTGCCTCTGATTGTAGACCTAACATTTTATTCTCTAAAAGATGCAATCTAATCATATGGTAAGACAAGCAGTTTTATTTAGACATTGTTGCCACAGTTTTAAATTTGCAGTCTTTTGCAAGAGGTTTCAGCCCTTGCAGGTAGTGGTCAAGGAATTCACCTGACTTAACATTGGGTCGCCAACAAATGTCTGGTGAAAATCTACTTTTTAGATTTTATGTCCATCTTCCTTATAACATTGAGTGCACTCTTATAATTTGCAAAAACCAGTCAACAATATAATTGTTGTCTAGCCAAGGAACAATTAATTTGATAAAGTTATGGAAATCTAAATCTTCATTATGTTACAGTAGGGCAGTGAAGAGAAATTGTTGTTGAATGTCCAGAACAAATGAAGTCACTCTCTTACTGCTGTGTTAAAACTGAAATCTATATACAAATAATCCAGTTTAAGAATCTGAATCAATGTACAATAAACTGAAGTAAAATGAAAAAGTCAAATTTTAACTTGGTCTAAAGTAAACTTTATTATACATAAATCCAGTATAGGCTTACTAGGCAAATACAAAAAACAAAAAAAACAAAAACAAATATTTCTAAAATATAGCAGAGCCCAAATTAAGAAAATAGTCTCTTCTACCTGAGAGTACAATTTTATTACATGCATATAAACAAGACAGTATTTGAATAAATGAAAGATTTAATCTTGAATTTCTAAAAAAAAAAAAAAAAAAAAAAAAAAAAATTTACTGAAGGAGGATTCATTTCTCCTGTCAGTTGTCAACATAAGAAAGCAGGTGTTTAGATAAGTTAAAAACTGTCCTGGGGAAAGGTTGGTGAGGTTCTTGTCTATGTTGGAGAAAAGAGCAATTACTATTACTAAATGGTTTAGAGAAAACTTACAGTTTAATACTCAATGTGGTCACAACACAAGTAGGTAGACAAACAGTAGAAGAAAGTCAAGAATTGAGATGACAAACAAGTGATTTAGAATCTATAGAAACATGGTTTTTCTCAGGATTGAAAAAGTTATAGTAGCAATTACTTAAGCTAACAATAATTTCCTATAAAATTCAAGACAATTTTTAACCATTTTGGAAAATAGGGAGTCATCTTATATACCATAAAAAGGTAAACTACTTGTATAAATTTGGAATCCATTTATTCTGGGTTTTCCCGTCACCTTTATAAAACCAATTAAAGATGAGGTATTGATATATGTCTACACATGTATGATAGGAAAAAAAAAAAAAAAAAAAAAAAAAAATGTATATATGTATGTGCATATATAATGCAAATAGAAATATTAGAAATCTAAAATCTAAGTCATGAATTGAGTTTTTGACTTTAGTACATCATGCAATTATTCTTTAATCTTGTTCCTCATCAAACTTGGCTATCTCACTGGGTTGGTCTTTTGCAATTTGAGCAGTAGCAGTAGACAAACAAAGGATCAATAGTGTGTTCACTGCTACAAGTCAATCAGTCTTAAATAATATGTATGTCGTATCTCGAGCAAAAAATTCCTCTATCACTCATGACTATGCAGTTATTAAAAAATCACATATTTTAGGGCAAATCAATTTAAAACCTTCAGTTCAAAATTATTAAAATATAACTTTTTATTTGATAAGTCAGATTAAAACAAAAGTACTGCAGTAACATTTTAAAAAATTTGACCCCCCCCCCCAAAAAAAAACAGTTCTAAATGTAATGGTTACCCAATACCAAAGATTAAGTATAGGTATAGATGTACTTTGAGATTGCCATTTTAGATGCTCATTTTGAAAATAAATTAGCTCAGCAACATTCAGAAGCTCCCTTTTCTGTATTAATATATTTAAAAGAACATTTTGAACAGCATAAAGATTCCTCTATGGCTTTAAACAGTTTTTTGTGCAAGCATTGAGAAAAACAGTTAAATTGAAAAACATACCTTCTGTGGTTTTAGATTGTGTAACTTGTTGAAAACTATTTGTCATTTTTGTGAGATAACAAAATAAGATGCACTTGACTGCTGCAAGTTAGTTATCCACATGTCCACTTGTTATGTGTATTTGGGATGAGCAGAGGAAATGAATTTACTATGTTGTTTAGAATTCAATAAATTTGGTTGCCTGATAACTATTTTTGGAAATGGTAAATATTAGGTTGGTGCAAAAATAATGATGTAATAATGTCGTTTTTTGAGGTTAAAAAATAGGTCAAAAAACGACATTATTACGTCATTATTTTTGCACCAACCTAATAGTAAAAAAATTGTTATCTACCAACTAGGAATATGAATTTGAAATAAAATTAGATAAAATGAAAACAAATAAAAATTATGGAAATGGAATTGAGTTAAGTGACAATGTTCACTTGATTACAAAACAATGTTAAGATTAATCAGGATAACAAAATGCTTATGTACTTTAAATAACTGGATGAAGTTTATCAAATTGGGATTCAGAGAGAGAGACAATTAAAAAAATGATTAATTACAGCTGAAGTTTTCAACAGAAAGAAGATTTGTTAATTTATTTCATCAATAAAAGATAAGGACATTTCATTCATCATACTAATTTTAAAGAAGAAATTGCCTTTCATATTTTTCTTAAAGTGATTGTAGAATTGCCAATATTTTTTTTTTTGAAGGAGGATGCAATTTACAAATACCGTGTATAAGTCGACTTTAGACTTTAGTGCCACCCCCTGAATTTTTGGGCATGAATTTTTAACGTCATCTAGAAAAAATTCACCAATACACCCAATCACCGAAAATGCATGATTTTTACGTCAAGAAAATTACTTTTGTATAGTGCGCCCCCTCCCCATATTTTGCGTAAAAAGCTAATCGTAAAAAATTGCCCTACAGGTTGAAAGTGTTCTTTTCCCAGCAAGAATTATTTTATTTGGATTGTGAGAAGCTGGTTGAGTTCCAAATTGTTTTTCTTGATATCATTTTTTATTAAAAAAAAAACCCATTGGAATTCAAAAGAAAGTTTTTCTTTAGGCTAGCACCGACAAGAAAAGAAACTTTTTTTTGTTCAATCAAGGTTTCATGATCTATTGAATTGTTCAAATTTTCTTTCATAAACAATGTAAACTTTAGTTTACTGTAGTGTAAAAAACCTTTTGTTGTGTAAGTGGGGGAGGCAGCGCAAGCAGCCATTCAAAAAACAAATACAATTTAAAAATTCCATAATCGTTGAAGATCTGTTATTTTTATTTTTTTTGTAAGTTTCCCAATTTAATGTTACAATTTACAAGTGTGGCAGTCACCAGCAGAATAACTTATTTGGTAAATTTGACTAGTTTCGAGCTTTATTGTGTGGATAAAAAAACTAATGATGAATGTTTTTTTTAAATAAGGGTTTTTTTTTTTCGAATTAGGGATTTTTTTTTATAGAAATTATTTTACAAGTGAGGAATAAAATAACTTTTTGTTATTCAGCAACAGAAGTTATTTTTTGACAATTCAAGAGGAAAAAAAAAATGTATTTATTTGTAAAAAAAAATAATTTAACTTTTCAGGTCAATAGACCGCATCCCGGAAATTACTTTTGTCATATTTTAGTTAAAAAGGGAGCCACAATTTTTATGAGTTTAAAAATTCTCAAAATATAATTAGGATATAAAATTTTAAAATTAGTTTTAAATTAATAACAAACGAACGGGAGGCCAAAATTTGCACCTTTTGAAAATCTTTTTACGACGAGAGAGTAATCGCAATATTTTTCTGTCTCATTGTGAAAAATAAAAAAGCCATGTTTATAATTATTTTGCAGTAACTAATTTCAAATTCAATAAAATTATTTATAATAGACTTATTTACAAGAAGCAATGTTTTTTTTAGGTCTTATGGTTGGTTGGGGAAATTGAGACTCAACAAACACATGGTTTCCAGACCGAATCAAGGGGGAGAACCCTAGAAGATGTGATGGGGGACGGCAAGAGGGAGGTAATCCAGAAAAGGGAGCTAGAGTGAAAAGGGTAAGCGTAAGACAAACCCAAGTGTGAAAACTAAATACAACATTCATACTACTAAGTTAGAAATACAAACTAGATAGGACAAACTAAACGATAACGAAAAAAAAAAAAAAAACCAAAGACGTAAGTGGTTATAAAATAAATAATTTGCATTTGATTGAAAACCAAAAAGGCTACATTCGATTTGGAGGGTAAACTTTATTTTAAAAGGAAGTTCTAATGAAGAAAAGGAAAAAAAGAAAAGAAAGAGGCACGGGAAAAAAGAAAAGAAAGAGGCACGGAAAAAAAAGGAAAAAAAATGTAGGTCAGCTGTTGAATGTGATGATGATGCGAATGTTCCTTCTCCACTTTCTAAATTTATAGCTTTTCAAGTCATCATGATCATCACATCTTGCAGACTTGCATTACCACTCACCACGTGATGACACTCCTCTTTATTCTTGATAAAATCCTCAAAAATAAGAAAACTTTTGTTTTTCTTTTCCATGTCCCACCTCTTCCTGGCAGTGACGCTACTGAGAGAACGTCAACAAAGTTTATTTCGTCTCAGCCCGCCAACAACAACAACAACAACAGTTGGTTGTAGTAGTAGTAGTAGTAGTTAGAAACTTTTTGCAAACTCACCGTCAAATAGGTAAAGATTCCTAAGTTCCCGTTTCCGTCTTTCTTCGGCCTCTCGGACACGGTTGCTCTCGATCGGGTCACGTTTTCGGAAAGCCCAAAGGAGGCGTCGTTGGCTTTGTTGAGTTACTACAGGTTCATCACTAGCAGCTCGGGGCCGAGCACTACTGCAGGCACCGGCCGAGCCAGTACTCCCGGTCGTAGTAGCTCGTTGTTGAGTCTTCTTCCTAGATTTCTGGTCGAATAGTTCCAAAATAAACTCCATACTACCGTTGGCTGGGCACAACGCCACTCAAGAGGTTCGACGTGTACCCAAGAAGAAGAAGAAGCAGCAGGGATTTCTTACTGCACTCAACTTCTTTGTATCAGCAGGAGGAGACTTCAACACTTTGCCCGGCTCCTCCTATGACGATCCCAGTTACTCGCTCACTCTTCAGTCCAATAAGATGGGCGACGTAATCTGCACCACTACAGCACTTAAAGACGTCGACGTACTTTTTGTTGTCAGCCTTTCTCGTCTTCTCAATTCTCTCTCTCTCTAACTCCTCCGCACTACCACCGGTGCTTGCCTTCCCTCAAGTCAGTCACTCACACAGTGTTTTTCTATGTGTGCGCGCTCGAGCGTACAAACATACGAAAGAAAAGCAGCCCCATTTTTCAGTTAAGTCATTCTTCTTACGACACAAACTACGAGAGACTTGCTTGCATGTCTTTTCTCCAAGTTCCTAACCTAACGAAAAATGTCTAATACCCGAGTTTTAACCCTTCCGGTCGAAAGGTTCAATTTTGAAACCATTGTTGTTTGAAGAGGAAGAGAAATAGTGCTATTGCTCCCCCATCCCCTCTATCAACGTCATTCGTTTTTGTTTTTTTTTTCTTTTTTAAATGAATTGGGGCCCCTCCCACCTTAACACCCCCAACACGTAACATATTACGCCTTTCTTTTTTGACAAGGTTTAAACCATTTATTTCTGCTTTACATTAGCGATATGCTATGGGAGAAAAACGATACATAAATTTTTATACACCAAAAACAAAGAACATTTATTTTAACAATGTTAGGAAATTTAATGACAAAGTCCGATGAAATTCCCAAAGGAACGAAACGCATCACATGAAAAATCTTTTCCACTTTGCCATTCATTTTGTGTGTGTGTGTGTGTGTGTGTGTGTGTGTGTGTGTGTGTATCTCACGCATTTAAGTTAAATAATTTAACTTAAAAAATATCGAAAGATACAAGTTTGGCATTTTTATCAAAAATGTTCTCATTCTTCAACATTTTTCTTAACACAAACCTGCTGTTGCTATATAAAGAAAAAAGGACAATTATGCTGAAAAAATGTAAATGACATTACTTTATAGATATTTTGTATATTTTTTAGTTGTGTAACAAAGTGAATGAAAAGTACTTTTGGAAGAAAAAGTGTTAAAATTGCTAAAACTTAAGAATGCGTCAGTTAATGACATTACAATTTCTAAAATACATAATTTCATATACTAATGAAACGCTTACTTGACTTTTTATTTTACTTAAAAAAAAAAAATAAATAAAAAAATCTCTGATCAGGGAAATGCTAATTTGAGTTCCATTACTATTAGGTTGGTGCAAAAATAATGACGTAATAATGTCGTTTTTTGACGTTAAAAAATACGTCAAAAACGACATTATTACGTCATTATTTTTGCACCAACCTAATATCAGGACTTTTCTTTGCTAGGAAAATTGGTTCACTGTGTCATGCTAGACAATTTTTCTCTTGCCAAAATCTCTTGCACATAAGTTTAAAATTCATCCATACATTGAATATTGCCATCGCATCTGGCCTTGTGCTTCTGCTGTGTATTTAAAGATTTTTGATAAAATACAAAGAAGAATCTGCAATGTTATTGGCATCTCAGCTTCAGTTACTTTCCTGCCATAACATAGCTTCCCTCTGCCTTTTCTGTAAATATTTTCATTGTAATTGTATTGATGAGCTTTCCTCTTTCATACCTAGACTTTAGGAATTTAAGCCCAGGGCTAAATTGGTGGTAAGATCTCATCATTTTATAATTGAAATGGCCTGATGTAACCGGAAGTTCCATGTTAACAGTTTCTTCTCTTGCACTTCTCACTGATGGAATCCTTTTGCCTTCTTGCTTTCCAGTCAACTTTGATCTTCAAAAATTTAAATGTAATGTCAATCATTATCTTGTGTTTTCTTAATTACTGTTCTTTTATTGTCCTCTTCATGTTTTCTTTTTCTCATATTCCTACACACTCAGTAACCCCCTTGCATCTTAATGGTTTCATTGTCATGGCTGAGGTGAAATGGTTAAAAAAATAAATTACTAGGTTTGCTGCTAGGAAAGTTGGTTCCCTGTGTTTTGTTAGACAATTTCTCTTACTAGAATCCATCTTGCACATTTATAAATCTACCATTAGTCCATGCATTGAATATTGCTGCCATATCTGGTTTTGTGCATTTGTAATGTTATTAGTCTTGACCAGGCATCATGACTTCAGTCTCTTTCTCACTGCTGCGATGTGGCTTCTGTCTGTCTTTTCTATAAATATTTTCATGGCAATTGTTTTAATGAGCTTTCCTCCTTCATACATAGTATGCTTAAATTCATGTAGTCTATTAGATTAACAACTAGGCCTTCTTATTTTACTGGTAGATATAATCATAAGTTCAATTCTAATAGTTCCTTTTCTCACACTTCTTGTCTGTGGAACTCTTCCAGCTTCTTTCTTTACAGTCACCTATGATCTTCAAAAATTTTAATGCAATGTCAGTTGCCATCTCATCTTCCCAAATTCTTTTTTGTCTTTTCATTTCACAAAAGTCTTCTCATATTCTCTCACTCTCAGTAACTCCTGGCATTTTAGTGGCATTATCACCTTGCTTGAGGTGGAAAGATTATCAAAAACAAAAAACTTCGTATTACCATTCATTGCAGTAATGAGATGAAAAGGGTGGTCAAAATTTTTTCTGAACCAATGACATGTTTTCTAAAGTGATTTTTAAAGTGAAGGATTGTTGACCATTTATCAACAAATAAATGAAGTTTTCACAATAACATCTTTAAAAATATTGGCACATTAATTAACAAACAAAAGCATGAATTTATTTTTATATTTTATACTTAAGAATTCTGATAAACAAAAGTTTTGAAAACAAATTTCATTTTATATCCCTCAATGTGTTCGTACTTGACACTTTATCATTGACAAAGTTTCTGCCAGTATTCATTTGAGTAAATATATTTGAAATAATGAACACACGCTATATATTTATTTTCATATAGAATTTGTATTTTCATTCACAGTAAATTGTGAAGTGAGGACAAGACTTATTTGGCCAACAGAAAAGCTGGATTTCATCAAGACACTTCAACTACAAATCAGTCAGGCCAAGTTTCGTCCAGATTCGAACTGATTCAGACAACAAACTGATTGCAATCAATCATTATTGCTAAGCAAGTTAATTATAAAGAAACCCTTATGACTTGTACATCAAAAATGCTGAAGACCACAGATATCTTTAAGGAGAATGGCTACTTAGTTTAGCTTTGTGATGTGTGAACAAAAAACAAAACAAAAAAATATTTGAGGGGATATTGTGCCAGTAGCACATTTCTTGCATTGAGAGCAATTCTCTTTTTATCCATATGGAATATTGTTTGGAATTAAAACAGAGAAATGCTTCAAATTCACCAACTGGTAAATTATGGCATATGAATCCATAACAAAGTTTATTCCACTAGTAAAGATAACGAATGCTCAATTTCTAAGTATGTCAAAGTTAAAGATCAATAGTAGACAAGAGAGAGCAGACTTATTATGATTAAAGTAATCAGTTCCCAATAATATAAAATGGTTCTAATTTCTATGCAATTGATGTAGAGAAAAGGGGTTACATCTGGATTTTTCTGGGAAAAATTAGGCCAGTTGCTTAGAATCTCAATTTCTCTATAAAACAGAAATTATTGACTATTAAGTTATTATGCAACTAAGTTAAGAGTCAGACAAAGAAAATGGTGTAGTGCACCTAAAAGCAGTCTAGGTCTTCTTGTCAGTGGTTTTATATACTACTACTTTTGATTAGGTAATGCCAAAAAATGAAGTTTATGCTTATATGAGTGCATGTGCGTATAAAAAAAAAAAAAAAAAAAAAAAAAAACTAAAGTTAATCAATATTTGATTAAATATAAGAATTCCAAAGAAAGCAGTCGATCTGATAAAACATCCAAATTTTAGAATGCCTAAACAGCATCAAAAGAAAAGTGGAATTTTTTTTAAATGGGAAATCTTGATGGTTCAGTATTCACTAGATTATAAGGCTTCAAAAAACAAAAAAAAATCTATTTACCATGAAAAGATTTATAAACTTTTAGATTTAGCAATGGCTTTAGGTTGCTGTGAGAAAGACAATACTCTCATTAAGTGAAATGTGTACAGAGAGAATGAAGTAGAGAGTGGCAAAAGAATTGCATCATTTGCTGTTATAGGAAAGGAAGATGAATGGGGAAACTGTCATTTATTTAACAAAGTTATTCAACAAATACCTGATAAAAGTGACAAAAGCTAAAATAAAAATGATTAATTCTACAAAATTCTTTCAGTTTCTGAAATAGAAATAAGTTCTCTCAATATAATTTTAAAAACATTTTAACATTAAATTCAACAATCTTTTGAACTTTATAATCCAATTTAAATTCTATCTTTGTGAAATATACAAATTGGTTATTAAATATCAAATATCACAGCATTACTTTAAGGTATTGATTAAATCTTTACCTTTTTCATTTCCAATGTTATTTGATGTCAAGTAATCAAAATTTCTCTTGCAAAGAAAAAATTGTTTAAAAAGGTTATAATTTGGGATTTTATAATCAAATGGGAATAACAGACGCCAACTTATCATAAAATATGGCCAGCTTGTTGAGCTTCATTTATCTTGCTACAAGCTTATCTGTGTGAGAACTGGTTCAGTAGAAGCAAGATTTATAGGCAAAAAAGAAATTTCAACAGGGTTTTAATACAAGGGTGAAGGCTTTCTTTTTCAAAATCATTTTTTTAAAAATGTGAATGAATATATTTCCAATTTAAAGAGTAATGCTTGTCATATAGAAGTATATCTTATTGAAAATCCATAAAGCAATATAATTTTTCTTTTTTCATTCCTAAATTTGAAAAGCAATCATTTTATTGTTTCATAGGAATATACATTAAATTACCAGAAAAAAATCCTCTACAGAATCTAGATTCAAGTTCAGACATTTTAAATTTATTAATTGGGAATTCAGTTCCAGTGATAATCAGTTAATATTTTAAGTTAGAAAATTTTTTAAGATAAACTGATCAATATAATAAGCAAATTGTTGGCTTTGTAGAGTTTTAGTATGAATAAAATGAAAAGAAAAAGCAACCTAAATCTTCAGTTGCTTAGATTTGGCTAAGAAGAATTGAATTATTTCTTGTTACAAAGCATAGAAAACAATTAGTGAATTTATTTTGCAGAGAAAAGTGGCACAACTGTCCTGGGTAATATGTTAAACTACATCCATGTCCTGGGTAAGACAAACTATGTCCAGCAGCAAGGCCTCTGATCAGGAGGTTTTGAGGAGCATGGTGTTTCCAGGTCCACCCTGACCCGGGGTGATAGCACCTGTTAGGGTCCCAGCTATGGGAAAATAGTTAACTATTACCAGCAATATTTAAAAAAAAAAAAAATCATTACCAGCAATACAATTTTGAAGGAAAAATATTACTAGAAACAGATTTTTGACAAAACAAAATATTACCAGCAATAAAATTTTTTTATTCATATTAAATAACCTATTGAGGTTGATATACTGTAAAGCAAAATGAACCAAACCAATCTAAACCAAAGAATACATGTTCTATTCATATGAATCTATCCTAGAAATGTTGTCGGCATTAAATAACCCATTGAGGTTGATATACCGTAAAACTAAACCAAACCAAAAGTGACACAAACTGGAGAAGCATGTGCATTTGCATCCACAGTTTGTTATTGTTGTTTCACAATAATAATAATAATAATAAAGAAAAAGAAAAAAAAAGAAGCATGCAAAAACTTGGACGACTTATTGTATAGGATTGATTTTAAGTAGTTTTTATCAATGTCAACAAATGGTGTGTGTGTTTAATGCATTCTCCATGCAGAATCCCTTATTTCTTATTTTGAGTGTCTGGATAGATATTTTTGTCTTGTCTTTCTGATAACCTTTAAGGCTAGGGTATGTCACAATTGGTTCTTTTGGAATGAGGTCAAAATAAGAGACATGGAATCATGCTAAAATCTGAAAGTAAAAGAAACTGCATGTAATATTTAAGCAGAATGTAGAATTTACATTTGTATTTGAGCAGTGCATAGAAAGATTATTTTTAGTCATTCATATAAAGGGACAAGTTTCCCAAAGTATTAATAGAAATTTTTTCTTTCTTGAGGAAGAGATTTTGACATTCAATTTCATCAATCTGTTAAGCTCTCAGGTGGTTTTTATTGAAATAGAAAAAAGTACTGTATGACAGAACTGCTAAAAGGGACATTAACTGAAATAATGTGATAAAAACAACAAAAATACTAACTAAATAAATGTCTCTGGACTACAGGCAACAACTTAATCAAAATCACAATTTGTTTTGCCTATAATCATTTTTTAGTAATAAATGAATTAGAAAAATAAAACCTTTTTGTGGTGTTCATAACAAAAATGGCTTGCTTGATATTATTAATAACCACCACCACAACACTAAAAATTGCAATGTTTGTTTATCAAAGAATGAAGTTTAGCAATTCAATAGGACTTTTAGAAAAGTATAAAATTCAAGGTGAGGTTTTCTTCAATTATGTGGTGCCCCTTAATTGTCAAAATTTCATTGTTCAGCTTGAGAAAACTAAAAAAAATTCATTGTTTTCATGCAAAATTAATGAAATATTTGACTCGAAGATTACATTTTGGACAACATAATTCTCTGAAAACAAATATCTGTAGGAGGAAAAACAATCTTAAAACTAAAAATGCAGCTTTGATAGAATGTGAAACTCACTGTGTAAACAGAGGTTATATAAATGTATCTGAGTGTCTATGTGCAGAATTGGTGCTTGCTGTAGAACTAAGGTTAGCAAAATTAGCCTCTCTGAACCAATTTACAACTAGTGTAGTGAATTATATACTGAGTGTTATCTCCTACTGTGAACCTTAATCAGAAGAAGCTTAGTAAGCAACTATGTACATACAAAACAGATAACCATTTTTTTTAGAGAAAGGAAGATATGTGATAAAAATGGGGGTGTTTTTTTTATTTTAACACAAACAGGATTCAGTAAAGGCATCATATTTAATGGGATAATTTAAAGGGCTTTAAAGTAAAATTTAAAATTTATATATTAAATTTTAAGATGTTAATTGCTTTGAACCACCCAATAGATTGATGTAAGAACTTTGGGGACTAAGCAGATTCCATTTAAACAGTTTGATGCTTATTCAGTAATACTAGAAAAACTAAATTTTTATCAATCTTATTTCTGAATTGAAACATTTTCTTGCATTTTTTAAGTGATATATATAAAGAATTGATTTAAATACACACTGCATATAGATTTATTATTGACTTTTATCTCACAAGGTGTCCATTAAAATGCATACACAAAGAAAATGAATTCAAATTTGCAATAGAATATATGAAAACTAATTTAGCAATGGCTTTCCTCAAAGCTTGTAAAGGATGGAGGGTAATATCTTATGCAGTCTTGATGACACATGACGTTGGTAGGGGATTTGTATTGTCGGCCTCCTCCTAGACTGGTAGCCCCCTCCTCCACTTCCTACTAAGGATACAGTCTGCTCAACTATTTTACCTACAGCTGGGGGAGAGGAGATGGATTAAGGCCCTTTCCAAAGCTATCAGTGTGAACTCAACAGCATTAGCTGAAATTTGGTTTTGGTCTGCCAATGAGTATTGCCACCTGTACATGCACACAATATATATGATAAAGAGCAATCTGTATTTGATCCCATTCATGGGTGTGTGAAAATTTGGAAAACATCTTTGATAGGTTTTGCTGATGAACTGATATCAGAACAATTTTTATTTCACAAGAACAATATTTACCGTGATAAAATGTTACATTAAGCAATTGAATGTTTGATTTTCAAATGTTAACAGCTTCATTATAGAAATTAGATTTCAACTAATTTCAAATTATACACACACACACACACACACACAAGAGAGTGCTGAAAAGTTTTTGGTCTAACCTATTTCCAAAAGGTCTTACCAAATTAAGATTTTTGAATGCCTACTTCATCAGGCTAAGGTCTTTTTAGCATATCCTCATATGATACATATGAAAAGAATAACGGAAATATTCTTCTCTGGTTTTTCAATAAAGGAAAATCTTTTTCTCTAATTTGTACTTTCTAATATTCATCTAATCAACACAATATAAACATTTATATATATATATATATATATATATATATATATATATATATATATATATAAGCTTAAAAGAACAAATGTAACTTTCTGATTGTAAGGAATGTTGCTGATTAGTTGTATATGAATTTCCTTGACTCTTACCAAGTTACATGTCCAGCAGTAACTTCAAACTTCCATCCAATTCTTTGTCTAGATGGTGGCAATATAAGTTTTTGGGGCAAAAGTGGAATGTTTGACTTAAGAATTCTACAAGTTTCTTGAGGTCCTATTTAATACTTTTGATCTGAAGACAATTCAAAGCCATATTGATTCAAATTAAGAAGTTTATGGTAAATATTAGGTTGGTGCAAAAATTCGTTTTATAACATGTGTTACTATGTGAGAAAACGAAATTATTTTTGCACCAACCTAATAAAATTCCTAACAGGATTGTAAGGTATTGTTTTGATAAAAACAAAAATACTTGACATGCATATATTGGAAAATAGTCAAAAAGTAACCAAGTCATAAAGAATGGAAAATTAAATTTAAAATTGTAATTATCTTCAAAGCCACTAAAAGAGTAATCCTACATTCAATAAAGTCTTTTATATATATATATATATATATATATATATATATATAAATAAAGTTTGTGTGTGTTCACATGTGTTGGTTTATTTTGAACATAGTGGGTTTTATATTAATATCCTCCATAATTCATTTGAGTTGCCAATGATTTTTCACGTTTCTATAATGAGGTTATTGGAAAGGGATGTAAAATTTTTTAAGTGTGGTTCTACAAACTTCTTTACAACACAAAGTATGAATTTATGAAAACTAGCTGAAACAACTTTGTAGTAGGTTAGTTGATGCAATGCCACAAGTGTGTGGAGATCCACTATAGTAGAAATGGCCTGGGAGAGAAGGTTGCCAACCACTGCTCCATGTTAAAGCAGCCAATATCATTAGAGTTTTTTTCTTAATCAAATACATTTTAAAGGAAGGAAAAACATTTAAACCACAAAATGTAATGAGTGTGTGTGTGTGTGTGTGTGTATATATATATATGTGTGTGCAAAATACAATATTTAATTTGTAAAGAATATAGTGAGATGACTTTAGAGATTGTAGAGTGGGATATGCATTTATTTGTAATTCCATTTTACAGATATTTCACTCCAATTATTGAAAAGAAGTCTTTATTTTTGAGCTTGAAAATGAAACACCTGTTGTAAAATGAATCACACAATCTTCTTTCTTCAATAACTTTATGAATCATAACTTCATCTGCAGAAATTTTTCAGCTCTTATTTTGAACTCAACTTAGCAATTAATACTTAGAATTCCATGTCACCATTGCAGTATATTTTTGCTTCTTCAAGTTAATTGTAATATTTACTAGTGTTCTTTGCTTCATTAGAGAGCAAAATTCTTGACTTTTTCTCTTTACATGGTGAAGGATAATTTAGTAGTTATAATTATTTTATTTTTGTAATGGGTGACTTTTACAAAATTATGATATTGTAAGTTTCATTTTTCCTCTAAAATTCTTAACAGTACAGAAAATAAGTTTTGTATATTGAAAATGAATCTTGATTTTTTTTCACAGGTACAAGATTTTATGGAAACAATTTCACATATGATAATATTTTGTAGTCCTATAATAATGTTTAAACTAATCCATTGGCATCTACTTATTTATGTAGGTCATGAAAGATTTTGAGAAGACTCATTAAGTCATTCGGCTGACATTCGAGAAAAACAAACAATTTGATATGGCTTTTTGAGTTCCAGATAGGTTTTATCTGCAAACAATAACAGGATTTTATACTGTAACTGATCTTTTTATCTGAATTTGGACATGCTATTCATATATTAAGAAGCCTGTTTTAACCAGTCTATAGCTTTTTTTAAATATGACATATTCTATAGAAAAAGGGAAGATGCACAAATCCTGACAAAGGATTTGTTATTTCTATTATTGACCCTTTTATGGATGTCATTCTAGTCAGACATTTTCTCTTAACATATGGAAAGTTGGCTTACTGATGGCAAAACAAAAAGTGGACCAGAAAGTACAGTATGTGTCTTAAGCACCATACCTACAAATGCAGCAAATGGGAGGAAGAAAATACGAAAATACATTAATAGTAAAATCATTTCAGACATCAGAAATTGATCACTAAGCTTTGATTTTTCCACTAGGAAAGAAATAAAAAAGATCGATTGCACCCAGGAAAGCAGAAGTTGAGAAGAGGACAAACAGGTGACGAGTGAAGAGCTATCGACCCAGAACTTAGAGTTTTCTGTTTGTTTCAAAAATAAAGATTATTGCCTAAATGGCTAAACCTGTTTGCAATTAGAAAATAAGAAAAAAGATTTAATTTTATTTCTTATAAAAATAAATTTATCCTTCAAGTTTCTCATTGCTACTTAAAAAAAATATTCTTTTATTCACAGTTCATATCTATTTTCTTTTTAGATTTGAAATTATTTTCTGCTCAATAGTGTGCAGTAAGTGCTAAGAATTGAAATAGTACAAAACAAAAAGTTAACATTCTTTATTAATGCCTTTCATAAACATCAGAT
This sequence comes from Acanthosepion lycidas, assembly GCA_963932145.1. Taxonomy (NCBI): domain Eukaryota; kingdom Metazoa; phylum Mollusca; class Cephalopoda; order Sepiida; family Sepiidae; genus Acanthosepion; species Acanthosepion lycidas. The sequence continues at coordinate 1,487,708 of OZ010596.1, forward strand.
GAAAGCAAACTGGTAAGCAGTTTTCTGTGATGGGATGGAATTATGTTCATCTAATGGTTCCAAGGTCAAAGAAAACAAAAGTTAGTTTACATGTGACTTTATAACATGCAGCTTATTAAAACTGAAACAATGTATTTCCCACAAACATGGATAAATATTAACTTATAACCAATAGAAATATTCAAAGTAATAACAACTTAGTTTAAAAAAAATAAATAAATAAATAAAAAAAAAGTGGAAAAGTTTTATAAACCCTAATCAAATGCAGCTGACAAAGGAAAAATCAAGTTCAAAATGAAAAATTGTACTTGGCACATATAAAACCATTTTTTTTTTTTGTTGCTTTAAAATAAAACCTGTAAGTATAAAATAATGCTTGTAAATTAACCAAGACATTTTCAAGGGAAGGAAGTAAAATCTGAATCATTTAAGAAATAAAAGGAAATAAAAAACTATTACTGAGATTTCAGTATTTACTGTTAGGCTGAAGATTTTCCCCTTAATGATGGAGAAAACTGTAAGCATGTTGAAAACAACATATAAAAATAAATTACTGACAGTTCAATTGCTTCAGAAATACAATAATTATTTCTCTGATGATTATTTGTAAAAGGTAATTTCTACGCAATGCAATTTATGTTATAAATGCAGGAATGAAAGACACTTGGGTAAGCTGACTTTTTCCAGATGTTTTAGTAACTGTATTGATGGCCTTAATTAAATGATGGTTTCTTTTGGCAATTTCTACATAAGACAAAGAACTAGGATGTTTAATTAGTGTTATAAAAAATAGACAAATATTGAAAATTCTGAGCAAATGCAATTTCCATATTCAAAACTAAAATCTGCTACAAACTATTTTAGTGTAAAAGTGAAAAGCAGTGAGGTAAAAGAAAAAAAAAAAAAAAAAAAAAAATCAAAATAATCATGAAAGATGTTTGCATTTTTATCAAAATTCAAAACATTCATTTTAATTTGTATACAAGTGAAAACAGTGTAATTCAAAAATGCTAATGATGGTAATTTAAGAAATCTGGTTCAAAGTAGAAAAACTATTACAGTGAAAAGGCCCAATTTGTAAGTAAACAGAATATAGAGAATTAAAATAAATGACATTTTAATATAAAAGATGAAAATCAGATAAGTTGGCTTTTGAATTAAATCAAGCTAACCTCTAATTACCTCGTTCAGAGCTTCACAACAGACAGAAAAAACACAAAGCAAAAACATTGTTAAAAAATCAAAATATAATCTTATCAATATGACCATAAAGTATAGCGAATGAAAATAGTACAACCTACCATAAATTAAAAAAAAAAAAAAAAAAAAAAAAAAAAATTGCTTTAAGTTCACTAATTGAAATAATTTTTCTAAATAGCAGTGGATAGGTGTTCAACTGAAAGGCTTCTTTGAACTGAATGGATAAAAATTCAAATTTTAAAAAATAATAAAATTAGAACAAAGAAGCTAAAAGTTTTGAGAGAGAAGATATGTTAAAGAGTTAAAAAGAAGTGGGGGAGATGGAAGAGCACCCAATTTGAAACCAATTTAGGAATCCAATTAAACAATGTGTAGGCAACAGTATCAGGTGAGGGATTGTATGAAGGGAGGTGATGACTGCAAAGAAAAGCCAACAGTGCTCTCCCTTGGTATATTTAAAGCCTCACCAACTGTCAAGTGCACAATGCCATACGTAATATTGAATTATTTGATCATTTCTTTATAAAAAAATATGATATCAATTATTGCATCATATATTCTGAAAATATTTTTTATTTGAAATCAATGTTGAAAGTTTTATATCAAAATCATTTGGGTTGTTTTAAAAATGTAGAGACGCTAGAAGTTTAGTAAACAGAAAGAAAAAAAATTACCAATAATACTTTTAAGTTTTATTATTTATTACTACTGCTACATCACTACTCGCCTTTCATTGGAGATCACGTGACAGCAAGTCTCGTCACTACTTCTGCATTTTAATCAATATTTTGACCTATTTTAGTAATTTTTTTTTTTTAATGAGGTTGAATGTATTAGATAAACTTATATTAGATGTACTTCTTGAGATCAAATAGAAAAACATTTGAAAATATGACAATGATTTGGCTAAATTTGAAATTTAAAATGTTTATAACAATTCTTCACCAAGCTCTAATGTAATATAGCTAATAATTACCGGATTGAAATAGTTTCTCTAGATGCAGAATTGTTTTACTCTCTAAACATTTGAGGTAACTGGTTCAATTTGAATTTAATGATTTAAAAATTTGTTGAACATTTTTATTGAAAATATTTCAATATAGAATTACAAATCAATAACGTTCTAACAAGTCACTCTCCACCTCATTCATCCAAACAATTTCTTCCTTAAAGCTAGAATAGTATTATAAGTATGTGTAATATCATTAAACAGAAAGAAACATCTCTCTCTCTCTCTATATATATATATATATATATATATATATATATATATATAATTAAAAAGAACAGACAATGAATTTCTGTTATGTCTGATCATGAAGCATTCTAATGTTTGCTTTAATTTCTGGTGAAAATAAAGACAAAAATTGTCCAACAGTTGGATATTTTTTTTTTTTTAAGTTGGTCCTAAGCTTTCAGCTCACATGAGCCATAAAGATATCCATTGTCAAAGATGATATTTTGTTATTTTGACATAGAAAATTGTTATGTGACGATAACAGTCACAGAATAACAGACACAGAACGTAAGTTCAAGATGCAGTTCTATGACATCATACCATGTGATAGACTGAAGTATTACAACAGAACCAATGTCTAGATACAAAGTAATGTGTTGTGAGTAGTTTGAAATATAATTTTGTTGCTTTGTTTTAATGTAGATGGCCTTCAATATCTGAAGGTTCTTTTTGTGTGCATGTGAGTATTATTGCATTAACAATATAAACTCTCTCTCTCTCTCTCTATATATATATATATATATATATATATATATATATATATATATATATATATATATATATATATATATATATACACACACAGAGAATGAGTGAGAATGCACACACACACACACACACACACACATATATATATATATATATATATATATATATATATGTATATATATATAAGGCAGCAATCCCTCTTTTATGCAAGTTTTCTTGAAGAAAACTATGGTGATGTGGTTATGTTTTTTATATAAATTTCTCATGTGTTCATATAATTTTTTTCTTTTCAGATTTAAATTATATAAGAATTGTCTGAATGTTTTCCAAGCGCTTTTGGCTATACCAAAGATGAATTTTATTTTACTTTTAGCTGACTGCATGGATTGTTTTATTTATGTATCTAGAGATATAGGAAGGTTTTATTTTCCAAACATAGTTAATATTATTCATTATTGTGTTGGCTTTTTTCTTTTTTTTTTTTTTTTTTTTTTTAATAATGCTTCCATTATTTTTAGCCCTTTTTCTTTTTTTTAATGAGGATGATGCTATTACATTGTATATTATTATTGTATTATCAATGAATATATTCCAGACTGAGTTTGGTAGGTCTCCATTTGTATCCACTAATGAAATTATATATATATATATATATATATATATATATATATAAAGCAGAGGCGCCATCAAAATACTGCTTCAACAAATCTCATGTCAGTGTGGCTTTGTTGCCTGCAGCAAGTCTTGGCTAGCATCACACTTAAGCACAATGAAATGTGGCCTGATGATTGCATCTAGAATGAAACAGCCCGTCGCCTCTAAGTGTTGACTTCAATGTTCACTTTTATATATGTAGTGGGGGGAACAAATATTCATACACATACAAATTTTTAATTTTTTTGTATTTCCAACTAAACAAACTTTTCATATAATTAACTGTACACAGATGCATAATTACTAATTATGCATAGAAAACAAAAAAAATTTGATTTAATAGCAATAAATCCCATTTATCAATTTTAATGGGTGAAAAAAGTATTTGTAAATGCAAATTTCAGATTTTAAATCTTTTAAATTGCTTCAATATTCTAGATTATTCAAGTAGAATATTCCAATAATTTTATCAGTAGTTATTTTTAGCCTAAAAAATACAAACAGAACATTCTGAAATTGATATTTGTGCAAGAAAGTTATCATCATGGCAAGAGGTAAAGAATTGACAAATTTGAAAAAAGAACTGATTGTTAAACTCTGGAAAGAAGGTACAGGAAAATCTCAGACAACCTGAATATTACATTTACTACCATTAGTTTATTCATTGCAAGGTATAAAAACTCATAACTGTTGAACACCAAAGAAGAACGAGTGCTCCACGGAAGATTTCTTTAAGATCTTTGAGGAAATTAATGCATCAAATTAAACAAAATTAAAATGGTTACTCATCAAGAGTTACAGAATGATTAGCTTTCATTAGGAATCACTAACAGATAATAAGCAATGAAATTCATAGAAACAATCTAAAATCATTCCCCTTCTTGGAAAACTCCACTGCTGTTGAAAAGACAAGAGATGCCAGGTTGAAATCCATTTGCAGACATAAGGATAAGGAAAAATTGTACTGGGAAAGAGTATTATGGACAAATGAAATCAAAACTGAGTTGTTTGGTTGTAATTCTAGGAAAGATGGCAATGCCTTCAAACAAAAGAACACAGTTCCAACAGTGAAGTTTGGTGGTGGCAGCATCATGGTTTGGGGATGTTTTCTGCAAATGCTACTGGCAACATATCAGTAATAGATGGTAGAATGAATGCTGCAGCATATCAAAATATTTTGAAAGCAAATTTAATTTTGGTTGAAAATCTTGAACTTCCTCCTGACTGGATCTTCCAAAAACAATGATCCTAAGCACACTGCAAAATCTACAAAGAAATGGCTTGTTGAAAATAATGTAAATATCATGAAATGGCCAAGTGAGTCCCCAGATTTAAAACCAATCAAGAATCTGTGGCGTTATTTGAAAATTCAAATTCAAGAGCTCCAAACGAAACATCCCAGATCTGAAGAACATATGCGAAGAAGAATGGAACAAAATACCAACTAAAATTTGCAAATCATTGAGAACTACAAGAAGAGATGGGTTGCTGTAGAAGTGAATAATGGCTATTCTACAAAGTATTAAATGAAGATTATGTAACCTTTTTTGTATTGTGTGAATACTTTTTCACCTATTAAAATTGGATGAATGGGATTTATTTCTATTAAATCAAATTTTTTTTCTGTTTTCTGTGCATATTATTTTCCATCTGTGTACAGTTAATTTTATTCATTAGTTGGTGTACAAATATTTATTTCCACCCACCATGTGTTTATATATATATATATATATATATACACGAGAGAGAGATAGACATGTTTCCTTGAATAATTTAGGCATGTTCTGTCTACTTATTTTCAATTAGATCCTTTCATATAATCATGGATAACCTTTTTGGTTTCGTTATTGAAGGACAAGAGAAAATCACCATGTTGATATATATTTCTTTTATTCCAAGTACTTTGACATCAGGTTATTCTTTATTAAAGAGAAATATTGTAGTATTCATTATTGTCAAAGACAAAATTGTTGTTCATCTGAAACTTAAGTTTCTTAGATGTGGAGTGAAAAATGCCAAGTCAGTGTGTGACCGCTGACACCATTTAAGGGGAGGTAACTATGGTTGTGGAGTAGTGAAAAAAAAAAAACTATTAGTGCAAAACTTAGCATTTCAAACTATCTATTGTACAAATTTTAAAACATTTACAGAGTATTCATAATTAATTTTATTAAGATTTGGTTTCAATTTTTTAATATAGATATTGTCGAGGATTTTTAATTTATGTTTATTTTTTTTCGACAAGGGTTTTTCTGAATTGCATTTATCTTATCTGGAATTTGCATGTCTACATGTTGGGAGCACTACTCCTGAATGAGAAAAACACTGGTGTTATATAGTTATTACAGTTCCAGACCCATGCTGAATATTGGTAATACCTGCCTAGTATCATTCATATGCAAATAGTTAGCACCACCTACTCTAAGTAGAAGGTCTTCTCTCAACAGCCTATTTGTGGAAGAGGATGCAACTCTTGATGATTACAGCACCACATAGAACCAAGTCCGAGTCATTTATTGGGCTGACCCGATTCTGTTACAGAATGTCGATAGCTATGTTGTTGTATATATTTAGAAATATTGGACATATTCAAACGAAAACTTAGCCACCGAGACAACGTTGTTGTTGTTTATACGACAATATGCGTCCATTATTTTTACTGTTGGAGAGTCAATCTCTCAGAGGACATTTAAATTTATAAATGACGGTTTTTTGCAACACGTTAGTGGGGGTGGTGTCATTATAAATAATTGGGTTAGATATAGTGGATTTAGTGCAGTAATAGTAATTAATTTTATTTTTTTTACTAGGATCTGCGATGGATAAATTAATATTTATTAATCTTTTTAGGATATATCGCAAATTCTTGTTTTTACAAAACAAAAATCATCAACCAACTTATCACACCATATCTTCCTAGCAAATACATCATAAAATCAACTCTTGAAGTAATTCAAATTCTAAAAAATGAAAAACCTAACAATGAAACTATAGCCTCATTCGATGTTGAAAACTTAATCACTAATTCTTATAGTGGAACACACCTATTCTATAGTTAATAGACTCTCCCAGAATGAGAATACAATATGGAATTCAATTGAAATATTCACGCACAGTCCGGATGAAGAGATAACTTTTGAGGAGTATTATAAAAAATATACGGACATGTATAACGAGGACTGCCACTTGTGGTCTGAAGGAAAGAAGGTTAGACTTCTTTTAAGCAAGTTAGGAACTGCTGAGCATAACAAATTAGTAAACTACATTTTACTGAAAAAAACTAGCGAGTTGACTTTTACCGAGGTGGTAAATATATTAAGTGAATTATTTAGTAAAAAGACATCTTTGTTTCACAAGAGGTGGAAATGTTTGAATCTGATGAAAGATGATGAACAAGACTATATAACGTACGCAGCCAATGTGAATAAGCATTGTGAAGAATTGAAGCTAGCAGAGTTAAGCGCTGACAATTTTAAGTGCTCAGTGTTAGTTCAAGGGCTGGTATCGGAAAGAGACGAGTTGAGAAAATTAGTACTGACAAAATTGGAAAACCAACCAAGGATATACAGAGTTTGGCAGAAGACTGCACAAGATATGTTAGCGTAAAGAAAGATTCGAAAAAGATAGAACAGTCTGGCATTTCGTATGTAAGGAAAATACACTACAAAAAAGAAAGTCTACCAAAAAGAATTCTAAAATTGCGGATTATCAAACAAAAAGTGAAATACCAGAGAAAAATAAACAAAAACTCCCAAAGCCATGTTTTGCTTGCGGTGAACTTTACTGGTACAGATATTGCAATTTTAGAAACAAAAATGTTTCAACTGTAAAAGAGTGGGTCATAAGAGCTCACACTGCAGGTCAAAAAATAAAGACAATAAAATAAGAAAATTAAAGTCTGACGAGGTGAACGATAGAATAACCAGAAAATTTGTTACCGTCGAAATAAGTAATAAAAAAATAAAAATGCAACTCGACACTGGTTCCGACCTATCTATCATAAATTTGCATATGTTGGGGAAACCAACTTTAATGAAAACAAATAAAATCGCGAGGTCAGTGATGGGAGAAAAAATACAATTTATTGGAGAATTTGTTACAAATGTCTAAAGCTAAACTATTTGTCATAGAAAATACCACAAACTTACTTGGTACAGATTGGATAACAGAATTCCAATTATGGGATCTACCGATAAATTCTTTTGGTTACAAGGTAGATTTTTTAAACTACGAAGCCCAAAAATTAGTAAAGAAACTTAAGGGAACTTTTCCTTCTGTTTTTTTCTCCAGGTTTGGGAACGTGTACGAAGATAGAGGCAAAATTCCAGCCAAAAGAAAATGCTCAGGTGGTATTCAAAAAGAAAAGGAATGTGTTTGCTTCAATTGAACAGATAGATAAAGAATTGGACAGATTAGAGAAAACCGGTGTACTTGAAAAAGTTGAATGGGTAACACCGACGATATATATGAAAAATAAGCTCCAGAAAGTAAAGATGAAGCTGACACCGAGAAAAACTGGGGAGCGAGTTACCCGCAGTCAAGGACATGCAGTATTATTAAATGATTTAAGTCAACGGAAGTCACCACAGAAAATGTTAAGAAGCACAAGATCAAGAAAAGGGAAGCTAGAGACTGAACAAATAGAACCACAAGAAGAACCTACAGAAACTGTGACTCCATCCTTAAGAAGCTGAAAGTGGAAGGTTGTTTCTGGTAACACTATGGAGGTAAAAAAAAAAAAAAAAAAAAAAAAAAAAAAAAAATAGAAAAGCGGATTGGCTATATGATGTACTTGGTGAAAGGCAAAAAATTCACGTGCAGTAACCAGATCAGACGATGTTTTTCAGACGTGGTTGACAGCGGTCCCGCAGAAAAAAAACGCCGATGGAGATGATTTTCAATACGTTTGATCTAACAATGCCTGCAACAATTTTACCTGAGGTACGCCGATCCAGAAGAAAAAAGAAAGGCAACTGATCATTTAAAAGTAGATAAAAAAAACGTAGGAAATATGCTACAATGTTGCTAATAAAAAAAAAAAGAAAAAAAAGAAAAGAAAAAAATTTCTTTGTTTTTTCTTTATATTTCCTGTAAAAAATGAAAAATAAAGAAAACCATTTACTCCTACGGTTTTAGGGGGGGATGTTATAGTGGAACACACCTATTCTATAGTTAATAGACTCTCCCACCTATAATAAGTAGTAGTCACTCCAGGAGTGGGTCAGTCAGTCGATGTCGGATGACCGTTAGTCGGATATTAAAGTATCAGCCACCACAACTAGATTACTGCAACGTTACCTATTATATCAAGTTCCTAACGTTTTGTACGTCGAACCTATTTTAGGACTGACTTAGTACAAATACAAGTCACCACTGTGAAACCACTACATAACACTAATGTCCCTGTTTTTGAAACTATTGATATTATTATAAGAAACATATACAATAATCCATCTCTACCTCCACTTAAAATTAGGCCTAGTAAATTACAAAAACTTCCAACTTGCACTACCAAAGTTCCATTCTATGATCACAAAAATAACATTTTATTATATATATATATATATATATATATATTACACACACACACACACACACAATGGGATGGCATCTCTATGGGTTCAGTTCTTGGTCTGACTTAACAATTTCTAGACATCTAATCTTGAAAATAATATCTTTACCAATTTTGAAAAACCTCCATCTATTTAAGATATGTCAACAATATACTTATATTAGTCAAGAATATGGAAAAAATACAAACTCCAAAATCAATTCCAGGATAATTCTGTCCTTAAGTTTAAATATGAACTTAATAGTAGCAACAAAATTCCTTTTCTAGATATACCAATAAACACTAATAACATTAAGTTCACTATCTCTCCATATAAAAAACTACCAGCATAAATTCTTATACCTTTAATTATAAGAGTGAATGTCCAAATTACTATAAAATAGCAATTATAAAAAACCTAATAAACCATGCAAAAATTAATTCATCCATAAAACAGATTTTCTGCAGTGAACTAAAATATAGGACACTCGTCAATAATAACTTCCCTAACTATATTGTTGAACAAATAAGATGCTCTATCAGAGATTTTTTATACTAAATAAATAGAATATAATACTTCTTCAACTAACCCCCAAAATATCAATCTTTTATATTGTAACGAAATGCATTCCAATTATAAACAAAATGAAAATATCCTAAAAAATTAATAAATACTAATATATCCATTACAGAGCCTAGTAAAAAAAAAAAAATAAATAAATAAAATAAAATTAATTATATACGACACTAAATCTACTAACATAATCATTTGTAATGACTCTTCCCTGCCCATTAATGTGTTGCAGAAAACCAACAATGTTTATAAATTTAAATGTCATCTGGGAGATTGTATCTCCAACAGTAAAAATAACATTTATGTTGGACACACTACAACAACATTGTCTCGGTGGCTAAGTTTTCATTTGAATAATATGTCCAACATTTTTAAACATTTACAACAAGATAGTTGTCTACATTCGCAATTCAAAAAAATCCTTGTCAGAAATACCTCTATACCTTTTCACAAAAAGAATAAACAAACTAAAAATTCTTGAAGCTATCTATATTAAAAAAATTGAAATGGAAAGAGATGTATGTGTGTGTGTGTGTGTGTATTGGAAGCTGACGATAGAATAAGGAAGAAATAGAAAACATGTTTGTACACTTTTTGATGAATTTATCCATTACTCTATTTTTTTTACTCAATAACATAGATATATTTGCCTATCTATTATCCAATTGACACTCCACACTGGTCTTTTGAGCAAGAGTAAATGTTTATCCCTTGTTTCCTGTTTAGGATTGGGTTTCTGGTTTCTTCTAAAGTCTAGTTCATCTCTGTACTTCAAATGTCTCCACCAAACTGAAATTTTATTTACAACTTATTTTGTTTACTTTTTTTTACTCTAATAAATACATTTGCCTTTTGTTAGTTTACATGCCTTCCAGTCTTTTGAACTAGAAGTTTATCCCTTGTTTTCAGTTCCTTCTAAAGTTCTCCTTCTCTTTCACTCCCAGTAACCCCTTATGTCTTATGTGCATTATTGCCTTGCTTGAGGCAAATTGATGATAAAAATTTTGGTGAATGAACAGGTGGTGTAATAGATTGGGACTCAGGAGAAATTGGAGAGCAAAGTTGCAACTAAACTTGTTGCTCGTTTCCTTTGGGAAAGGTATTAATTCATCTCACCCTCAGTTATGGGTTAAATAGCACTTAACTAAAAAATTATTAAAAAAATAAATATTCACTCACAAAAAAATTTTTACAAAATTTTTTGGGAAGCTAATAAAAGAATTCATGGAATTACATGTAATGCATTAATGTGTAGGATATTTCACACTATGTATAAATTATAATTCAGTTTATGCCATTCTTATATCGTAGCAGTTGATATTTCAACTTGCAAAGATGGTTTACTCATGTAGTCACCCAACTTTTCTACAACCATCAGCTCCATTGAGGGTAGTATTATTACCTTATTTGGTAAAAAGGTCAATGCAAAATTCATTTTCATATATTCTATTGTAAATTTTGTTTCATTTTCTTCATCAATGTATTTTAATGTTCAGCTAGTGATTAGCCTCATGTTTTTCCACTTGATTTAGGACCCAACTTTTTAATAATTTATCTCTTGATATAGAACAAAAGTAAACAAGATAAAGCCATCAACTTGTCCTTATCAGACATGCATCTGAGTCAGTCATGATGTTCAAAGCACTTCAGTTTGGTGGTACTTGCCAACTATTTTTGTTTGATCTTTTTATAAACTCTAAAAAGTTATGAAACATTTCTTTTATCCATCAAGTCAGGCTTACAATCCATTTAATAGCTTCAAATGAACAAAACACTGTTAATAAGATTCTGGAATTGAAGACATTCCATACAAATGGCTGCCATTTGTGTTATATCAATGCAGAAGCAAGCAACTTTTATCTCAACTACACAGACAAATGTCATCATACAGCAAATAAAATTTTAGATTCCAATAAGTATAAATTTTACATTTTGATAAAACATGAAGTGGCTAATAATGTGAGTCACAGTGTAAAATATAAAACAGGTCACAAGAAAGGATTTTTTTTATTTTTTTTTTTATAATGGGTGGACGAGTGCCATCACATACTTGACTCTTGTAGAATAGAATTTGTATGTCAGCTGATTCTCCCACCCAACCACCACTTCTCCATTTCTATTTTTACTGAATTGTATTATTTTTTTAATTTACTAACACAAAGCATACAATAAATGCTCCAAATACAAATCTTTTCAGTTTTATTTCTAATAAAACCAATACCATTTAGAAAAGAAATAAATCCTGTTAAGCATTTCAAGTTTTGTTTTGGGGTCCATTTCTATTTTTAAAAAATCTTGTAGATAATTGGAAAAACACAGTGAAATAGAAAAGTTTAGCATAAGCATTACTTGAATAAGGTTTTAAGATTTACCTAAAATACCTTTGATTTTATTCACAAGAATATTGAAATATTTCTAATGAGTTTTAAGAAGAGAGATTCCATTTCTAACAATAATACACTTGGCCCAATTCTTTTCTAATCAGGCGTCAATTTTTCTGCCATGAAATCTCAAATGCTTATTGCTTCCATATTGTAAACCAATATACAATATTAGGAACACAGTCTCTCACTATTGTGTGTATGCGCGTGTGTGCCCATACACACACATCAATAAGTCTTAATGATGAAAATGCTTTCGTTTTTACATTTATCAATATAATCTCCATCCTTGTCAATTCACTTAATTCAGTGGTGAATATTAATCAGATTGAACAACATTAAACAGTGAAAATTTCAAATCAAGATTCAGCTAATAATTGTTTGTTAGGTGAATTCCTCCTTATATATAGAGTTCACCAGATATTTGCAGACATCTTCAGGTAATAAATTATAACCAGCATGAACAAGTACTACCTGGTCCAGGCAGAGAGTTACTTTTGTGGCTACATCAAAGGTGACTGAGGCTGGTTTTATTGAATAAGCCTTTTCTCTTTTTCTAAGTTGAACAGCTGTACATTTTTTTTTTTTTTTTTTTAGAGATATCGATTACTTTCTATTGAATTAATTTGTTTTTCTTTATACATCATGCAGTATAAATATTTCCCCTAATAGCAAATTATTAGCTAGATGAGGACACCATTTCCATTAATGCCTTACCATTATGTGGGATTTCTGCCTCACCCTGTATTATCATCTGTTCTCAATTATGTGGTGCACCCTGTATGTGTGTCAGTGTACATGTTTGTGAATATTGTGAAATATGGAGAATTTTTTCATATTCAGTGAACAGAACAAATTTTCATTGTTACGATTGAGAAACAATTGTAAATGGTCCTCATGTGATTTTCCATTAGCATATTAAGCACATTTCTATAGGACAAAGATGTGTGAATCAACCTAAAATGTAGTGCACAACAGAAATGATAATTTTGACATCTAAATGCTGACTGTTGCTCTTTTATGCTAACATTTTTAAGAAAAACATGAACCTCAGTCATCTTCCTATTCAGTTCTTGGGCCTGTATACGAGGTAAAAACAAATGCTTCCTATGGTTATTAAAAAAAAAAATAAAATAAAATGCCTCCAAAATGTGAGTGTATCCAGACAAGACAATGCAATCAATACTTGAGTGTTTTTTTAAATGATCCCAGATTGTGGCATTTTATGGTTAATTATGATTCATAAATAAAATGATCCCAAAATTGTTTATCTGATCAATAGAAACTTTGTTTTATTTCATTAATAAAAGAGAAATGTTAGTAGGAATCAGGACTTTGACAAGAGTGAAAAATATTTCCCATAATCTGATACATAGTTCCTTGATTTGAAAAGTAGAAAGCAAATTGCATGAAACATTTGTTCTGAATTTATAAAAATTGTATGAAGACCAAAGTCAATTCCTTTCTGTCAAAGTGGGTCAGTCAGTGATAAGTTTTGTTTTAGGTGGGGGTGGGAGTCTAGAGATGAAGCAAATATGCAACATATGTTGTGCTCAAGTATTTACTTGTTTAGTTAATCAGATTTCAGTTGTTGGTATTTGGTAGATCCGTTTACCATATTTTCTTAAATTAGTAAGGCTCAAGAGCCAGTAATCCAGTTTGGTGCTTGATGACATTTTTCATTCAATTATCAGGCTGAACTAATAGAAATTGCAAGAATACATCATGATAGAAATTTCTGTTTTGATATTCCTTACAACCATGTATATGTCTGGCCATGTGTCACTTAGACAAGTGGATTAGGACATTGGTCTGGTTGAATCTCTCATTGTCAGAATGTATGTAGTGCTGAAAAGTCATATACTCTAGTTCAGTAGAAGAAATGGACAAGCAACACAAAAATGAATAAGATTGTTGAGTATTAACAGATATGAAATATTTCTTAAGCATGGAAAATGGATGGTGAACAATCTACCCCTGTGAATTGAATAAAAAGTTTGGTTCAAAATTTCAAAAAGATTATTGACGATGACAGACACTTGAAGAAATCTGGAGGGTACAACAGCTGAAATGCGAGTATAATTAAGATGAGAATGCAAGTCCAAAGCATATCATAATGCTACATTTAAAAAAATTCTACCTAATTCTACCCAGTTTAATTAGTTGTATATCTATGAGGGGATAAAGTATCCATCAGGTATTTGTCATTGATGAAGCTATTCATCTTTTCTCTACATAATAGGAATCAATGAACTCAACTGCTGCAATATTACAACAACAAAATATTGGCTGAACTTTCAACCTTAACCTTTGTAAAAACTTACAAACCTCTTACTCTACATCCTACAATAATTATTCTTTATTCAACTGCAAAGAATTTTGTTGTCAACCAGCAATTTTATACACAAGAGAAATTCTAAAGGCTGAAGAACCATTTATTGTTATACATTTTTTGTATCCTTTACATTTCATACAATTTGTATATTCTTTTATTCTTATTGTTAGTCAACAAAACCTGAAAGTGAATAAAGGATGTACAAGAAATAATATAATCATTAGTATGAAGTTTACTATCAACTATTTCCAACCAAAACAAAATGGAACTTAATATAATTTCCTTAATTTGTATGTGTTTATGTGCTGCAAAACATGCTTTAAAATATTTCCCAATATAAACATTTGATCTCAAGTAGTCAAAGGATGTCATTAGGAAAGTTTAATTTTTGTTCAAAAAGTACAAAACCGAGTCTTATTTTCCCTTCAAGTCCCTTCTGTAGCATGGGGAGGCAAGGAGTAAAAGTAGTAATGTGTAAAAATGTAAAGATATACAAAGTATGTCACTTGAATGCCATACCTATACCCTTTTCCAGGTGACACTTGGCAATGTGGCAATCAAATGATATGACAATAAGTCAAAATCTTTCATCTTTAAAATAATTCATAATGGGTACAAATGAAGAGTACTTCATTTTTTTTTTTTTTTTAATTCTTCACTGGTTCTTTCAAAACAAATTAGAGAAAAAATTCTTTAATAGTAGAAGTGTGTAAAAATGTAACATTACAAAATCATAAAAATCTTATCAGTCATCATATATTAATAAATGCAATCAAGAAAACTCAGCACCTGTTCATCACTTGATATTTAATCTAGTTTTAAGCTGCCTGCATCTCCATTTAATATTCCCAGAATATTTGAGAACATTTTTAAGCTCAAAATCTGTGGAAAATGTGTGAAAGTGATAGCACTAAAAATATCTACAGATGCAGATAGTATGACTGTTGGATACAGGTGAAACCTATTAGCATTTATTAGAGGGTTTTCAGTTACACAAATTAGGTATCTGTTTGAAAGAGAATGCTTAAAAAAATGAACAGATATGACTTGCTTGCTTTAACTGCAGCCAAGTAGACACTCGGTATTCATAAAACACTCAAAATAGCTGATCAGTTAAGTTGGTTGAAGCCTCTCAAGATCTGTTAAACTTTATTTACTTACAGAAGTAGAAGGCAAATGCAACAAAATGGAGATTTCAGGTTCTCTCAGATTTCCTCAATGTAGCAAATTTCTTGTGTTTTCTGAGAAGTAAATTTATTATCTGATCATTCCTCTACAATACTCTGAGATAGGAACAATGATTTTTTTTTTCAAGTAAATTTATGAAATATAGCATAATTTGGTTGAAATCCTTTCAAAGTGTAACTTCAGCTTGTCAAGATGTAAAGAAGAAAAAGGTATTATAGGTTGGCAAACATAATATACATTTGTATGTATATCATTTCCACCCAATTGTAGGTGTTGATGTCCTGAAGAATACTTTCAAAACTGTGTTGGTGACCAGAGGTATTATCTTTTTGTGACAGCAAGTGAGCTAGGTGAGGATTGCTGCTTTTACAACCTTCTGTTTCTATTATAAGTTATTTTCGCAAACTTGGAAACTTGGTGGACTAATCATTTTACATAACCTTAAAAAAAAAAAAAAGAAGCGTCTGCAGAATATGTTTGATCAACAAACTTTGAAATAAAGAGAAAAAAAAAAAACAAACAAACAAACTTATCTATTGGGAACTGAGAGAGGTGAATGCCTTGAGAACTGGAGGTGTAGGATGAAGGATTAAAAATATTGGTGATAGCAACCACAACCAGTGAGAAATTTGTGGGTAAGGGTGTTGGTGATAAAAAAAAACTCAAGGCAAGATGGGTGCATGTTGATGGTTGTTGACATTCATGCAATCAACCTAAATGATGAAATTGGAGGAGAAAATCAGCATGTGAAGGGATAGAAGATAGCATAGTAGGTGTAGACAGAGACATAAGGAAATTGGTTACATTCCCATTGAGGCCAAAACTGAATGAAACTTAGGTAAATCTAAGCTTTACATTTCTGCCTCTTAACTACATGCTTGACTGTATCATTCCACTATGTTAAATGCTGGGGCCTTTGCTGTGTGTCAGCAAGAAGGGAAAGTCTGATGACACAAATAAAACAAGCCCTATGAATTACTTTTGTGACAGATTCTTATGGCTTGTTATCTGTACCCTGGTGAGTCTGTCAATGTTTATTTTGTGGAAATGCAAAAATTTGCTTCATTGTTTGATGAAAATATCTAATGAGGGCTTGTCATGTGCTTTCATAGCAGAATAGGCAAATCATGTGAAACACATGATGCAAGTGCCATTGAGGATGGACAAGATAAGAGTAAGTGAACTCCTGCCTATGACCTGAGCAATAGTGAAGGATGATGTGTCAGCTGAGGAGCCAATTGTAGTGGACATACTGGCAGTTGAAAATGACATTTCCACACCTTTCACTAAGTGTCATTTGGACATGTTGTCACAGGTGCACCGAGTCAAAATCATTATGCCAAGGATTGCTGATATTGACATGCACACTAACCATGCATGAAAGAAACACCAATAAGTAAAGTGTTTTTGATGCTGGGGGTGGAGTCATTTTACTTTGTAGTGTCAGGGAAACAAAACATTGGCACTAGTTCCCTCCCCACAAGGGATAAATGAGGTACTCCCTGTGATAAAAATGTACAGCATTGGTAGATTTGGATTGTCATCTTTGGAGTAATCAGGAGGTGAACGTGCTGACAGACAGGTGCTTATGAGTGTTGAGTAAGTGGTACCACAGAGCTGAAATATAACATGAACCCAGTTTAAGTTCTAATTATAGACAGTAAAGGTTTGGGAGTAAACTTGATCCTGGGGTTGAACATCATTAAGAAGTTGGGTGGAGTTCACATAACTAGCTCAGGCAAGGATCTCTTCCCACCACGGAAGTTACTAACATATGAAGCAATTTAAATTGATTACTCATATGAAACTGACTGGTGCTTTTAGAAAAGTGTAATGTATAGAAAGAGTGTGTTGAGGGAAAAACATGATTGCTCTCCTGAGAACTCTGGGGGATAATAAGCAGAGAGGAGAAAGAAACAGGAGGTAACAAAATAACACCGTCTTGGAAACCACAACAACTTTAGAAACAAAATGCCCACAGGACACCAAGGTCTTACCAATTGCTGGTTTTCCCTATTTTTTTTTTTAAATTAGCATGTGGCATCTTACAAAGATCTGGATCTTGACAAGTCACTGTAACTGGACATGCTAAGCTGCCCCACTGCTAACTGGGAAAAATGTAACTGGTGTTGACATGTCTACATGCAATCCAGAACCTCTTTTGCATCTGTACTGATGCACAATCATCATATATTTTACTTGTATGAGACTAACTGGTGCTTTTAGAAACTTCTTTGATATTGGTACCTACAACCATAAATGTTTACAATTGATAGGGTTCATTGTTGACTATGAATTAAGAAACAAAAAAAAAAAAAAACTATTTTGTTTAACATTTGCATATTTTAAAATGTGAACAAGACAATTGCTTTAACTTAGCTAGAAAATTTAATGTCTAGTTAAAAAAAAAAAACGAAAAGGAAGATTTAATAAACAATAAATGAAATGCCAATTAATTACTTCTCAAAACAACAAAACACAAAAATGTCCTTGTTGTGAGAACATTGCTATTTTGTCCCATAAAATGAATCTATTAACAAGTCAACATGGAGTTAAGATCAAAAGAAAATTATTTAAAATTGAGAAGGCACTTTGAAAACACAGGAAGTGATGAGAAGAAAGTATTAAAAAAAAATTGCATAAATTTTCAAATATGAAAAATATCCAAGATTTAACAGACTAGATCTCTAAATTGAAGTGAATAAGAATGTAGACTGAAATTCAGTTCCTTGATTTTAGCTTAATATTATTACCATTGATGTAATTTGATAGGAGTTGACATATCTGCTTGATATATAGCTTGGACTTTTTCTGAAATGGAGGCACTTAGAGGACTTGGGCTAAATGTGGAGGCAAACAAAAAGAGTAAAAAATAAGGTTGAAATTAATCTGAAGTTTGAAAATAAAAACTAAATGAATAAAAAACAAAACTGAAATGGGTATTTTGCTTGAATGATTTCATCTTTTTAATATTTTATTGTAATGATGAAAAACTGATTTACTCAATGAATTTGCTTTATGTCGTAAATCAAATTGACAACAATTCTCTCAATTACAGTAAAAAATGTTTGGCTTTATAATTGTTGCCACTTGGCGGCTTTAAGTGATTTTAAGTTGCATATTCAGCTACACTGATCAGATAGTATCTCAAACAATTAAGGAGAAAAAAAAAAGAGTAAAGTGTTATAATGAAAAATAAATAGAAAAGAGATTAAAATTTTTTAAAAATAAAATTTCACTTTACAAAATGTCTTACATTTCACAAATAGATTGGCCAATATATAAAACAGTGTTAGTCATTTACACCGAATATTGCATCTCAATTTTTGATAATTTAACTTGAATTGCTAATAAATACAAGAAAAAGTTTGTAGTTAAAAATGATAAAAATGAAATATTTTGTTGCTCAAAAAGATTTAAAATTACAACCAGCTTTAATAAAAAATTTAAAACTTTCATAAAAATTGACAATTTTAACAATTTTGTAGAAAGCAAATTAAAGAAATATACAAAGATATTCGATATAAAAAAATAACTTTCATAGTAGCACGAAAACACAGAGTTACCTCCCTTGTAAAAGTTAGCTAAGTTACCATAAACATCCGACTATTCAATGGCGATCTTGTTTATTGATAGGTCATCTTCCTTGTTTTCTGTATTTTGATAACAAAGAGGATCATCTTTGCTTTCTATATGATTTATTTAATCTTGGAATGTGCCTGAACATTTTCCAAGAAAACAATGACCCACAGTAAATCAGAATAATATTCTGTTAGAGATGAACAGAAATAACTTTTCAAATTTCATTTCTCCCATTTATTTCATAAATCATTTTTGAATGTTGAAAACTAATATATTCTCATTTTATTAATTTCTCTCTTTCAATATCTTTTTTTTTTTTTTTTTTTACTCCTGTCATGAAAATTAAAATATTGATAAAGCTTAAAATAAATCTGGACAAATTTAATCTCATTAATCCTTGCAGTTCTGCAAATACTAAAGATTGTTATCCATTTTTATTTGATAAAATAGTAACACGAATTACAATACAATACATCATCTTACCATATTGTAGTAAAGTGTAGAATTAAAATGTGCCAATTGAATCATTAAAGCTTTGAGAAACAGTGAATTTAAAATTTTTATGAAACTAGTAAGAAGTTGTTTTCAATCATAAAATAAAAAAAAAAATCTACACCATTTACATTATTTGGACTATTGTCCTCATCTTTGTCGCCATATTTATTACAATGTTTCAGCCGTTGTACGCTCTGGCTTTCTTCATGTGGTTGGAATGTTGAACTGAACCCATTATTTTGCTTATTGGGGTAGACTGTTCTAGTTCCACGTGCCATGTCTAATGGATGTCAGTTATCTCCTGTTAATTCTCCTCATAATACCTCATCTCAGAAATATAGACAGATACTAAAAAAAAATCTGTAATGAACTTTTTCTTTCAGATTTTCCTTTACAATCTTACATTCTCAGATGAAACATGAATTTTATAATAATGCTGTATTGTTCAGTAATTTCTGACAGCAAAATAAAATGGAAATTTTGCTAAAGTTGATCTATCATAAACCACTGAAGGAAATCTTATTTTTGAAATAGGCAGAGAAAAGGAAAGAGGCTTCAAATCGGATGTGGTATTCTTTCAAACTGACTACTTATGATTGAAAGGGTTCACCTAAAAATATCCTTTATGCAATGTCATTATAACCGTGAGAAATGGATTTCTTAGATAGACAAATTTGCACATTGTAAAATTATAAATCTTAAAACATTTTATTAAATTATTCAATGTAGCAAAGATGAAAGTTGTGAAACGACAATGACAGAAATTCTCATCATTTGCAGTTAATAGGTGAATAATCATAATACATGATATTTATCATCAATGTTAGTTTCATCAAATAAAAGATTAAAAACCTTTTTGTCATTTTCCTAGTTGGCAGATTCCTGGTTTTGCAATCTTTATCAATCTCCCAGTTTGTAACTAATGTTCTTCCAGTTAAGAATTGGTCTTCCACAGAGTCTGTTAGTCTTTACAAGATTCTCCAAGTAAATAAATTACTAAAAGAGATGTTGAATGATAAGCACTTACTCAGTCCACATGAGCTTTGAAAATTGTTTCACCATTTCAAGCCTTAAGCCTTTGATATTTACTCAAGGCCTCGGCACTGAGACATGATGTGACACAAAGTCGGGTTTATTGTGGGGAACCCGAGTGTGTACACTTAGGCCAAGGCCCCCCAAAATTCTCCAGGCCCCCACAACCATTGGTTGCATTGGCCTTGTGGTGAGCACCATTCCCCCTCTCTAGTGCCATGAAGGAGTGCAGCCTCAGGCAGCTGTTCCCCAGGTTCAGGCACCTTGCAGTATTGTTTGTTTCTCTCATTTGCACCTCTGTCCTCCAACGGAGCCTCAACTGAGAGATGATAAACCCTACTTGGTATGTGTTAGGTAAGTATAATCCTTGAGCCATGATTTTATTAAATTGTAGTTGATAACATCTAGCAAATTTAAATTTGTTTACAAGTAAAACATTGGCCTGAAATGAGTTAATGGTGGCCCAGAATAATGTTTCTACTCGAAATAACTGATGCGAATCCAAAGAATGTTTTACAGTTAACATTTTTTGGATGTTTTGAAATATTTCTGTTTTGCCCTGTTTTGGTAAATCTTTGTTTTTTTAAATTTAGAGATCTACTGTATTTTCTGGCTTTTTCCCTGAAAAATACAGGTGTGTCTTCCAAAACAAATGTAAGGCAATGTCCAGACTCAAGTAAGCTTGGATGGTCACCTAATTAGCTCGACTGATAGGGCCATGGATTTGTATATTGAGTCATTACACTATAATGTTAATTATCTAATTCAGCCTTTTATATGATGTAACCTCAGTACTTAGCTGTTACAAATATTTCCAAGACTAAAACCTTCCAGGAGCTGAGCCACAAGCTTAAATATGCTCTGCTTACTAGCAGCAGTGGGAGCCTTTCAGCTCTTGACTAGTATATCATTGCCATACAAACATAATTGGTTGAGTGATTAATGTAAACAATACATGGTGAATGTGTTGTTGTATAAGAATAACTTTTTTCCTTAGAAATTTCTTTCCAATATTAGGATGCATCTTCCAAGCTAGAAAATATGGTAAATCTCCTGGTTTTAAGATTTTTAGGTTGTATTTCCCATATTTTAAATTTGTCATTGTCCTTTGCTTTCATTTTTGGTAGTAGATATAAACGAAAACAAATTTATTATACATGCAACTATACTGACTAATATATTTGATGTAGTTAAAAATTTCCTATACCATTTTATTTTTTTTTACTCTTATATTCTTGGGAAAGACAGTGGAATAGTTTCCTGTTGTTCAAGGTTAGAGAGCCTTGTCTACCCTGCTATTTAATAAGAGATAAATTGAGGTTTGTCTTTCACAAGGGCATTTGAGTGCAAAAGTGAATGCAATGAACTTTGCCTAGAACTTGAAGTTAGCTTGTTGATCTATTTTCTGTGCCAATAATCATTACACTACCCACACTGTTTTAGTTTTGTTTACACTTACTGATTATGGAAAAAAAAGAAAAAAAAAAAAAAAAAAAAAAGAAGTCAAACTTGTATCTTCTCTCTATTCAACAGATGTTGTTCTGGTTACTCAATCCAAGGTCATATAATATTGCAAATTTCAATGCATTCTATTTGTGGGTGAGTTTGATATGAAAGGAAAAAAAGAGTTTGTTGTGATGTGTATTGTTCAATAATAATTGCAAACAATTCCAAGTAGACACACACATGTAAAGTGAAAGTGTCAATGCTTCTGCCAAGTGAATATTATTGTGCAGATGAATAAATCCTTAAATGTAAATTATATACAAATGATGTAGGACAAAAGTAATTTAAAAATAAAACGGGTAAATATACAAACTAAATGACAACCAAAGCAAGAGAAAGAATCAAAAGATAAGCAAATATTTGTTGCTTATACAATAATGAAACTTATGAAAAGCCTGAAATATTTTCCTCTCTGGAACAATATGATCCATAAATATTCATTTATAAAATCTATAAGAATTTCAAACAGGCCATTACAAATACCTGTTCATTTTCAACATTAGAATAAAAATCTCAACTGCAGATATCTTTTGTGAGATGTGTAGAACCAGAATTTGTTTTAAAAGTTCTGTACACAAAAAAGAAATAACATATGGCAGAATAGATTAAAATACTCAAATGAATCTAGATATTAAATGGCTAAAGTACTGCCATGAAAAAAATTTGCATAATTACTTAACCTGATTAATCTTAATGACAATGTTTACATTAGAATCATTTTTAGATTATATTTTGAAAATCACATGATTTCTTTCATCTTGTACTGTAGTAGAAGTATAAAAAAAAGAAAAAAAAAATAATGTTTAAGTGCTTTTGAAGTTTTTAAGAGAACTATTCAAGAAATGAGTTTAATTGAGCCTAAGAAATAGTTATAGCTGCATTTAATATGTATTGATCAAATAAGAAATTCCCCAAAGGGAAAAAATATTCAATGTCAACAAACAACACACACAAAAAAAAATTTTTTTTTAATCATTTCACCCTAAGCAAAATGATAATACCACTAGGATGCTGGCGGTTTAGAAGGAAGTGCAAGAGAATGAGAAGACTTTAATGAGAAGTGAGGAAAAGGACTATAAACGAACAGGGTTCAGGAAAACACAAGATGTCAATTGATGCTGCATTTAAACTTTTGAAGATTTTAGTTGTCAGGGAAGCAAGAAATCAGAAGGGAATTCCACAGATGAGAAAAACTATTAAAATAGAACTGACGATTAAATCTAAGCTAGTTTGACAGTAAAATGGTGAGACTTTTTTTCCCAATCTAATAGCACACACTTAAATTCATCCAGTTGAAGCACCAAGGAGAACAACTCAGAGTTGCTATGAATTGTAGAAAAGATAGAGGCAAATTATGTCATGAAAGTGACTAAAGTTGCCAGCTCAGGATCGATTACATTACAGACCCTTCTTTGAATTTTGTCAAGAATCTCTAAATATATGGTAGGAGCACTAGACCAGATATGGCAGCAATATTCAATGCATAGATAAATGGTAAATTTATAAATGTGAAAGGAATCTGATGCAAAGAATTGTCTGGCACAATAAAGTGAGCCAAATTTCCTTGCAGCAGACCTATCTATTGATTCAATCTAATCACTCCACTTCATTTTAGGTGGAAAACAAGAGCTGAAGAAGGTTGCAGAGTATTGCTCTCCTGAAGTTTAGCATCAGACATGCCGATGGCAGGCAGAAAAAGTTTCTCTGCAGTGATTAAATGAAAGCAATTTTGTTTGAGGTGTTAAAATTTACAAGTCATTCCTTGCCCCATTTAACAACTGATTGGAGGTCCTTTTTGAGAGCAGTTGCCAGTTTTACTTTGTTGGATCTATCAGACTTCTACTAAGACAGTAGTAAATAGTAGTGCCATCTGCATAGATAGCTAGTTGTGAACTAATAACATTGGGAAGGTCATTAATGTGCTTTTGATTCTTGAATAATATAGTTTTGCTCAGGCAATCTACTTACAATGATTGAAAGATGGTAAGAGCCTGATATACTTTAGGGGAGAGACAATATTTGAAAAATAAGAAAAATAGATATATACAGGGTGATTGAAAATAACTCCCCATTTTAAAATACTTATAATTTATTTATCAACTATAATTTTTACAAGAAATGGATATGAGAGGAAAGAATTTAGCATGATGTTTTATTTAAAAATCGATATGGTCACCAGATTTTGCTACCAGCTTCTTAAGCTGCCCAGGAATCACATCATCAGATTTCACCAGGATGCTCTTGTGGTATGAAAGACAACTTCTTGCAGTCACCCTTCAAGTTCTTTGGTAACCAAACCCAGAGAAAAAAAGTCACAGGGTGTTAAGTCAGGACTCCTGGCTGGCCACTTATACATTTAGATAGGGTTTTATTTTTAATCACCCTGTACTTGATAAAAAAGTAAAAAAAATAATTATAAAAGATTAATCAAGCATTGTGGATCAGATTTTTTATGAACTACTGACCTCTGGATAAGACATTTGTACTAACATCAGAATTTCAAAATGACAAAAAAAAAAAAAAAAAAAAAAAAAAATCACAAATAATGGATCACTCATTGGTAGTAGTAAAAGCAAGAAAAATAGCGAGATATATAATCATTATCTCAAATTTAGTTAGTGCAATATTTAAGCTAACCTCATACAAAATATACAGTATTACACTTGGTATGAAATTCACATATAAAGCAAACATTATTTACATTATTCAGACTTATCCTCATCTTCCTTGCCATATATTCACAATATTTTGGCAGTTGTATGCTCCAAGCTTCTTCAGCTGATTGTAATTTCAAACTAAACCCTTTATTTTGTCCACCAGGGTAGAGTGTTCTAGTTCCACATGCCATACCTCTTCCGGATGTCTCAGTTATTTCCTTTTAACTCAACTCTACATGTTTTTTGGTTCATCACTACTGTAGCCTGGTATTGAACTCATAACTCTTTGGGATCTAATCAATGCCTTTATACATGTGTCCTTGAGGTCATCTGTGTATGAATTTCTGGAACCTAATGTCTCAGCAAATATATTTTTACCAGTGCTCATATTACAATTTTTCCGTTATTACTGCTTATATATATTCTGAGTAAGAACCCCCATCCCCAGGAGAACATGACTATGGACTGTGTGTATGCCATCCCATGCAACTATGGTAAGAAATATAAATGAGAAACAGGATGCCCCCTTAAGGTAAAACTGCAAGAACATCATAAAGTGGTAACATGAGGGGAAATAGAAAAATCAGGTGTAGCTGACCACTTATGGAATGAAAAGGGAGATCACTGCCTCCTGTGGGATGAATTGGAAATAACGGACAGAACATCACTAGAAAATATGAAAACTTAAGGATTCAGCACACATGCTAGGTCACAAAAATCTTCTGAACCAACCAAGCATAGAAACAAATACTACATGGGAACCAGTAATAAGGAGTGCTAGAGAAAAGCTATGTATAACCCAAAATTGCAATATAAACTCTGGTAAAAAAAAATATGCAATAACAGAAAAATTGCTGAGATATTAGATTTATAAGTCTCAGAAATTGATAAACATGCCCTCAAGCACCCATGGCCCAGTGGATAAGGATGTTGTTCAGATCCAGTGATTAGACACAGAGTTGTGATGCATTGGCGAGCGAAAAAACTTGAAGAGGCATAGCACATGGAAATTCCAATCACCTGAAGAAGGCTGGAGTGAATATAGCAATGAAGATAACAGTCTGAATAATGTAAATAATACCTCATCTCAGACATATAGACAGATATAAAGCAAACACTTTATCAAAGGACTTAATGTCAGGTAATCATGTAAAGCAATAATTATATGAGCATTGATTACATTTGAATGAACAAAAGAGAAATTATCAAATTTTAAAATATTTTAGCAGCAAATCCTTCTAGTTTGTTTTTTTTTTATAATAAAACAGAAAATTAAAACATCTCCAAAAGAGGAAGAAATAAGCAGAATAAAACTAGAATTTGTGTGATAAAAACTGCAAATATCAAAGTGCTAAAACAATTTTCAAAATATACTTCTAAAATCTAAAGGCATTTATCTGGAGTTTATCAGTTCAAGATAAATAATCTATGGGTTTATCTGACCCTACTGTATTTTAAAATAATTATATTTGTAAAATGTTGATTGTGTCTGAATCATAAAATCTTGATTATATTCCAAACAAGATGAGAAGTGCAATTTTAGATCTGACTTCTTACAAAGATTTTTTACATAACATTGAAGTATCTTATACTATTCCTCCTGTTTCTATCTACAACTCATTTTCTGCTCACACCTAAAACAAAAAATAACACCTTTGTTATGTAATCTTATAACAGATTTTCCTGCTGAAATCCAAATGGAATTTTGTACTGTGTAAAAGCACAGTACAAAATATTTTAGCAGTGCTTCCTCTTACAATAACTACAAGCTAATATTTTTTTTAAATTTTTTGTTTTACATGTTACCATGTAAAACATTCTTTGTCCAGCCAAATTTTATTTATTTCCTGAAGTTGTAAAAAAATTAATCAAATAAACTTGCATGATAGTAAATACTCCACAGCTATTCAAATAGCCTTTCAAGTTTTATTTGCCTTCCAGATCTAATCTAAATTAGGACTTGTAAAATACTTTCAAAGCTAATTTCTCAATGAAAAGCTCATTAGTCAATTCACATTTTCCAAACATAGAAACCTTTTTGTCTTATTTTTTAATGATATTTTTAGCAGAGATTTTTTTTTTTATTTGTTTAGAGGTAAAATTTCTATTATATTCTTAAAAGATTCTAAAACAAGTCATTTATAGTGTTCGTATATCACATTTAATATCTGCATACATATTTAAACAAAGTTGCCCTTAATATGAAATGCAAAATGTCTGGAAGTGAGGTTGACTAACACCAAAGCCCATTATTCACATCAATATCTGGAAGAGTTATATTTGTCAGACATCAACAGGATTTAGTAGATAAGCCAAGGCAGACATGAACAGAAAAAGTGGATCTAATTTTTTTTTTTTTTTTTTTTTTTTTAATTCCATTAGTTTCTTTGCTCAATGCCATTAATACAAACAGATGCACACAACCAATGACTGATATCTTATTGACTATTTATGTATATAATGATTATAAACATCAATTTAAAGTGAAATATTTGCATTAAGAGATTAAGGATTTTTGAACCTAGAAGAAAGGAAATTTAACTAGTCAAATTGGAAAGAGATTTCAGATGCTCATAAACATTCATTGCTGGCTAGTCATTGAAGATTCCAACACTCAAAGGCCTTTAAGTTGTCCTAATGAGGTAAGTAAAACTTAGAATAATGTTGTTGTTGTTGGTGGTGAATCTCTTCGGTATTTTCTCATCTCTATTATTCTACTGATTACCCATACATTTCACTTCTAATACATGTTGATATTTACAGCAATGTTTTCAAATCCACAGATACAAGCAGCTAGTCATTAGAGACTTTTTTTTAATCTTATTCATCTCTCAGAAAAGCTTGTACTTTAGTTTGGCTATCATTAACCAATGATATAAAAAAATAGTTTGTAAAAATAGTAATCTAAAAATTATCAGCAAGCACTATCTGTATATTAAGTCAACTTTTTAAAAAGGAAATTGTTTTATGGCTTAAGTTTGTACTTGTTAGCAAGTAGCAAAAATAATAAAATATGATTTAAGAGTCATTGTCATTCAACAATTTTTAGACAAGTCATTTTCTCTTTTTGGTGATTTTTGTCCTTAAAATGTTACACAAAAATAAGAGAATGAATTCAGTTGAAAATAAATATGCTGAATATTTTCAAGAGATAAAAACACCTAAAATAATGACTTTTTTTTTTTTTTTTTACAACTTAGAGCATATGAAATACTCTTCAAATGAAATAGTTCATTTGAAGAGAATTTCACTTAAAGGTTGTATAATGTTATGGGGTTGATTGACCTGTCTATTTTCAAATTTGCATTGGTAGTTGTAAAAGCAGATTGGAGGAAGGTCAAACAAAATACCATGGGATGTTTTTCAAAACAAAACAAATAGCCTTTTGACATTAAAAACAGAGGGAAAGCGAGAGAGAGAGAGGGGGGGTAAATGGAGGTTAAGAATTGTTTGTCTATTTGTAATAGGAAGGAGCAAAGGACTTATATAGAATTTTAGTCATTAAATTTACATGAAGTTAAACAAATATAAACTATAATATAACAACAGCAAATTGTATTTGCTTCAATAAAGTTTGAACTAACTGCAGAAATTTAAGGCATACAAGGTGTTCTATAAAATGACTGAACAAATCTTATGCGCTGTGTCCCTTCAGGATGTAGGTGATCATGGCACTCCACTTCCCCTTATCCCTTGTAGCTCTCAATAAGTTTTGTCTGCTACTTCTCCCAGACCATTTTATCATTCCACTTTTTTAAACCTGCTAGGTATGTCACATGTTGCTTTCTCTTTATTTGCCCTGTGAGTATTCTCCAAGCCCTCCTTTCTCATTATGTGTCCCAGAAATTTCAGCTGCCTCTTCCTGATAAGTATAACCTTTCTCCTTGTTTGCATCCTCTCCAAAATCTCATCATTGCTCACATATTCGGTCCATGATATCCTTAGCATAGTTCTGTAGAACCATACCTCTGTTGCCTAGAGTTTCTTCATCTTTGAGGAGGCTGTCAAACATTCATTGCTGCAAAGGAGGACATATTATGTAACAGTACAGTACTCTTTTCTTTGTGACCAACAAAATCCTTCGGTCTTGTAATACTCTGCCTAGCTTTTGGAATGCTTCTTTGGCTATCTTCGGATCTCAGCATCACACTGTCCTCTGTCAGAACACTTCCCAGATATTTAAGTTTCTCCATCCGATTGATTTTAGTGTCCCCAATCTGTAAATTGCATTTCGGGCTCATCCTTTTACTGATGACCATGCATTCTGTCTTCTTGTAGATTATACTTAGTCCCTTCTTGCTCTCCTTTGCTATCTTCTGTAAGAGGTTTTATAATTTCTTTTCCAGGTCTTCTATCAGCACTGTGTCATCTGCATATCTTATGTTGTTAAGATTGTGGCCCCCAATGATGAATCCTGGTAGGATTTCCAATTCTCTGAGAATTGCCTTGCTGTATAGTTTGAATAACGTCCGGTGAGAAGAGACATCCTTCTCCTTTCTATTCTTGTATATCTGCTGAACTCATTTTCTATCCGTATGCGGGCCGTTTGCTGCCAGTATAGGTTCTTCATTATTCTAATATCCTTCCCAAATATATCAAGGTTGCTGAGCAGTTCCAACAGATCTTTGTGGTGTACTTTATTGGACAACTTTATGCACTCTATAGAACAGGTGCACATACTTCTGCATTTGTATTGCACTTTGATAACACTGAGCATGAATATCATGTTCCTTGTTCTGGTGCCTTTAACAAACCTGCACAGTTCTTGTCCTATCTCTGGCCTGATTCTGCTGTACACTATTCATCAGAATTCAGATGATGAGTTTTGTTATGTGGCTCATTAGGCTGATTGTTCGATGAAGTTCACATTTGTTTGAGACTGAACAAATACTCATACTTAATACATTACAAAAATTTCTAACCCATCCTCCAAAATCCCATCAAATGATCAAACAGCAGTTTTTTTTAGCTCTTTTTTTATCAGTCAGAAATTTTTAGCACCCACATTCTATATAAAGAGAATCATTTTGAGAATTGCATAAAGATTTAAAATAAAAACAATGAAAAAGTAAGCATTAATGTAAAAGGGAAGTGACAATCAGTGATTCCAAAGTTTACAAATATTTCTAATACCATCAACATGTGATGTCTGAGCTGTCAGTTAATCAAGTTGAAAACACAAACATAACTAAAAGAAATTTTAAATAAACTGTGTGAAAGGATGGAATTAATTTCTCAAAATGTCACTAGCTTGCAGCCACATCAGTTTGGGTAGGTTTACTACTAGTATTTATTCCCTCAACTGGCAAGTCCAGTTTAAAGTATGGAGTCCAAGCACATGTAGCTGGGCTAAGGCCAAAAATTGCCCAGGCCCCTCAACTAATGCTGTGATAGTGTTGATATTCCACTGACCCTCCCTATTTGGTGCAATGAAGGAGGTAGTATTGCAAGGTTAGAATCCCAGGGACCAGGCATCTCTCATTTATTTATTTGTGCTTTGTCTGAAGACAATTTCAAAGATATAAATGTAGTTACTGACACAAAAGAGAGAATTACTACTAATATTTATAAGTCCCTAACTTCAAGGTGATAGGATGACACACAAGGTCGGTTTAATGTGGGCAGCACAAGTGCATACACATGGGCTAAAACCCAAAATTTCCCACCCACTCAAGCAACATTATGATGGCATTGATAATCACTGACCTGACCACTTTAGTGCAATGAGGGAGATGCTGCCACAAGGTTGAAATCCCCAGGGCAAGGCATGCACTGTCTGAAGACAAAGACATGTAGTGGGATCATTGTAGGTACCATCCCAAAAAGGGAACTTTACTTATAGCAAAAAAGTCATCAGTTTTTAAAGTTTACGCATTTGCAGAACAATGAAATTGATTAGCATGTTTTGAATAGCTCTGTTCACTTGTACACAGTGATTGGCTAGGAGTGAAGCCGATTTGTATCTTCATTGACCTCATCTCATGAAGAGGTATATTTCTTTTCTCTCTCCACACAAACATTTGACACATGTAAGCATTTTGGCCTTTGAGGTATGTTGCCATTTTCTCCAGTACATACCTCCGTGATCTTATGATCACAATCAAAAGATATGACACCCGAGTGGGTCTCTTAATTCTGGTACTTTGTCATAGGGGAAGGGGGGGATGTCTCTTCTTGAGATACTCACTTTCTGAAGAGTCATTGTGTTAATCTAGCTCAAACCTCATATCATCTCCATCAGAAGAGCCATTGGACATGCTGAATCCAAATAACTGAACTTTCAGAGGATAGGCTCGATGTACTGCCTGTGTTGTTCTGACATAATGGAACCCACAATAGGACGAAGATCTTTCAGTTGATACTAGTTACAAGCCACATCTGATATATCGAGGTGCTTCAGTTGTGTTTTTTTTTTGTTTTTTTTTAACTCACAAACATTCTCTCACTTTGTACATTATATGCACTTTCTGATGTTTGAGTGAAAGCATTGCATCAATTCCTTTTATCCTAACTTGATAGTGATGGACAATTTTAGAAGGCACAGTAATAGATGAAGTGTTGTCTTTTGGCGTGACATCAGTAGATAGTTACCATGATTAAACAGTTTTCTGGTGGCAATTCTTTTAATGTTTCGAGGGTATCTCTCAATTATGCTGTTGCTTGCAGGGGTGTATGCTCATCGGAAGTAGAGATAGACACCCCACTTCTCTAAAAGCTTGAGCAGCTATGAAACAATATTGTTATATTAAGCATTTAGTAATGAGAGAAAGGAATAATGAGGATTAGATTGAAACAACATTTATTGTTGGTTGAGAGTACAAAAATAGCAATCTGGTGTAAGCATAGTGCCAGGAGTTGAACTATTTTTTGTGCTGGCCTGGTTGAGGTAACAGGATATGCTTGGTGCATGATTGAGGTCATGGTGGTAGGTAGTTTCATTGGTTGGTGGATTTGTGTTGAACCAAGGTGACGTAGACTTGATCGTGAACGGAAGTTGTGGTGTCAACTGAAGGTAATCCTTCTAAATGAGTCGAGATAGGCCACATTGATGACAGGGACTGGTAGGCACATTCTATGAAACTGAAGTTGTTGATCGAGGTCACAGTGGAGGGTTGATTCTGTTGGTTGATATTTGCTGAGTTGGGTATTCTGGCATCAAGTATGCATAATTTGTACCTGGGTGGTGCTGAGGCTGGATAGTTGGCTGAAGTGATGGGGTTGATGTCAATGAAGGCTTGTAACTGGGAGGAGTTGAAGTTGAGATATTCCAAGTTGAAGCTGGATAGCTGAGGTGATTGACCTGGAAGTGGTAACAGTTATTGAGAGGTGCAGTCATGTTGAGCGGTGGTCGATGAAAGTGGTGGCGGCAGCAGCTGCAGTGACCTCAGTGGTGGCTGGTGGCACGCTAGGATGCAACTGCTCTGGTTGTTCTCAGAGACCCACTTTTAAGTGGGTCTGATAGTCTCCAGGGGCATCTCTCTCTCTCTCTCTCTCTCTCTCTGGTGGTAATGAACACAATTGGCTACCACCGAAGTTCACTTTGTAGAGCTTATGATGCATGGAGCCTAATGTACAGAATACGATTTTTGTTATTTCGTTTTCTGCCTTCATAGCATTCACATCTGGTCAATGTGCAGAATGAATCAGAAAGATCTAATTGCAATGGAGTACAACAGTATCATTATCTGTGAAAGGTTCTACTGATGGTCCTCCATCATAAAAAGGGCTTCTAAATGAAGGATGATACTTATTGAATTCTGTTGATGTAGGGGGTTGCCAAATTATGAATCAGTTAGGATCACAGTTGATCAGCATTAGGTAGTCCATTTCATTATAGTGGCTAATGTCCATTCCCAGTTCCACACATCAGGCACATTCAACTCACCTCATAACAAATGTATTGGGTCTGGGTTGATTGACTGATATTCACTGCATTCCATGGATACCACCTTGACATCTCTTCAAAACTACCAGATGAATTTGCTTTATGAAGTATGTATACATACTTGATTCCAGGATACCCACTTTGACAATGTACAATCTTTATTAGGTCAGGATCAGGTGTATTTATTGATGTGGCACAGGTAAGTTTGACTTTTTTTTTTTTTTACTGTTTTTATGGGACTTACCAGTCTGTCTGCCTGGTTCTGGTACCTTGATTTCATGCTTCCAATAGAGCATACTGTGCTCTCTCCCCTCAGATATAAAAACCAAGCCTTGTTTTTAGCTTCTCTGTCAACCTGTAACTGCTACATGGTTTTGTATTTGCGCTACAGATGTGATATCATCATTGACAGATATCATCTATAGATGACAATGTTGCCTTGTTGGATGGCATTGGCTTCTGAAAATACTGCATCCATAATTGATATCATCATTAGTGGCAGCATTTTCAGTTCAAATCCCATTTGGGTTAAACAATATTTTTGCTCCTTGAACAGAATTGTCTGGAATGGCCAGTGTGCATGTACTTACAAGTAAGCCTTCCATAGGTCAAGGATGGAGACACTGGACCTTTTTACCACCACTCCCACAACTTCCATGCACACACACACCTGATACCAAGGTGTTAATTCAGCTCTCAGTAATCCAACACAGGATGAACCTTACCATTATTAGGCCTTTTTGGTACCTAGTTCTTTTCCAGGTTAAGGTAGTAACTATCCATTGACCAAGCATGTTTGCAATTCTCATTAATATTTATGTTTGGACACTTGATACTTTTTGAGGTCACTCTGGTAGGTGACCATTTGTCCAGTTTTAGTTCAGATCTGTCATTCTAGAGTTCTACACTAAAGTCTGGTTTGTCAATTTTAATGGCTGCATATATCAGCAGCTTCTGTTGTAAGAATACACCCTTGCCTGAGCTAGTTATGAGAAGCCCATCCAATTTCCTAATTATCCCTGAACCCAAGGACTAACTGGTTCATGTCATCTATTTTTAGCTCTATAGTACCAATTCCTCAACTCTTGCAGACCTGTCTGTTGGCCATCAGCACATTAACATTCTTTTTGATCCAGACAAGGCAATCTGAGTTATTCATGAGAGCAGGAACAGCTCAAATCCACCAATAGGCTTCCCAGAGCACCTCTAGCAGCCAATGTTAGCTAGACACTTAGTGAAGACCATATGAACATCTCTTTAACTGCACACATGTCTGCTGTGACTGGTTCTTCAATTGTCATTTCATACTTCATAACTGCATGGGCGTTAGACAGCAGTCAGCTTACAGTCTCGTTCATCCTCAACAACATCCACAGTGCGTGTGCTTCCCGCCATAAAAACACACGCCAAACCTGGTTCTGATATTTCCCCAAATGAAGCAAGCTTTTGCAAGTCTGAAAGATTGACAAACTCCCCAAGGAGAAAATGGTCAGCCAAAAACTGTTCATAGGCCATAAACTTGTCTGCTTCAAAAGCAATTCATAGGGCTTGCTTTATTTGTACAATGTCTGACTTCTCCTTGCTAAGCTGCTGATACATGGCAATAACCCCAGTCTCTTGATCCTGCCCATTCTTGTAACTGAGCTCTGCTTATTTTTAAGCCAATCAAGCATGGGTGGGTCCATTGTTGTACTATTAAATTTGGGAATCATTTTTACATCATATGACTTGTCTGCCATATCTTAAAGGTTGCTAAAATAGCTTTTAAAGGATGAAATGAATATCTTGAAAATCACTCAGTTGCAGCCACCTGGGTCAGAGTTAGTTTAATACTAGTTGTTTACTTACCTCCCACTTCACAGTGGTGGTATTTGGTACAAGGTCAGTTTAAAGTGGGGGATCCCAAAGGTGTGCACCTGGGCTAAGGCCAAAAATTGCCCATCCACACTATGAAAGTCATACTGGTTTTAATATTCCATCAACCCTTCCTCTTTAGTGCAATGAGGGTGGTGTTGTCACAATGTTGGAATCCCTGGGAATAGTCATCCTTCATTTATTTGTTGTGCTCTGTCTGTAGAGAAAAACAATATAAACGTAGCTACCAACTCAAAAGGGTTGTTTGCTACTAACTTGTGGCAGAAAAGTCAGTTATTTTTTAAAGTAGTTCATCTGGCTGCTAAGTTTTCTCATTTGTGGAGCAATGAAATTGTACAGTGGTCCATTCAATTGCCTGTTGTGATTAGCTAGGAGTGAAGCAGATTTACATCTTCATTGACTTCTTCCAGTGGAGAGGCATACGCACCCCACAAAATAAAATAAAATGCTACATGAAAGTTATTTTCTCAGCATACACTGGCAATGTTAAAAGGTAGATTTGGACTTCTATTAGCTTTTTTTTCATGAGTGATATTTGTGTCTCAAGTGCAGCTTCTTTATACAATGAAACATCAATGAAGACAGAAGGCAACTCAATGTGGACACATAAGGAGTAAGTTTTAAAGAGAAAAAATGCATAAACATTTGATATGTCTGCTTTGATGAGACAAATCGTTCAAATTGTGTGGATTTTATTAATATGTACTGTTTGATATTTTATTGAAAAGGACTAAGTATAAATATAAAATATTATATTATTAATTATAGTATTAAATATAAAAAACAGAGGAAAACTGACTTGAAATTAAATTGCAAAATCTTAATTGACACGATACAAAAAAAAAAAAAATAAATGAAAGCAAATTAAATTAAGATTGGATAAGAGCTTGCTACTAATTTCAGTAAGTGACTGAAAAAGATTATTATTTTGGGTTTATACTCCTAAGCAAATTCAACATTCCACAAACCCTTGTATAAATAGTAATTGGGCAAGATCAGTTGTAAAAAGTGAATATTTTCTTTGTTAATTGCTGGTGTTGCATTATCAAACAATGTAAATTAATAAGCATATAAAAACAATCTGCAACAAGTTAGTGAATCAGTACTTTCTGTATGACATGATCAACATATTAGATTTAAGATGGAACTGCCAGTTTTATGAGACATGATAAATTCAAAATCTAATCTGAATGGTTATTTACCTTTAAATAAAATCAATGAAATGGTCATGGAAGCAGGAGAAGGAAATAAAAACATTTTATGCAGAGAACTTTACAGACAAATTTAAAAAATTTTTTGAATAGTATTTCTTTCAAGTTAATTGTAGCTGCTTTTCATCAAAACTACTCAAACTTTGCTTATAGTCACTAAGCAGCGGACTTGGAATAAAGAATAAGCTCTAGATGAGGCTTGAACACTTCCTTTTTACTTTGAGAAACCTGTTTCTATATGACAGTGTGCTCTATTGTTTGAGCAACTATAGTGGACAACGCCAAAATATCAAACATGAGTTTTAGTAATAGCATGACACATCAAGCAGTCAAAGCATTTCATGGTCTTTAGTTCTCAGATAGATTTGCAGATCTTGTGATTATCCTCAAGAAATGTCACTTGCAAATGGTGCTTGATACAAGGAGCAGTTGTGACTTTTTCCTGACAAATTCCTTTGACGTTGTTATGTCAGTGATGTCCAATATTTTATGCTGGCATCTATGACATTTAATTCTTTTTCTCCTGGGTCGTCTTGAGTTGCCAGAATTTACAATTACATTTTAATTATAGAACCTTAACTCAATTCTTTATTGTCACACATCTTGCTTAGTCAGTTCAATGCTGCTGTTGCCATTCTAATACGGCATTTCAGTTTGTGGTCAAAGTCATTACTGTTGTCAATGGAATTGCAATAGTACATGAGGTTTTCTACCTCTGCAACCTTCTTCTGATCAATAAGAATATTGGTTGTCATGTGATGTTGACTTCTCAATGGGTTCTTAAGTCTTTTTGGCAAGGAAGATAAGACTAATGGTTCCTGCATAACTACTGATATCATCCACAAACAGCTGAAGCTTTTATGTCTATAGCATCTATATCATTAAATCAGAAAAGATTCTTTCATTCAGGTTGAATAGATTCTTTTCCCTTGAGTTGTAGGTTTCATCACTCAGTCAATGTGTTCTTGCAAGCAGGCTGGTTCTGTGGTGCAAACATAAGATGAGACTTCAAAACTGGGTCACTGCAGAGGAAAGAAAAGAAATTAATTTAGACTGGGAAAACACTGTAAATTGTGGAATGTGTAGTCCACCATAGATCACAGCTGCTGATAAGCATAATCACAATCGTTTTCTAACAGCTGTGGGTGGTACAGTGCTTTCTGCAGAAAGTGAATCCTTAAATACTCACTGATTACCGAAATAGTCATCAGGTGATAGTATTGTAGGGGTTCCACTTGTGCATGTGCACTTTTTGCATTGCCAAATGGCCACCAACATGTGATGCACACAAAGCATTGTGCTTGTTTCACTTTAAGTAAACGAGTTGAAAATTTGTCACACAATGATAATTATGAAGAGAAGAGAACACATTGTCTGATATCGATAGACAGGTCATTTAAGCCATTGTTTTGATTCAACACTGCTTCATGTTTGATACAACTTTCTCTGGAATGTCATCGAACTTCAGGATATTCCAAAAGGGCTAATATAATCTGTCTTAGGGTGAAGAACTGCTCTGTTGAGGATCATGTAAGACAAAAGCTTGCTTGCTCTTTTCGCCGTTCATTTAATGCAGTTGGTTGAAAGAACACCTTTAGCAACATCAACAGCAGAAAAATTCCTCTTTAGTTGCTGTATTCTAAACGGATTTTTTTTAGGAATGCAAATTATCTCACCTGAGTTCAAGTAATACAGTCCTTTAATACTTTCAAGTTTCTCTTGTTAAATCATAAAACCCAACAGATTTGTTGTTTTTCAATGCCTAGGTAGCTTTCATAATCTCATTTACAGTAAAGTGCTCAGTATTGATAGCTATTAAGCAGAAGTGAGTTTTCAGTCTTAGCAGAGTTAAGCTGTTTAGGTCTGTTGAAGACCTTCAAAATGTTTGGTCCATCTTGCAAGCTTGTCTTTGCCATTTTGTCTATACTACTGATGGCTTGCATTTCATTATATCTAGCAGCTTCTTCAGCTTGTTTTCCTTGCAAGTTCTTTGTCCTTGAATACTTAAATTTCTCCATTTTCTATGTATTCATAATAAGTTGCTTAACAAGAGTTAATTCTTTTCTGGCTTTTCAAGCGTTTACAGAGAGAGCTTTTTTTTATTTTGTTTTCAAATTTCATGTATTAGAGTGAGTCAGGATTCTTTCAATGGTTTCTTCAATCCAGAGAAACCTTTATCAGTAGCTGATATAGTATCCTTCAGCTAGTCCCTCCATTCAGCAATCCCTGGCATTGGTTCAGCTAAGGCTGAGAATCTATTGTTCAAGAAAGCTTGGAAATAAATTTCTGCATTAGGGATATTTCAATTTGCTGGTATCAGTGTTTAAGTTTCTTTCTTCTAACTCTTCAGCTTGATATTAAACTTTACTATGGCCAAATGATGGTCACTCTACCTGTCTATACCACAGTATTCAGCAAAGTGTTCTACACTTCAGCTCAATTGTGATGCATTCAATCTGTGTTCTGATGAAATCCATATGATCTTGTGAATGTCCTTGAACAAGGTCAGTGTGACTTTTTTTTTTATTGCTTTTGGCACAAAAGTGCACATGATGGTACCAGTGTCTGTCCACTTACCATAAGCAGACTGGTCCTTCCTAATCTGTGCATTCAAATCTTCCATAATCAGTAAGTTGTGATGATGCGACATTTTCCCATCTCGGTCTTGAAGCTACTGGTAAATACTGTCAAGTGGCATTCATTTACTAGTGTTCACCTTTTCAGTACATTCCACATCTGCTTGTCCACAACATAAACATTGTTCCAGCCAATATTGTCCTGAGAACAAAACTGTCTTGCCTAGAGTTTATTCCTTATTTCCAATTTGTGTTTTTCTAGTGGCCATAGACGAAAAGTAAGACAAAAAAGATTAATAAAAATATTAGTAATGTTTCATCTAAAAATCAATATTGCTTTGTAGTGATGTACAATATCTGCAAATGCATACACAATAAGCTGATAGGTCACTTCTTAAATAATTTAAATTTCATTTATTTTCAAGCTGACAAGGAAGATGGTATGAAGATGAACAACAAAGAACTTTACTAATTACACAGTAAAGTATAAAAAGAAATACCTGTGTATTTAGTAAAATTCTTTATTGTTCATTTTTAGGCCTTCATCACTGCCAGCGTAAAAAAATGTTTTTTTTAAGTTTAAATTAGTTAAGGTGCAACTTATCAAATTACTGTGCGAGCATTTGAAGATATTGTATAGAAGTCATTGTTACTTTAAATATAATTTTATAAAACAGTACTGCAAATGATCCCATTGTCTGTTTATCTTGGAGCAATTTGCATATAAATGACTTTTGCACAGGCTCAGTTGTATTATTGGAGGATTGTAGAAAATAGATTAGATAAAGGAAATGAAGGATATCTTAAAATTTCATTCAGGTTAAGATAAAAAAATGAAGAGAGACAGTGAAACCCATTTGAAAATACTGAGCAAAACTTTCAGGTAGTATCTGTTATAACAGGAAGCAAACTCTCATAGCTGATAGATCAGGTTAGCTTAGCAGCTACTAATTATTGTGTTTAATTCTGGTTCACAAAAGATTCTGGAACAGTGTTTTTGTAACAGTTTTTATAGAGTTCAATAAAGTCAATTATATCTGAAAGTTGACCTCTGTAGATATCGTGATAATTACTACCAATTATTAACTGTCATTTCAACAACTTTTGTGTTTTCATCCTCAGAAAAATGAAACAGTAGTAAAGTTCATTGGCTCCATAAAATCTTATGGGATATGTCCCTTCAGGAAATGCGTGATGATGGCTCTATAAGTTTCTGCCCTTTGTTCCTTTTAAGCAATGTCTGCCTCCTTACAATCCCTCCCAGTCCCCACCCTGCTCATTCATTTAGGCAAACTCGTTTGGTAGGTTATTCACTTTCCCTCTGGTTCTCTTGCCTTCAATATGCCTTGACTTAATTTCTCCAAATCTTCTTTCCTCATTATATACCTCAGAAATTTGTAAGCAGAATTGTCCCTTTCATTCTTATTTTTAAACCTTCCTTGTTGCTTATGTTCTGTCCATGGTGTTTTCAGTATCTGTCTGTAGAACCAGATCTCCTTGCTCCTAGTATTCTTCAAGGAAATTGTCTAGCATTCAGTGCCACATAGGATAGATATAGCATAAAAGTTCAGTATGCTTTTGTTTCTAGCAAAATTCTCCTATCTCTTAATACTTTAATTTTCTGGAAAGCATCTTTAGCTATTTGAATGCACCTTTGGATTTTCGTGTCACATTTTCTGATACTACACGACTTGTATTGCTAAATTATTGTATCTGCTTGACTAATTTGGCAAATTCGTAGCTCACATCTTGGGTTGTCCCTTATGCTGATGCCTATACATTGTCTTCTTACAGTTAATAGTTAATCTTGTCCTCTTGCTTTCCTTTACTACATTGTCTAAGAGTTCTTGCACTTCCCTTAGTCTATCAACAGTGTCATCTATGATTTGTTGTTAAGACTGTGTCCATTGATAATAAATCCTGGTTGATGGGTTTTCTAGTTATCTTAAGACTGCCTTGCTGTATAGGTTGGATAAATCCAGTATGATGCAACCCTCTCTTATGCCACTATTTTTATATACTTGTTCATTTACTTCTCTATCTACAGGCAGTTTGTTCTCAGTAAATATTACAAATTATTCTCATATCTTTTATGAATAAATCAACTTTTCCTATCAGTTCAGATAGATCTTTATCTGTCATACTTTCATACCATTTGCACAATCTATGAAACATAGGTATAGATCTCATTATCTGAACATTCTGATCATAATAAAGATAGCATTTCTTGTTTCAGTGACTTCCCCTATTTCTAATTCTGCTCTGAGCTCTAGTCATCAGAATCTGAATAAGCTTAGTTATCCAATTAAGTTTGTATTCATTTGCACCTGATTTCTTAAGTATTGCTACAAAGAGTCTACCAAGATATTTTGGTATTTTGCCAATTTTATTGATCCCCAAATCGTTTCAGGCTGACAGTATCTATTCCAATCCCATCTGGTCTTGCTTTGTTTCTGTTCATCTTAATTCTGATCCCACTTCAGACTTTAATATCTCAGCTCCTCCTTTGTTTTTATATACTGTTCCTCTCTATCATATTAGAAGAGTTCTGAAATTAATTGTTTCATCTTTGAATATCTTACTTTTCCTTCTCTATTATGAGTATTCCATTTTTAGATTCTATGTATCTTATCAATTCCTTTTATTATTATTTATTATTCCTTTTATTGTTTCATGCAGGCCATATAATGAAGCTCTTTGAAAAAAGGGAAATATATATGCAAACATTGTTTCAAAAAATTAGAATTAGATTTGTAAAAGCAAAGACTAATCAGTTTATTTTCTTACTGCTTTGAAAAAAAAAAAACAAAAAACAAAAAAACAAAAAAAGAACAGGCATCAATATGAATTTTTCAGTTATTCCTAAAGTCCATTTTAAGTTAACACGCATTTCTGTGTGTGTCAATATTTATTAGGAGTGACTTAAATTTGGTACAAAGCTACAGTATATGTGAGAGTGCATGTACATTACATACACACACCTTTAAATCCAGATCATCGTAAAGCTTTGTATTTTGTATGTCTCTTCCAATGAATAGAATTTTTTTCAATACATAGAAATAATGAATTTCTCGATGAATGATGACATTTTAAAAATAAGTCTACTTATGCAAGTAAATAACCGATTGGAAGATTTTTTTTCTGCAGATTCTCCTGAAAGGCTGACTAACTACTCCAATGGGAACAGGTAAAGATGATGATGAGAATGGTGGTGGGAGCCATCAGCAATATTGTTACCAAGGTCACCCAATGAAAGATTGACTTAGAATGATGTTGATGAAAATGATTCTAACTGAATGTCATTGTCACATTATCTATCAAATTATCTATAGGCTATTAATGTTGTTGAAACTTTATCATGTACTACCATGACAACACTTCA
This sequence comes from Acanthosepion lycidas, assembly GCA_963932145.1. Lineage (NCBI taxonomy): Eukaryota > Metazoa > Mollusca > Cephalopoda > Sepiida > Sepiidae > Acanthosepion > Acanthosepion lycidas. Next base: position 1,529,518 of record OZ010596.1, read on the forward strand.
CAATCACATAGAAAATGTTATCACAATCTTTGTCTATTTTTACTAGATCCATATTTAGATTCAGAGTTTTTAGACTTAGAACATAAAGCAAGTTAGAAACCAGACAGAACATTTGCATTTTAACCCTTCTTCAGATCTTTGTATTCTGGCCTCAAAGATAATTCAGTTCTTTTTTTGTTTCAGTCAAGCATATTTGAATTAAACCAAAATGTTCTAAAATTATAACAAATGAAAAATAATAGGATTGTCAAATTTGTCCTTTTCCCTTTTAACCTTTACTTGAAAAATTTTTTTTATGCCAATGTTAAACTCAAATAAGAAAATGGGGAAAAAAATAGGTTAGATTCTTTTAAAAAAAAAATTAATTCAGGAGAATTTTTGTATAGCATTGAAGACAATAGTAATTGTTTTGCAGAAAAGATTTAGATGAAGAAAGATTTCAGAATTATAGCAAGGAAAAATGGCTGTGATTAGCATGCATTTATTTTGGCAATTGGCAGTAATAGCCAACAAGTATGGTGGCATCCTTCTGTCACCCATGCAAAGGACTTTGCTATACTTAAGCTAAGCATAAGATAAGTGTCCCTTTGTTCTCTTGTGGACTTTCTAGAGCGGTAAGCATGCTCATGTTACAATTTGTGTTAGTTGTAAGTTCATACCCTGACACACGATGGTGCAATTCACAATAGTTGGGTGTTTTATTGCAACTAAAGGTTCAATTGTGAAAATTTGAGGTTTGTATTTGCAGTGGTTTGTGTAAATCCTTAAAACAAATCAAAACTGTAAAAGCTACATAAAAATGAAGAGATTATGATGTGAAAATATGAGTAACATTTTAATACACAAAAATGTTTAACCTGATTTCAAGCCCTTCAAATAATGAAGAAAGAAAATGTTTACAAATTTTAGGCTTTATATGAAATTTTCATAAAATCTCTCAGTAATATGCATCACATAAACACACTGTATTAAATATGAGTTGGTAATGAAGTAGGTTGTGAATATTTAATAATTTTCTGAATATATATCTTACCAGTATGGTGACCTAGCATTTGTATGATACTATTTGTTACAGGAAATCCCATTTAAGAGAGAGGTGAGTGCAATAAATATCTTTGATTAAATTATCAGACAATAATGATCCAAATATAATCTTGAAATTTCTGCAATATTTTGTAGGAAATAACATTTTTACAAAATTGACTAGTCATTTAAAATTAAAATTTTTGATAAGAATCTCATTCAATTTGCTCATTGACAAATGTGATTTTATAAAATTTTTATAATAAAAGGTTTATAACTAACATCTTCCCAAATTTGTAAACTAACCAGAGTATCAATCCTTTTAGTAAGCATTTGTTGGTAGAGGTATATTTTTAATTGCACTTGCTGGATCTAGTTGATGACCATTTTCATCAATAATTTGACCAAGATATTTAATTCTCAAGAAAAGCATATTTTTCTTCACTGAGCTTGAATTTATACTCTTAGTTTTTCTGAAATTGTTTTCCGATGCTCAAAATGTTCTTCAGATACCCTTTTGAAGAAAATGTCATTCAAATATGCCACTGGTAAATATAGCAATGAAGATGAGGACAACAGTCCGAACAATGTAAATAATGCTAAACCCTGTCAAATACTTTCAAGATATCCAAAGCAACAGCCTGAATTTCAACATTCTTATCTAAAGTTTGATAGACTTTCAGTAATAACTGTTAACACATCAACAGTTGACTTAGAGAAGTGAAAGCCATATTGCTTAATCAGTATCAGAGTTGACTAGCTCCTCTAGTACTTTTAGGTATAAAGCTAATAGGCTGGTAGAAGGAGAAGACAATTCAGCTGACTTCTTAAAGACAGGAACCACAGAAGTCAATTTCCAACAAGCAAGAAAGCAAGCAGCAGCAGCAAGGCATTTATTGTAGAATTTAGAGAGAACAGAAGCCAGTCCAGGAGCACATTCCTAAAGTACTATTGCAGGGATACCATCAAGTCCAAATGCTTTGTAAGAATCCAGTTTAGATAGCAGAAAAATACTGCATGTCACACAGTAGAGACTCAGTTCTAACTGGAAAGTCATCCAAAGATACTTCAGATTAGTCAAGAGTGGAATTGGAAGAGAATTTACAAGCAAAACTTTCTGCTTTATCAGCAGCAGATACTAGGATGGGGGGGTACAAGACTTATTTTTATTTAACATATTATTACAGAGCTGTTAGTAGTCACCAGAGCCAAACATGTTAGAGGCTATAGGCACTCATTCTGTTAGCAAAGACTTAGCCCCTTTGAAGACATTTTTACAATTATTATGAGCAGAGACAAAGAAGCATCTATTGTAATCAGAACTATTACATTGGTACAGCCAGAAAAAGTGATTCTTGTGGCCTATAGTTGTTGAAAAGGTAGGTGTAAACCAAAGAAAAGACTTTGGCTTTAACTGGTGTTTGTGACAAGGTAAAAAAAAACATTGCTGCTGGATTTACCCAAGAAGAAACCTCTGTGGCACATTTCTCAATAGGAAGGTTAAAAATTTCACTCCAAGGAATGTCACAAAGAAAATCACAATGATTTCCAGTCAGTATGCTAGTAACAGAAAAAAAGGTCTTATAAATAGGAGGTTTATATCTAAAAGATGACTCAAAAGAAATATCAACAGGTACTACAGTGTGATCTGAATTGCCAAGAGGACAGAGTTGTGATGCTCAACAAGAGACAGGAGAGGATGAAAGGAACAAATCCAGTAAAGAAGTATATTGATCAGAAATGTTAGGGAAATGAGTAGAGAAATCAACTATTTGACTAAAAGACTGAGCAATGAAAAATTTGAAAGTGTCAATACATTTTGGTTAAAACACTTAATGTGATGAGCACTAAAATTACCAAACACAAAAATGTTTGCTGTGAATATATACACAGAGCCATTTCTATACTGTCAGATATTTTGTTTAACATGTTACAGCCCTGAAAAAGGGAGCAATAAAAACAAAAGAAATAGCTAACACTTACAGTGTACAATTAAGAAAACTTAAAGGTTGAAAGCATATGAAAGAATCATCTGGGGACTCAAGATCTGATTCACTTGTCATTGGAAGATTTTCCCAGATGTAAACACCAACAAAGTCATGCATCTGTATCCCAGTATCTTTTCAACAAAGTGGAAGATTGCCTGGAACAGAATTCATTGCAAGCAAATTAAAAAATTTAAATTAGCTTTGAAAAGTGCTAAGATATTTAGAGAATGTTTCAAGAGAAAAAATTCTACACTAAAGAAAATGGTACAAATACCATGAATATTAAAGAAAAGTTAAGGATAGGTAATTTTTTGTTTACTTGTATTTCTTTTGTGTCATGAGAAGATTATTTTAATTTTTAAGGAGAAAAAGGCCAAAATAATTATCATATTGCCTATAGCAATACAAATCATCTGGAAATAGGCTAAGACTTAAGCATGTGTTCTTAGGGTTTCCCCACTGGGAAATACAAAGACACCTACCCATGTGCTACATGGCACTGAAAATACACTGATATTATGCAACTGTTGACCATAGCAGCCTGTCTAATTGCTAGCAAGGAGTTTGATCTTCTATCAGTTGGGATGCAGCAACTAGAAAACTGAACCTAGTACCCTCAAAATGAAATGTCAAAGCCACTGATTAGTCAAATCACCAAAAAGTTAAGATAGTTTAAATCATTAAAGCCATGAAAGAAAGGAACTAGTAAACCACATCCTAAACAGGAATCAAGAAATAAACCTACTCTTGTTCAATAAACATGGAAAAAGTACAAGCATTAAAAGTTCAAAAAATTTCTCTACTCCAATTAGAATCTCTCTCCAAAAACCAAATCTCTTTCAATTAAAGTGGTTAGTATATTTTGTTTAGTATGCAAATCAATAATAGAAAAAGAAAAAAAATATGTACATTGAACTATACACCGAAGCCATGAAAATGTCAGAGTTAAATTTCTATGTGAAAAGCAGGTTGATTCCATTTAATGGTGAGAAGAAAAACTGTCCAAAAGGTTACAAATTCTTGGATAGAGATGCAAGCTAAGCAAATGTATAAAACAGATCATCTTCTGGAATTTCTGAGAAATAATAGAACTTTCAAATTAAAACTGTAGATATAAAAGGTTTTAATCTACACGATTTACTGATGTAATTGCAAGTAATTTGCAGTGATAATGACAATAACAGTTAAGCTAGTTAGAGATTTTATTAATGAGGTTGTTTAGTGGGCAAAGTAGATCAAAATATTTGCCAACATAAGTAACAATCAATGTCTGTTGAAAGACATGAGAATCAAAAGGATATTTAAGCCCAAACACCATTTAAATAAAGTGAAAATCAATCTCTTTAGAGGAGGTTTGAAAAAGCCAAAAGAGAAAATTAAGCCTTTCAAATCGTCAATAAAGACAAATGGGTACAAAATGAGTTGAAAACAATGAATATTATTAACATTCTTATGACAATACAAAGATTTGTGGAAAATTTGCCATATCTACTTACATGAGTAAAAATCATCACTATTAGCAGGGAATCAAAGTATGTGTAACCTTTTTTCAACATGATGTACAACTGGGAATTTCTGGTTATCAAGTGTTATGAAATAATCCTATCAGCTATATGTGAAAATACTGGCATATTTCTGAATAGTTCTTTATCTGGTTAAAGTACTTGATAAAGTTAGTGACTTTGTAAATAATTTTTTTTTTGGCCTGGTATAAGGTGAATTATTGAAAACATTACTTGGCTAAAAAATTGAAGTCCATCTCAAAATTCTTGGAAGTTACTGGAATGGAAAAAGCAACTGCAGTTGGTGTGTGGTGAGATTAAGAGCTTAAGGGGCATAGTGGCATAACAAGTGAGAAGATTGTGGGGTAAGGGTTATAAGATGCAGCAGAGAATGTGTGTGTGTATAATTTCTAACAAGTGATGACAAAAAAAAAAGGAGTAAATAATCCTGAGCGCAGAAAGCCTTTTGGAAGATAAATTCTGTCCTAAATTGAAATATTCAATTGTATAAAGTCCTGACAAGATGGAGTAGAAAAAAAAGATATGAAAAAGATGCAATTCAATTATTTTTCAAGATAGCACAAAGTCAATGTTGAACAAAATTCTTTAATTTAGAGTAAAAAAAAAATATTTTCAATAAAAATTAAAATAAAACTTAGAAATTTGTTAAATCAAAGTTAAAACTGGAAATTTGATCTGATAGTTTGAAACATTTTAAACTTTTTTTTTTTTACCTAAATAAATTATGTTAGATTTTATTTCTATAAAAATCCAAAGTGAAATAATTTTTAAAGTTTAAAATTTCCAAGTCATATGTAATTTTCCAATTTTATATTGATTGATAGCAAAGATTTGAAATGGACAAATTTCTATAATTTGCATATTTGCAAATGCCTTTCTGATACAGTACTGTGCAAATTAATTGGGACAGTGACTTCAGTTTAATATATTTTTCTTTACCATTTTTGGACAGCCATCACAATGGTTTAATGACTCCTAATCATAATGAAGATCTTTTAAAAGTTCATATGATCCCAACAATGGAGGAATTTTGGCCAGATGGTGTGTTTCAGCAAGATAATGCCACCTGCCATAAACTAAAAAAAAAAAAAAAAAAAAAAAAAAAATGCAGAAATTCTTTTCAAAATGAGGGTGTAAAAGTGTTAGTCTGCCCAGGAAATTCCCCTTTTCCTGAATCCCATTGAAAACTTGTGGAGTATTGTGTAAGCAACAATTGGTAAAACAACTGTACCACCATGGAGAAGCTAATCTGTGCAATCATTCAGATACAGTATTACAATGAAGAATTGGGCAACATGCATCTGAAACTGGCTGAATCTATACTAAAACATCTCCAAATACACATTAAAAGTAGAGGCAAACATAAAATAATGATTTGTGACATTTTAGAATAGTTGTGTACAGCTTTTTGGAAAAAATATAGATAATCTGATATATTGTTTTTCTATTTTATTGAAGTCACTGTTCCAATTCATTCCTCACAATACTGTATAAGCTTCTCTGATATAAGTAACTTTCAAAGAAATATTCTTACCAGTCTAATTTTAGATTCAACTGTTCTTTGTAACCTCATTATTTATGGGTCAGGCTTCAAGTTTGCTAAAGTTAATTGTAGTTGAAATTAACTTGATGGTCTGGTTTGGTATTTTTGCGTGTTGCAATTAGGTTCATATGACATTGTTTTCTCTTCATGTATCTCTTGGCTAGTAGACTTATAAGATATTTTATACTATTCACCTCCTTGACAGTGAGAATGAAATGTTCACCTAAAAATAACCTCATTTGAGAGGAATGTTCTAGTAAGGGAACAATGAATTGCATTAGAAACAAAAGAGAAAATCTTCACTAGCCAGTTACATTAGCCACAATTGATAAGTAAAACATTAACATTATTTTCAGTTACAACCTCTTCAAGTTTTTCATTCAAATGTCATTTGTGACCATGTTTGCACTGAAGTAAAAATCATTTTAGTTTGAAAATCAGCTTATAATATTTCTTGAATATTTTCATGAGTTTCAGTCTGTCAAACATGCTTTATTTCTATATTTGGCATTTTCTTGTCTATCAAGAAAAACTTAATTTTCTGGAAAATAATCAAACCAACCTTCCTCTAGTATAATGAACTCAAATGGAAGAGATATAAACAATTAAGTTATAAGAGAAAAAAAGATTCTATTTGCATTCAGGTAATATAAAAATAACACTTCTAGTCTATGATAAGCTTCTGAAATGTGAATAGAATTTTTTCTTAAAAAAAAAAAAAAAAAAAAAAAAAAAAAAACTACTGATATAATATGAAACTCTTGACTCTTAGTTGACTTTGTTAAACTTGTTGTAAAGTGAAGATATCAGATATCAGTTGGACTTTAAGGACCTGTATTATGAAAATAGGTTTCCTGAAAAGTAGTGTGAGGATCAAAAAATGTTTTTCTATTTTCCCTAAGAATGTACATTTTCAAAATAGAACAAATTATTAGTAACTGGAATGCAGAGAAACAAAAGATCAGAGATAGATGAGTCAGAGAGGGAAAAATAGTTCAGGCATGAAAAATGTATACATACACAAATATCATGAAGATATTTTTAGTCATAACCTTTCTGTGAAAAATAAATTTTATGTAGGCAAAAGTTTTTTTTTGCTATTCTAAGAAGCAAAAATTTCCAAATAAAATCTTCAGTCATTAAAAAAAAAAATAAAACTATTATAATCCCCAGTGGATTATTTACTTAGGTGGTTAGGCATTTGAGTGTTTTCTGCATACTTTATTTCTTTGATTACACACACACACTGTAATAAGATTTCCTTTTATTTATTTGTTAATCACAACAAAAACAGTAAATACTCCTTACTATATACTTAGTGTTGATAAACAATTGAGTTCAGCACTAGTATCAACAGATGTGGAATTAAAAAAATAGATGACTTTGTTGAAACAATAAGTCTAGTTAATGCTTTTTTGTTTTTACAAAAGTTCACTCAATACAAGACTCAAAAGCCATTCAAGGTAGAAGGTTAATGGATGAGGTGTGTGTGTGTGTGTGTGTGTGTGATATGAACATAAGAGGAGGTGGCAGGAAGTGAATATTATGAGGATAAGGAAGATAGATAACAACTGACTTGAAGAGGTTAAGATTATAATCTTCAAGGTACTTGGATGTCTGCTCCAGTGTAGCAGCTCATGATGAAAAAAAGTACTGAGTGGAACTTCCTCTTTACAATTAGAACATAAAGGAAATGAGGATGATTTGACTCCAAGAATGCAGCATGGCAAATAGTTATAGGTCTGAGCAGGTGGAGGTAGTTCTTTTAACCAGTTTTTTGGATAATTCACCTGTTTTTTTTTTTTGCTCTGATCAAGTTTACATCCTATTAAAAGATCAAATTGATCAAACAGTAGTTAAAAGAGGATGCAGGTTTAATCCCTGTCGGAGGACTGATTTCAATTTCTTGAATACTCAGGATGATATAGCCTTAATACACACAGATTAATAGATAAATATGAGGTGTCTATAAAGGCAATTAAAAGCTTTTCTAATTAAATATGTCTTAGTTTTATTGCATTTTTTATTTTACAATTCAGAGCAACAGGGGTCCTGTTTTATAAAAAAAAAAAAAAAAAAAGAAAAAAAAAAAGAAAAAAAAGAAAAAAAAAAAAATATGAGGATTTAAATTCTCCAAGGAGTTCTACATATAACTAATATAAACATTAAGCACTTCAAAATTTAATTTCTCAAAATTTCATAAAATTAAATAAGTCGGGGTAACAGATGCAAAAATGTTTTTAGCAAGATTTTCAAGAAACATTTCTAAAATAATTTAATTCATTTGTGAATAAGTCCTGAAAGTTTCATTAAAGAACAATTATTTCATTTTTGCAAGAATTTTCAAATCAATGTTTTTCACTGCAAAATGATACTAAAATTTCCTATACTAATCTATGGTTCCCATGCTGATGGAAAAAAAGATTTTTAGGTAAAATTTCTAAAGTTCTAAAAAGGTTAAAAAATTTAATAATCAAAAACCCTTTGTTTGGCCATTCCTCAAAGATTTTGACAATAACTTTTTTTTTTTATTAAGTTTGGAGATTTTTTCATCATATCGTTTTTTTTTGTTATTTTTTGTTTAGTAAATCATTGTAGATAACTAATATACAAACACACAAGTTAGATTATTATGCAAGACATTCTTTTCACAATAAAAGTGGTATTAAACAGCTGATATTGGTAACATTTTTTCAGATGTATTTATACTTATACAGTGTAACCCAGATATAAGAGTTGTTGGGACCGGAGAAGAAATCTCTTATATCCGGGTTTGGTCTATTTTGTTTACGTAAGTATGGCTCTAATTTGGGACCAGATAAAGTTTCTCTTATATCCGGGTTACACTGTATAATATATACAATTACTTAATTTGTTTGATGTTTTACTACACTGCTTGAAGGTTGCATAATATGCATAATTGTATAGTTACTGATATTTTTCTTTTATTTCATATGTAAAGACTGCCTTCAGTCATAACTAAGAAGCATTAAGCTAAATATATTCATATGATAAAATAGTTTTAAGGTATGCTATATTTATGGTTTAAAGTGGTCAATATCAGGGATAGAGCCTATGTAAATATAAAAGTGGACAGTGAAGTCAACAACCAGAGGCAACAATGTTTCATGCTTAATGGCCTGACAGTTGTGTTTAAGCATGAAAGACTGTTGCCTCTGGATGTTTACTTAATGTCTACTTTTCATATATATATATATATATATATATATATATATGTGTGTGTGTGCAAGACAATGCTTTATCAAATTCTGCAAAACTGACTCTTGCCTACCTAAAGGCTACCATCAGAATAAATTTTCTGATGATGCTGTTTGATCAGTGAAATAAGAGTTTTACAAATTCTTATATATTTACCATTCCATTAGATCCTTATCCAAATTTAAATCAAAGTAATGACTGCCAATGAGATATTTTTAGTAAAGATATATATATATATATATATATATATATATATAAATAAATAAAAGTAATAGATTTTTTTTTTTGTTATTAAACCAACATATTTTATCACTTTAAACATTATGAGGGTTTCACTAATCAAGCAAGATTATGGTTGAAATGTCAATTCTAATGATAGTTTCTCCTCCACAAGGGGACACAGGTTTGAATTTTGGTGGAGGGCATACATCTTATTCTTTAATAAGAATTCTCAAATATTCTGGCTGGTAGATGGAATATTCATTTTAGAAAAAATAAATGAAGTCTTTACTCAAATATGGTATCCACTAAAAATAACATTTCAATATAACTGGCTGCTTGATTCCATGTCTGCATATCTGCTAGAATAAATAGCCAATTGCTGTTGCAGACTCCTGCACTGGCTCCTTTATTTTTTAACACCTATGGAGTACATTGGTGGTTTAATACTGCAAGTTTGATGAACAGGCCTTAGTTATAGCAGGACCATCGTTTTGAACAAGGCCAGACCAGTATGCTCAAACTATCACGAGTTGTAGCTAAACAATTGTGTCCAACCAGTTTTACTCACAAGGCTTTGGTTATCCCACAGTATTGTTTTCGGGCAATTTCTAACACTGCTGCATGCTGGGATCACTTCTACAAGCTGATAATATCAAGAAGTGACTGAAGTTTGAATCTGTCTCTTATGGTCAATGTTCTCCCTGCCCAATCTTTGATATGATTATTCTTGTGTTAACTTTGGTCTTCTGCTATAAAATGTAGCACGTAGAAGTTCTGGGCCCTGATAACATGGCCAAAGTATTGCATTCTTTTTACTTCTTTATGGTTGTGACCAACTACTACCCTGTCCCCATTTCCAAGACTTATTAAAATATTTAATTAACTAAGAACTCCAACTATTATCATTAAAATGGATATATTTTGGCAATAAAAAGTTTTATTATGACTTGATAAACTGAACAAACTCTTTAGATTTTCATTACTCTATGTGCTGTGTCCCTTTAGGATATTGGTGATCATGGCTCTGCACAATTTCCTGTGATTTGAAGCTATTAATACATTTTGCTTTGCTATCTCATCTAAACCTTGTTCTGCAATCCATTAAGTTTACTAGCTAAGGTCATGCGTTGTTTTCCTGTCTCTTGCATTCAGATCTGCCCTGTGAGTATCAAATTTTCCAATTTCTCTATTCTCCTCATGCCCACTGGAAATTTTAACCATCTCTTTTTGATGTCAAGTATAAATGTCCTTTTTGCTTCCATCATAGTGTGTGTGCACACACACACACACACACACATATATATATATATATATATATATATATATATATATATCTCAAACTGCAGAATAATCAGTAAATGTGTATATATTTTTGCACACTATATAACACAAACATATGTTTGTAAATGAAGCTCTAAGCCAAGGAAGAAACGAACAATTTCCTTTTTAGAAATTAAAACAAACTGTCAAGTCAAATGTTTGCAGTAAACTAAAGCATTTTTTTTATTTAGTAGACAGAAATAATTTCTTTGAGATGTTTTCAGATCCCCAATTGAAGTGGAACTTATTAAAGTGACCAACATTTCTACAACTGATCATATTTTAAGAGTACTTGCCAAATATATTGGATATGCCAGAATAGTATAAAAAGAAGCAGGTGGTCATAAATCAAGTTAATTTTTCAATCAATATTCCCCTGCTTTTATTGACCGTCAATGATCATTACAAAATAATAAATCATTCATTAAAAAACCCCCAAAAAAACCTGATGATTCACTTTGATAATGGATTATCCACAAAGAAAGAGTTTATAATTGGCAAGTGAGGGGGAAAATGAGATGAAAAGTTAATTTGATGTTTTTAGAAAGGCAAATTTCGTTTGGAACTTTGATTTAGTAAGAATATTTGAGACAAAGTCAAATTTCAGCTTCTAATTCAAAGAGAAAAAAAATGAGTTCAATAGGAGATAAAAATAGAGAAAAAATATGTGCGTATATAGGAGAAAGATACTTTTTTGTATTTGTCGGTGTTAATTCCTAGAGAGATCAAAGTTTAGTATCAGTTCCCATGGAAATCTGTTGGTGCATTTACTTTTAACGAACGCACACGATAAAAGAATTTTTATTTTCCCCCATTACTAAATAATTGAGGGTTACACTGATTATCTTAAAGTAGAGAGAAAAATAAAATTAAATCATCCATGAAAGACGAAGTATTTTGAAAGAAATCTATAGATCAATGGCAAACAATGTGCCGGAACCGATGGGGAATTACTTTCACCCCAATTTTTTGTCTTGTACCATTTCGTGACTACGTTCCCTCTTGTCAACGGAAAATAAAAGTAGAGAAAATAATGAAAAATAAAATTGGAGGTGGGGAATTTCTGGCAAACACTTTTATGGAAAATGGTAAGATTTTTTTCCGTGACAAAAAGATTTTACCTGCTGAATATATATTTTATTATTGAAAGTTCGGTAAGAAAATGCAACGTTTCTCCTCACTTAGAAATACTTCATTAAATTATTTAATCAACCAGAAAAACAAAAATGAAAACTTGTTATGTAATTAATTTCCACAGGGCTTCTTAATATTTGTTACTGACGAAATTAGAATTTTCGAGACGAAGGCAGAAAGGACCAAAAAAAACAAAGTTACTATTTTGGTGGGGATGGGTGGGTGGTTGTATATTTTACTACAAAAATGTATTGGATTCTGTTAAAGTTTTTGCTTTGTAAGGCGACTGGAGAATTCGCTTCCCGGAAAAAAAAAGAGAGAGAAAAACGGCAACCCGCGAGAGAGAGATAGGGGGGGAGAGTCTGCGAATCGTCGTTGTGAGTTTGGAACATGTGACATTTGGCAAGTAGAGAATCATCATCAACACTGTAACACTACTAAACAATAATGTCAGGAATGTCATTACTAGTTTCTATGGCAGAGACACCAATAAATTCTAGTCAAAAGATTAAAGAAACATTTACTATTATTTATATTTATTTAATTCATTATGCATTTCGTATTTATCCTTGTTTAAAAAAATAAATTGCCCAATTTGTAAAAAATATCTATCCCTTTCATAAAGCAGACTTTAAAAAGAGATTTTTTTTTAATTAGTTTTTATAAATAAAAACTAAAGAAATTGCATTATTTATCTAACAACATTATTTTATTGCCAAAAAGTGTTTCTACTTAGAAGCGGGTTTGTTTTTTGAAGCAGGTTGTTTCTAACAGGTCTTTGAAAAGATTTTCATTTTATTCTTAAAACTTATTTTTCTACTTTTGATAATTGATAAAGAACTAGAAATAAATGAGCAAAACGATTTTTATATATTTCTAACAAATTAACGGCCATTTTTAAGATTCCAAGATAAACAATGGTTTATCTTTGGGATTTTTTTTTGTCTTGCTTTTCAGTTTTTAGCACTTAAATAATTTTATTAGAAAACAATAAATACTCGGATAAATGAAATTTCCTAAGGTAAAAATTCTTTGAATAATTGCTAATGATGAGAAACTGATAATGAGTTTAGAGAATTCTTTTTTTTTTTTTTTTTTTCATCTAAAAAAGAAATCCTCAAGCAAAATGTTTTCTTCATAAATTTTATATTTAATTTATGATTGTATTTTTCAATTTTTACTCTGCTTGAAAAGTGAGTGACAATTAAATAGGAAAAAGTAAAAACTTGGTACACATTGAAAATAATTTTCTACTGCTTGAAGATGTGAATGAAGATTGAAGGTCTCCAGAAATTGCCAAGCTAAACTTTGAAGGATTTTCCAATTCGGGTACTGTAAAACCACAGAAGCTGAGTTTTTTTTTTTTTTTCCTTTAAAAATCAGAACTAAATAAATTTTACCTAATTCCCTTAAATTGTAAATAAACAATTACAGATAAAATTGTAAAATCTTTTCAGTTTCTGGACGTGGACAAATGGCTGCATAAAACATTTTTTGGCATATGGCACATGGAAATTGACAACAATTGTTAATAAAACTGAATGAGGCATCCATAATTTTTAAACAGTAAATGATTTTTTAATATTTAGAGTATAAAAATAAGAAATTTATGGTTATTTTGAGCTAAATACAAGATGTTTTTGTTTTACCAGAGTTATGGTTTTGGTTAGGCAGTTTTATGGTAGAATTCGGTAGGTAGGTAAGCAAGGTTAAAAAAAAGTAGACAAGGTCGGGGTTAGGCAGTGTTATGATTAGGCAGGGTTAGAGAGATAGGGTTAATCGAGATGAGAGTAAAGAGGCTTAAAGTTTAGTGGACGTGTTAGCCAAGCTATTAGCAGGGAAAACTAGGCAATTACTCTTTTTCATCATCGTGTCCAATGCTGAAATCCATTATTTTAGTTTCAATTTTGTTTGAAGCAAATAACAGCTCTAAATTAGAGACATGTCACTAAAAAGGCTTTCGAAGGCACTTTTTGCAATGGTGTAAATTGTAAACATTTGAAAATAATTGCCTGTATGTAATATGTAAAATTACCGGATTTTGTTCATGAAATCACAAAATGGGTGGCCGAAATGTCGGCTGCTTCAATCAAACATGTGACGACAATAGAGATTCTTCAATGGCGGCAAAAACATGCAGACAAAAAAAAGTTTTGACAACAAAGTTGCATTTTTATTTTTTATGGAAATTATGACTTTTGACTTGACTTTAATAAATTAAATGATAAATGCTAGAAGAACAATATAGAAATTTCTATCGACTTCTTGAAATTTTACATTTATTTTTGTTATTCCTGTAGTAGAAATACATGTTTACATTTTAGTTTAATGAGAATTTTTAATCCAGAAAATTTCAAAACTTCAATCCAAAAAATTAATAGCATTTGCAGAAAATGGTATAAAAATGAAACGTAAGCTAATTTTATGCTGGCTTCTTTAATCTTCATGCTTTAAGGTTTTTTTTAAGTCTTATTTTCAATATGAAGTTATATAAAAAAATGGAATTATTCAAGATTCATTTTTTTTTTTTAGAAGCAATTTTATTTTTGATAGTTTCTGAAGAAAATATTCCAAAGTAAAAAAAAAAAAAAAAAAAAAAAAAATGAAGAATTTGTTAAACATTTCCCTAAAAATGTAAATGTAAACAGTCTTTTCTTTTTTGCTCAAGATGAAAAATTTGAAAAAATATAGCGAAAATAGAAAATCAGTTCAGAATTTAAAAGAATTTAGAGAAAATGTTTTCTCTTAAATCTAAAGTAGTAAGAACGGAATCCACACATGAATTTTGGTATATAGAAGAGAAAGAAAAAGAAAACAGGTCTTAAAGAATTTAATTACAATCACTCATTAGGAAATAATTGAAAGTAAAATTTACATTTTTAAAACTCCTTAAAAATTAGTACAAAATAAGTCGTCTAAAAAATCCTGCCAATATATGAGAATTACAAGAATAAAATAAAAAATTGAATAAAAATGTTTTTTGTTGTTATTTGAAAAAACAACAATGAACTTTTAAATATTCGTCTTCACAAATCGTAAAAATCATTTCATGACAAATTAATAAAAAAAAATGTACTTTTATTAAACTTTTTTTTATTACTTTGTTTTAATTCATTTTGATTAGGTACCGTAAAATAAAAATATGAATAAGTATTTTTTTTTAAATATCAATGAAGACAATTTTTTGAAAAAAAACCAAAACATTTAAGTAAAATATAATTTATAAATCTTTTTTCTTTACTTTAAGTAAAGTTTTTCAAGAAAAAATATTGAATTAAACAAAGTTTGAAAAGTTGAAATATATTAATATTTTAACACGTGTAAATTACGTGAAATTAATTTTTTTTCTGTGATAAGTTCAACAATTTGTGAAAAATAATTCAGAAAAAGTAAAGTCCCCAAAACAATTTTAAAATCTAGACTTGATAGTTCAGATCGAATTTAAAATCTTTTCGTAAATTAAATAATAAAAAATATTCAAACTTGGAAAAAGTGATTTTTCGTTTACGTTTCGTTTATTTGAAAGATAACAAAAATCATTTTAGGTACTTGTAAAATCGGAACTTACTATAGAAAAATATTTTCTTTTTCTGTATTAAAAATAATCATTTAAAAATCTTTAAATACAAAACCAAAAGTCAAAATTAATCAACGGAAAGATAAAAAATATTGTTTATCAACAGTGTGTGTGTGTGTGTGTGTGTGTGTGTGTGTGTGTACTTAGATAAACGCACGAAAAAAAAAAAAAAAAATACGTGTATAAAAATCGAGTAAATTTTCCATAAAATCCAAATAAATAAAAGACCTTCATAAAAAGACTAATTTGTGATCAAAAAATAATTTTTTCCCGTAATTTTATCTCTCACTCTTGAAAAAAACTAGAAGCGATTTTTAGGGTTTTTTTTTTTTGTTGATTATTTTCTTAAAGAAAGTAAAAAGCTTCTTTAAACATGTCGAGAAAGAAAAATTATTTAATAATATTTAATGTAAAAATAATAGAAACAAAAATAGTCAAAAAGAAAGTTGGAAGGAAAGAGAGAAAAATATAGAAACGAAAAAAGGACGAAAAACAAGAAATAAAATTTAAAAAAAATTATTTTTTGTTTTTACTTACAAAATTCGTTCCAGTCGTCTGACATTTTTTAATCCGTTAGTTTCTTTTTCTTATTTTTTCCTTCTTTGTTGAGTTAAAAAAAAAAGGGGGGGAAAGGAACTTGCAGGGAATAAAATCCGATCGGCTGGAAAAGGAAAGAGTGAAGACTGAAGAAGAAGAAGCAGCAATTGTTGAAGAAGGAAGGAATGAGAATAGAAGAGGAAAGAAAGACACAACAACAAATGTTTCTTCTTTTTTTTTCCTTTCTATTTTTTCTTGATGGAGGCGGCCGAGGCGTTAAGAAAAAAAGATCAAAGTAATCGAGCAAAAAGAAAAAGGAAAGAAAAAGAATAAGGAAAAGAATAGAAATGGTAATGGAAGTCAAAGAAGAAAGAAAAGAAATAATGAAGAAAAGTTCTGCCACTATAATGCCGCTTCGTTTGCCCCCCAGGGCGGCGCGGGGGGGGAGAGAAGTCGAAAGCGAGCAACAAGAAGAGTTTAATAATTGGGTGTTGTGAACGAATGGCTGGAAAATCCTTTGCAGCTTTCGGCAGATTTTATAAGCAGCGAAGTAAGTACGTCAGTTAAGTAGTAGTTGTAGTAGTAATTGTAGTAGTAGTAGTAATAGAGTTACCCGAAGACAGGCCGTTAACCGCCACCGCCATCACAGCAACAACAACAACATCAGCAATCATTACCATCATCATCTGTACGTTCCACACACGCACGTGCGTGCGTGCATGCTAATACTAAAAAAACACACACACACTCACACACATATACATATACACAGACACTTGTACGCATATATAAGTATGCACGTACCGACGAAAACTTTTTTTACTTTTATGTTTGTTTTTTAGTACTTTTATGTTCGCTTTAATAATCACATTCGCGGCCCACATGCACACACCCAGCCCTACATTTAATTAAACTTTGTGCATACACTCACTCAATAATACTCATTTAAATTATAAAACAATAAAAAAAAAATTGCACACATATTTCTGTGCATATTGTAATTCAATTCATTTATAACGTCAACAAAGAATTCAGTGTCAGACACCTGCATTTACAATTTACATATTCAAAGAAAGATTATAATGGCGATATGCTTATTTTTTTTAAGCTAATATAAAAACTAAGAGGGTGGATCATGTTTGTCGCATGACACGTAGCTATAAGTTGGATTTTTAATCTGAAAATTTAATTGTATAATATTCGATCTCTGAAAGCATTTTTTGTCATCATTTCACCTCAAGCAAGGCAATAAAGCCATTAAGACGCAAGGGGGGGTACTTTTTGTGAAAGAATACGAGAAAAAGAAAAAGATTCTTAAAGCGAGAGAAGAATAAAAGAACAGGAATTAAGAAGACAGAAGATAACGATTGACATTATTCACTGCTGCAGGTGTAGGGACAAAAAAGTTATGTTGAAAATAAATATTTTGTTAAAAATAAATGCTCAAAGCTACAAACTTACTGTAAGTGTGTAGGTGAGTCTTACCTTGTATGTGCGTTTAATTACTAATTGTATTTTATGTCTTTATGCATGCCTGTTTATAGATATAGAACAGACTCAATGAAGATTAATAGATACGAACAAACTGAGATATATACATAGATAAACATCCTGAGATAGATAGACTGACAGACAGATATATAGATGGATGGATAGATATATATGAATAGATGATGAACAGAATGAGATAGATAGATAGATAGATAGATAGATAGATAGATAGATGTGAACAGACTAAGATGATGAACAGGATGAGATAGATAGATAGATAGATAGATAGATAGATAGATAGATAGATAGATAGATAGATAGATAGATTTACACAAAGTCAGGGCTGTGCCTATGCCAACATCACACCCATGTATATATTCAAAAACTAATGTCCATATCCATGTTATACAAAGAACGGCCCATTGCTCTACAAGTGTGAAATAATTTATGTGGGTCTCATCATTGTCAATATTCCGCGTCCCAAATCAAATAAGACAAGATTTTAAATGCTATTTTTAAGCAGGTAGTTCCTTCCATCTTGAAAAATGGACAAAGCATAATCTTCCTATACTCATTATCCTCATTCGACCTCGTGATGCACGAAGTCAAAAATTAAATAATGTAGAATTACCCCATTTTTATGTCAAAGAACTTCGGCTAACAACTGCTGGGTGTCGTTGTAAAAAGCCGTATATAAAGAAAATAGCGTAAATTGTCTCACTTTTCTTCCGAGACTTTACAAACTTCGAGGAATTTATATACTTCTTCCAGGATTCTACACACTTATTCTAGGACTATACATTTCTTTCAGGACTCTACACGACCCGTACATACTCTGCGCGTAAAATCCTATTGAATATATTGAGAGACTTGCATTAGAGAAGATTTTCTTATTGATTTGGTAGTTATCAGTTTAGGGTATTTGTATGTTATACTGGGTCCATGACACGTGATTCGCTGGGAACTAAGAAGAGGAAACCAGACATATATCTTGTCCCTATGACAATGTGTGAGTAAGAAGAGCAAGATCTTTCGCTCTTTTCTTTATATATTTCTTTATACAACTCCACCCAGCGGTTTTTAACCGAAGTTCCTTGGCGGACAAGTAGAGTAATCACGCAATAAATATTAATATGGACAGTAGACACACACAAATGCACATATATTAACTTACAAATTAAATGTTCTACACACAATAAGCCACTCTTACAACAATCATGAATTTTTCTAATCATATAATGTTAAGGAACGATTTCTCTTTGGAGCATACACAGAAGAGTTTTAGATCGTAATGATCATAACTTTTTTGTGCATCTCAAAACATTTACACTGTCAAAAAAGAAAAGGATTTCTCGCGAGTAGGGTTAGGAACGTACCTACTGTATGGCTTCTAAGTGGACGACCCCATAAAACAAATGAATCAGGCGTTTAGAGAAGGAACAATCATCTTAATAGCTTAAGAGTGATCAAATAAATGTCAGCCTATCGAATTCGAAATGCTAGAATTACCTCAAAATGGACAACCATTGTAGTTTAATTCAATTCCAATGTTTGTCCAACGAATTATTCGAATTATTCAATTGACTAGCTGTGAAATGGTACATCATTTTATCTGCACTCATCTAACCATCCTAAATCATTTCGCAGCATCAGTAAAGTCGACATTTGAGTGATGCATTTACTGAGGGACGACAACTTAAATAAGCATTGGGAAGTCCGCCCGTCTTCAGTGGCAGCATTTATAGTGCAACAACACGACAAAAGGGATGGAAAATGATGCTTTAAGCTTATATTAAACGTTCGGTAGCGAGAGAAAGCAATAACGTAGATTAGATTTGAACAACCTTTATTGTTCGCATGTTGTACAGAGATGTTGAAGGATGGGTGGAATGTCCGTTTCAGTGGCCGGTCGTCAGGATGGCGGTCAGGTGTAGGGTAGCGCCGGGAGTCTACCCAATTCTTGTGTGGGTTTGGTGTGAAGTCACAGGGTATGGTCGGTGCGTTCCTTGCAGAGTTGGAATCGCTTGTTTCGCGGGGTCGGAGTCGCTTGTTGAGTCAGAGTCGCTCGGTTGCGGAATCGGAGTCGTTGCTTGCGGAGTCGGAGTTGCTTGCTCGTGGAGTTGGATTTCCCGAGGCGACGAGGTTGGCGACGAGGAAGGCTTGTAGCTTGGAGTTGCCGATGTGGAGATGTTATCAAGTCGGTATTGCCGAGGTGATTTAGTGTTGAAGTTGAGATGTTATCAAGTCGGTATTGTCGAGTTGACAACATGTCGACAATGAAGGCTTGTAGCTGGGGGGAGTCGAAGCTGGATAGTCGGCCATTCATGGTTGGTGTTTGCCGAGGTGACGAGGTCTAGATGTTATCAACGTGAAGTTGGATAGTCGAGGTGGTCAGTCAAACCTGGGAGTAGTAACGGTCGTTGTGAGGTGCGGTCATGTTGAGAGGCGGTGATGATGGTTGCGGCAGTGGCGGCGGCAACAGCAGCAGCAGTGGCCTGAGTTACGGCTGACGGCACGCCGGGCCGCA
This sequence comes from Acanthosepion lycidas, assembly GCA_963932145.1. Lineage (NCBI taxonomy): Eukaryota > Metazoa > Mollusca > Cephalopoda > Sepiida > Sepiidae > Acanthosepion > Acanthosepion lycidas. The sequence continues at coordinate 1,549,622 of OZ010596.1, forward strand.
ACTCTGCTGGTTGTTCTCAGAGCTGTTCTGGCAGTTCCCAGGAAAATCTCTTTTTACGGCGGGAACGTTCGCGATTGGCCACTGTCGGAGATCGCTTCGTAGACAGGATGTGATGCGTGGAGCCCAATACGCAGAAAACGACTTTTGTTATTTCGTTCTCTGCCTTCGTGACGTTCATATGTGGCCAACGTGCAGAATAAATCAGAAAAAGATCTAATTGCAACGGAGTATAAGAAAACTATCAAAAGGGATAAAGTAATGTCATTACGTCATGGAAAGGGACAAAAGATGTTGTTTTTACGTCATGATAAACAATGAACAGTGCTGCCTCAACGTTTTCAAAAGAGATCGAGTGTTGTCTTTACATCACGCCCCCTAACAATGTGTTGCCTTTATATAAAATTGACGCACACAAGTGATTGAATGGAAAATGGTGCCTGCACTATCATAGTTACATCATAAAAAGGATATGCCTTTTTGTTGGTAATAATATGTAAGGTATTGTTTACTGGGAACAACTCGATCATAATAAGATTATCCTCAGTAAAATATACTACAAATTAGCCCTAGAAATTCCTACAACTGTGCAAAATCCACTTGTTGTATGAGAAAACCAGATTTACAGATAACCCGTGAAAAAATGTGAAGGGTTTAGGAAGTTCTGATGAAGCTTCTCTATTCTCCTGACTTATCAACTGCAATCATCTTTTTGGCTCTCTACAGAACTTAGTGTTAGACTACGTTTTCTTAAATGACAAAATCTCGCAAATTTATTAATATTGTGAGATCGATCTTCATTGAGGTTACTTCATATAATTTTGTATTTCTCACCGGCGTCAGCAATCAGTGTTTGAGGCAAGGTAAAAAAAAAATCGAATGCTTATTTTTAAAAAAGGTAAGTCCTTACCATGTGAAACATTGGCGCAACACAATCTTCCCATTCCTATTTGGTTTGTATGGTAATGATACAAAGCTAAACATAAGTATGAATCATAGTATTTTGATGACAACACACAATCCAACGAAACGTTCTTATCCTCCTACAACTATTCATACATATGTGTAGCTCTCAAATTTGACTAATTAACAAAGTCCAATTCACTCACAATATAGCAGACATTAGTCTTATGTCATATCGACTGACAGGAACCCGTAGGCGAATGGAAATCTCAAAATAGTAACCTGGGCTCAAGGAATCTGTTTCCGAACTTTGTTAATTATTGTGAAAGTGATGTGTTAGGGAAAATGTCTTGATGTCATATTTGGAAAGAAGAAGAGAATCTCTTTTTGAGAAAAACATTGATTTGGAAGCGGTGTATGTTAGGTTCGGAGAAAATTCACTTTCTACAAATGTTGTTCTTACCTAAGTTTACAACTGGAATTTTCGTTTAGTAAATTACGTTTATATGCGCTTAAAAATGTCTAATCATTGGCGGTTGGAAAATGATGAATTTCTCAAACAGTAATTGCAATCTTTTTTTATATCGTTAATGACCATGCATATTTTCATTTTACTTTTCTGCTCGTATCACTGCTACACAGAACACATATGTTGAATCACCACACCACTTGCGCGCGTGCACACACACACACACACACGCGTGCGCGCACACACATATATATAAGAAATATAGTCTTAAGGTGTGCTATATTTATGGGATAAAGTGCTCAATATCAGAGATAGGGGGTGTGTAAATATAAAAGTGAACATTGAAGTCAACACTTAGAGGCGACAGTCTGTTTCATGGCCTGACGATTGCATCTAGCATAAACAGACTGTCTCCTCTAAGTGTTGACTTCAATGTTCACTTTTATATATATATATATATATATATATATATATATATATATATGTGTGTGTGTGTGTGTGTGTGTGTGTGTTTTATCCAACACTGTTTCTTATTACTATAAACATTATACGTTGCTACCCCTGTTTTTGTTTTTTTTTCATTTTATTAAACAGTGAAATTAATAACAACTGGCCTAAATTGAGAAGTCCTACTAAAGACAAATTGTGCTTTCGAACCTGTATCCTTTTTCCCTATCGAGAAAACCACTTTTTAAACCAATGTGTGCCTCTACCAGTTCGGCCACGGAGACCAGCCTGGCAGGGCAACGTTGGAATTATATATTTAATTACCTATTTTTTTAATAACAGGTGGCCATGAATTAAACATGTTTCATTTAATCCTTCAACATTTTTATAGACATGCCTGTTGGTTTGGGACAGGAGTAATTCTTTCAGATTTATCTTTTAATAAGATTCAAAATAATAATTGTGAAGCAGGTACATATAAAAAAAAAACTGTCACAACTGCTCTTCACAATTTATTGGGGAAACTTGCAGAAATAAAAAAGCAACGTATCTATGAACACAAAAAATATCTCATGCACAACAATTTATCAAATGCATTAGTTATACATAGAAATTCCACTACGACTTTTATCTAAAGAAAGCCACACTTATTAAAAGAGAAAGTAACTTATTTAGATGGAAAATTCTCATGAGTGGTGCTATCGAATTTTATAAAATCTGTGCCTCGGATTTTTTCAAATATCTTAATTCCTGAAAGAATTACTCCTTTCCCAAGACAACATACATAACTATATAAATGTTAAAGAATTAAAGGAAAACAGTTAAATTCATAACCTTTAAAATATATAATATATAAATAATCCAAAACTAAAATATAAATATTAATTAGATTATAAAAAAAAAAAAAAAAAATAATAATAATAATAATAATAATTGTAACGTAGTTTTGGTCTGAAAATTTCAATCTATCTTTTTTGACATAAAATGTTAATCACATTTGCCTGATTAATATTCATCGCTGAATGACATGTATTGACAAGCACAACGGTTATATTAAAAATAGATATTAATTGTGTAAAATAAATGGTATTTTCCTTATTAGGTTATGAACACTGATTTACTCTCATATATATATATATATATATATATATATATATATATATATATATATATGCCATTCTGACATGGCCCTTAATGTTAACTGTTAAATCAGACATACAACAAATTTAATAAGAAACGCGGTTTCTTGGTGTTTCTTCTTCTTCTCCCTTATTTCTTTTTGTTTACTACCTATCTGGACTGAGTCTTGTTTTGGCGAATAAAGGCCAGAAAAAGAATTTGGGGTCACTTGACAACAAACAGAATGTCGTCCTAAGAAAGGAATAAGAATCGGTCAACTACGATCACGTGATATACATCACTAAATGGGATTTTAGTATTGTAATTTTAGTTTCCCGATGACCCCTAACGACAACAATTCGTGAAAAAATAGACTTTCATCATGCGATCGTAAAGAATGAGAAATTCACCCACAAAACTATTCCATTACTTGCTGTGTATGGAATAAGGAAATTTCGTCCCAGAGATCTTGGATCTAGTTGACTATTTAATGGCTAAAGGAATATTGTATCCAAGTAGATACAAAGAAAACATCTTACTTTCATTTTGAATGCAATCCAATTAACCAAGGGGAAACAGAACAAAAACATTATTCCGGAATCCTATATTGCGGAAGAAAGATCAACCAACTTTACAGCAACTTTGTCTGTCTGTCATTACGAGCCTTTCAACTCCAAATTCCTGAAACACAAACGTTTCAGCTGACATCCAATATCAGTTAAGTGTTCTTTTATTAATTGTACGTCTGTCACTCCATACTTTTCTCATATTTCGTAGTTTGTTATTGATGTGAAGTCGAAGTTTAGCACTAGTCAGTCGCTAAGCTTGTCTTCGTCCCACGTTATTATCAGTGACGAGTTATATAGGCTTTCTCTTGCACTTATGCAAATTAGGCATATTAATTTGCCAGTGTCACTACATCTCCCTGAAACGTATAGGTTTTATACCTTTAGTAGTTCTTGTACTTCGCGTGATAGTTTCATTACTTTGCTCTACTTCTCTCTCTCCCGTATTTCTTTTTCTGTGTGACCTAGATCTGTCCCGCGCTAAACTGTAATCATAGGCATCTTCTTGCATTATTTGATTTTAGTCCGAAGTTGCAAACTCATTCTGGCCCACTTGATCCTGCATTATTTCGTCTTCTGATGTTTCATTCTGTAACGGTTGTTCTAATAAATCATTAACGGATGGAATCGTAGACATTTCTTCATCATTTTGCTCTTCATATTCACCCTGGGTCCTTATTTGATTTGCATGGGCTAATACACTGTTGTCGTTTTCTCTATTTATTATAGCTGTATTGTGGCCTTTTTGCATGATAAATTCTGCCCTTTCCCGATTTGCTTCTTTGTTCTTTTTGTGCCACATTTTTTCATTTATGGAATACGACATCGTTAACGGAGCTCTAATTTGTCTGCCCATTAAAGCTGATGGGCTTTCTAGTCTTCCAGCGTGTGGTATTGTGCGATAGCTTAAAAGCAGCCTCGGTAGAAAAACTTCTACTTTTTCTTTTTGCTGAGAGCATGCTTTTAGTCCCGTTTTTACTGTCTGCACCATTCTTTCCGCTAACCCGTTCGACTGAGGGTGATATGGGGGTGTCTTATACGGTTTACATCCTATTTTTTCTAACCATAAATTAAGATCTTCATCACAAAATTCTGGTGCGTTGTTAGATACCAGGGTTTTTGGTATACCGTTTCTGGAAAATGTGATCCTTAGAATCTGTTTTATCGTAGGACTTTTCTCGTCTGACACCCGGATTATTTCAGGCCAACCTGTAAAAGAGTCTACTAGAATTAATAAGAGTCCCACTCCAGTAATATATGCATGATCCTTATGCACCAGACTCCATGGCTCCACTTCTCTAGGCCACGAATGTAAAGTAGTATGTGTAAAGTTTCTTAATTCTTTACATTTTTTGCACCTTTTTATATATTCTTCGACATCTCTTGAATATCCCGGCCACCAACCTTCTAATTTTATCTTTTGTGTGGCCGCTACTCCATAGTGTATATCATCATGTACACTTTTTATTACTAATTTTCTTTGTATTTCTGGGGGAACTACCAGATCCCCATTACAAATCACTCCATGTTCTATTGTTAATTTCTGTCTTATTTCTTTGTAGGGTCTTTCCGCCCTAGAACAATTGAGTTTTTTCTTATTCTCGATATTATCCTACTCAGTACTGGATCATGTCTAGTTTCCGCAGCCATTCTATCTAAAGACAAAACATCAGTCTCGACCCAATGTAAGAATGCATCTTCAAATTCTTCTGTTTTATCTTTTGAATTTGTATACTGCTTGAAAGTGGTTCTTTTTTAGGCAATTTGTACAGGTTTTTCCAAATACTGGGCATTTTCCCCTTTTTATTTCGTGTTCACACCCATAATACGAACATTTTCTTATCTTTTTTAACATGTACGTATCAGCAAATATTTGTTCGCTGGGTTGACTTTTATGATGGTTGTATTTCTGTATTAATACTTTTTGCTGTATAAAGTCAATGCATGTATTTAAAGACATATTTCCTATTTGTAGTTGTTCCATTGTTTTATATCGGGGTGATGAATTGCACATACCTTCAATTAACTTTAATTGAATCAAGTCCTCTTCAATAGTCTGTTCGTCTTGTCCGAGTTTTTCAATTTCACAATATCTACTTGCATTTCGTAGACGGGGTAGATATTTTATAATTGGTTCGTCAATTTCTTGTTTCATCAACATGAACTTCGTTCTTTCTGCCACTACCAGCGTTTTCTTGGGTCTCATATTTCTCCTTATAATCTGACTTATTTTTTCGAAAGTCAGGTCTTCCAAGTTTGTGGGATATGCCATGGTGGAGACTTTCATTATCGCCTCGCAACCAGCAGTAGCCAAAAATAAATCCGTAATTTCATTTTCGCCTCCCTTCTCCTTGTCGTCTTTCAGCTTTTTACTTCTCGCAATGGCAGAAAAACAGCGAATCCATGCATCCACGAAATCTGAATCTTCTAGAGACAAATGGGATCCTATCGGCGACGCCATTGATGTGAAGTCGAAGTTTAGCACTAGTCAGTCGCTAAGCTTGTCTTCGTCCCATGTTATTCTCAGTGACGAGTTATATAGGCTTTCTCTTGCACTTATGCAAATTAGGCATATTAATTTGCCAGTGTCACTACAGTTATCTTAAATTTTTTGACAGATGTTAATTTTGTGCTTGTTGTTCGTCAGTACCTGAGCGAACCCACCTTTTTAACTTGGGGTTCATAGCTTTATACCTCGCGAATTCGTAACAATATATATGGTGCAGACATGGGAATCAACATTTCATGGTGACTGCAAGTTCACTGAGTACATTTATAAACGCTCTATTGCCAATATTGAACACTCTTCTCACTAGCGGTATTAATGCGAAACTTTGGAGCCGATCGAATGAAATGATTCTTTTGGATAGTTATTCATTTATTGATTGCGCATGCGCGCGTGGGCGTGTGTCTGTGTCTCTGTACGTGCGTGTGTGTGTGTGTAAACAAATAGGCGAACCAACAAACACACACTTGTTTAATAAGGATTCATTTCTAGACATGACCTGAATCTTGTTTGGCGATAGAATTGGATGAGTGCGAAAATAAGCGTTGTTTCTTCTTCTTTTCTTTTTTTTTGACCTTCTTGTTGCGGAATAATTGGGCCAAGACGACAACGTCAATCAGTGACTTGCATCTAAAACAATTATTGTATGTTCGCTCATGAAGAAGTACTAACCACTTTCATACATATGTCAGCGTGCACACACACACACACACACATGCATAGGCACATCCAAACAAGTACACATACACATAGAATTAACCTTACTGTCTCTCATAGTTTCATTCAATTAGTGTTCCTTTTTTCTTTATCGTAACCATCAGCTAAATATATTATCAGACACATTCAGCTTATTTTTAATACGTAGAAAGCACAACCCTTAATGCCTAAAAATAGCGACAAACGATGTGACATATGTATCTGCGTGTGTGTAGACAGAGACGTGTGAATATTAATGCATCTATGCTCACGCACACCAACACACATATTGTATATTTATAAGTGTTGTGTTTATTAAAAAAGACAAATAACACGCAATTTCGCAAGCTTACTTATGTCTGAAACATAAAACCAAGGCAAACTCTTTTTCCCAGGGCATCTCATTTTATAGCGCAACTTGTAGCAGCAGTAGCAGTCATCGTGATCAAGAAGCCTCACTATTCAGAGAAGATAAACTAGTGTTAGCTAACATTTAGAGAATTCTATTTTGCACTTGTTGAACAAGTTGTAGGTTTCGCGTTAACACGAAGACGGTTTTTGGATGGTTGGCGCTTTTAGTCGATTTTCTAAAAGACTTATTGATTCCAGTAATTGTCTCTTTTGTTAATTATGTCCACGACAATCTTTTGTGTTTTTAAATGTCATTTTGAAGCTTTTTTTTTCTCAAATAGGAGGAATTTCTTCAAATCATCTGTTTGCTCTCTTTTACAACTTTTGGGGTTGAAATTTAGAAAGATAATGACAACGAACCTGGTTTGATTTCTAAGGTGAATGATTGATTGAGTCATTGACTGATTTCTTTTAATTTGATTTGTTTTTTACGGCTTAACATGCATTTTTGGAAAACATATTTTTTGGTTTGTAAGAATAATTCTTTTTTGAGAGTGAATATTGCATTAACAATTTTTTGGAAATTTTTCCAGAAATAAGTCCTACAATTTAGTCCACAGAGAATGTATAGTCATGACTGTCAATGATAGATTAATGGTCACTCTACAAGCAAGAAAGTGTTGTTTTTATTTATTTTTTTTTAACAAAGGACAATCGTAAACGAATCTCCAAAAATAAGAAATCAATCACCGTATCGGGTTCCCTAAAAGTTCAAGCTTTTACAGTCAATGCCATCCACAGCGTTTCTTCACCACCCCCACCCCAAATTTTTGCTGAAGCTGATAACTAAACAGAAGAGTAAATTTGTCTTCTTGGGCTCAATCTATAACAATGAAATTGAGCTGTTGCGGTGATAGAGAAATAAATAAATAAAAATGCATAAGAAGACGACAACAATTTCACAATCTCTAAAAAGAGCCGTATTATAAAAAATCACCAGGCAAACAAAGCCATGGTTTGACCAACCAATCAGAAAGCCTTCACAACCATGATGTAAAAAAAGAAATAAACAAATAATAACAAGGAGATCAAAATTTCACCACAAGGATATAGGCAGCAAGCCAATGAGAAGCATGGCGACTTTTTCAAAGCGGTTCTCTGTATATAAAAGAGATGGAAAATCAGCCCAAACCAGACTCAATAAAATAATTTTGTCCATTTTCCGATGCTGCGGTTATTGTAACATACTAAGAGACGAAATACGGTATTTGTCTGACTAACTGGTGACCTTATACGACTAAAACGTCCTTGCTACATTGAAAAAACATAACTTCATTCACTACATTGTCATTTGAATACATACATATATTTGTTTACGTCCTCCAGGACTGTTCGCATCTTTCTCTCTCTCTCTGTGTTTCTCTCTGTGTCTGTCTGTCTCTCTCTCTCTCTTATGCTCCAGGAATTTTACATTTTAATTCTTGAAGCTTCAACTTTCACCTTAAATTGCGTATATAAAGGTTTATATTGTATTTATCAGCACCCTGTGCATTTTCTTTTAATCATTACACAATTCCAATATAGACCCCAATCAATTACACCGATCTATGGTAGGAACAGACGTTGTCATAAGATAAACATCCATAAACGATGACCTCCTTAACCTACCATGCTGTATCATTTTCATGTCTGACTGTTTCCGCATCCTTATTTTCTTAAACAGATTCTAAATAAGAAGAAGCGTAATAAAAAAAACAAAAAACAAAAAAAACACTACCTACAATGCATTTTCTGCCAACGAAACAGTTGTTCCAACACTCATCCTAAAGGTAGGGAATATTTTATGCCTCTTTTGAAGAATATTTATCTTTGTTTCTTAGTGAATAATTACATCGCTTGGACAATGATCTTTCGTCGTAGAAAACCATCACCAGTCTTTCGAGTGAAATGAAATTGTAATTGCGGTAGTGTACAGGAGAGAGGATGCTTTCGTATACTCGTGAACGTCCATTGCCAGACTGACACATGTCACATTATATGTTGTTGCAGGAGTGTAAGTTATTCATTTTTATGCCTCCTGGTACATTTGTCCTACAAACAATATTTTTCGGATTCCGATGAGACCGGGTAAATATAAGTTATGGAATACATACAAAAAACAATTAATAAATATATTAAGCAGACATATTACTGCAGGGTAATATAAGAAACAAAATTAAACTTCTGAAGATTTCAAAACAACCTTTAGTAAGTGTCTTACATGCCTCGTTTCTATCGGAGCAAGAAGAAACGTGTCTTGTCTCTTCGAAAGTCAAAGGGGAAAGAGAAAGAAGCTTTCAAATCTCGCGTCGCCTGTGATTATCATCAGTGGTGGCGGTAATTCTATATCTTGCCACCTGTGATTATTGTCAGCTGGCGGTAATCCAACAATGTAAACAGGGCGTTACAGAATGAAAGTGGGGCTTAAAGCAGAACTTAAAATTATGGGGGCGGGCTAAATCAGATCTTAAACTTTTTTTTCATGATTCCTAATACGATATACGATCCTACTATAAACATTTCTTCTAATTTTAAATATAACTTATTTTCTTTTGCTTGTACTTATTTTCTGCGATAAGACCTATAGACTTTTTCTGCATATTAGTCTTAAATAAAAGTTTTAGAAGCTAATGCTTCGGAAAAAAACACCTGAAAATGATAGAGTATGGTAAGTTAAGGAGGTCATCGGTTATGGATGTTTATCTCATGATAGCGTCTGTTCCGACCATAGATCGGTGTAATTGATTGGGGTTTATATTGGAATTGTGCAAGGATCAAAAGAAAAATGCACAGGGTGCTGATAAATACAATATAAACCTTTATATACACAATAATTTTTGGCGTATACGAGAAAGAGTCCAGGTGGAAATATATATATATATAAAAGTGAACATAGAAGTCAATATTTACACACGCTCTATCTCTGATATTGAGCACTTTATCCCATAAATATAGCACACCTTAAGACTATATTTCTTCATATATATATATATATATATATATATATATATATATATATATATATATCCAACTGTAGCTTGACCACCTGGTGAAGGTAGGTCCTTGGTACAATTGAAAACAAACGTGTTTTTCAATGTAACAAGGACGGATTAGCAGTGTAAGTTTGCCAGCTAGTCGTACAAATGACATATTTTGTCTCTGGATATGTTTCGATGACCAAAGCCTTGGAGAAAGGACAAAATTTGTTTATCGACTCTGGTTTTGGTTGATTTCCCATCTTTTTATATATTTATCTGTAGACCCGCTTTGAAAAGGGCGCTCTGTTTGTCATTGACTCGCGGCCTATATCCTCGTTTCGAAAGCTTTCTGATTGGTTGGTCAAATTATCGACTTTTAAAAATAGGGAAATCTTTGTCTCCTTGTTATTATTTGTTTATTTCTTTTCTTACATCCTGGTTGCGGAAGCTTTCTGTTTAGTTGGTCGAACTATGATTTTCTTTGCCTGGTGTTTTTTAATATCGGTATATTTTTAGAGATGCTGGAATTTTTATTTATTTATTTTTGTCTCACCACAGAGTCATTCTCTCTTACAGAAATGCATCAGGCTTTTTCTAGCTATCTTGCCACGAGCACCTGCTATGTTAACAATCTGATTTTACCACAGTTTCGTAACTTTGATCCTTTTCTTGTGCTAGGTTAAACTTATTATTGATTTAAGTTATGTCTCACCTGGCCATCACATCGGCTGAAACAATAGCAAATTTCTCTTCGTGTGCGAATTAAGATGATTCACAGCTAAAAGTTATTACTGACTTTGAAGACATGCAATTTTTCCCAACGTAGAGATTGACGCTTCACAATATTTCACTTCTCTGTATATTTGTATTTCTAAAATCGGTGATACTACTGTTATACATATATTTCTATGTAATGGCCTGAATATGTTCCTATAGCTAGAGGTTAAATAGCAGAATAGAGTAGGGTTTCTTGTCTTGAGTGGCAGCCAGTCGAGAGGAAAAACTATGAATTCAGTTTGGTATCGTCAAGCGCAGGATAATTGGTTTGGTCATTCACTGCCAATGGTCCTTTACCATCTGTATTAGAACCCCGCTGCCTTACCTTTAGATTCAGTGGGTTTTGACCTGTGCAACTTCTTACTCATCTAAAATTCAGCTTCATTTCTTCTCATATATATGATCCATCACCAAAGACGATGGAAACGTGGTTGATTTCTTGTGTCGCCCAGAAAGTACTTGACTTCTCCTGCCATGCTTGATCTTTAAAAGAGCCAGATCAGATAAAAAAAAAAAAAAATGAAGTATTGCAGTTGTATCTGGGCTGCAGCTGACGATACCCACTTTCCAGCCTCGACAAAATTCAAAAGCGCCTACGTGGCCTTGTGGTGATCAATTATTTTCCACTCTAGAATCTCCCTTTACCACAGATGAAATGTTGCAAACCTCTCTTTACTCTCTTTAACTATTTCGATGGAAAATGTTCTGACGAGCTACATTCAGTCATTCCATCAGTTCAGACCTTTACGGCTCAGACCCGTCAAGCCACGTAAACAGGGTCGAATCATCCTCATTTCCTTCATATTCCATTGGTAAAGAAGTAGTTCCATTCAGTTTCTTCCCAAGAATCGCTACTTTGTGGAACAGATTCCTGAGAAGATGCTTCTCCGATCATTACTGTCTTAACCTTTTCAAGTTTTGGATCAACCGTTATCCACATACAATAACCTCGTTCAGTAACCCTCTGCCTTGGGTAGCTCTTGGGTCATTTGCTGGTTTAGTCTCAGTAAAAAAAAAATAATGATGAATATGAATTTTCTATTTGTAAATAAAACATCCGTTGTCGTAATGTACCTTAATTTTTTTTTGTTTTCTATTTTTTTTTAATAAAATTTATTCTCTAGAATATCAGACAAGAATCGAAATAAACATTATTAAATTTATTTCTCCATTTTAGCAATGTACTTCTCACATCGTGATTTATTTTTCCTTAATTTAATATATATATATATATAAAAAACTGTACGACATGACTGGAGTATAATTTAAATTTATCACTTGTCAGGCCGCACAAAGATTTTCTTCGGAATAAAATGGTCAAAAAGGGAAAGAAACAAAACGAAATAGATAAATACTTTCAACCATTGGAAGGAATTATATTTCTTTCACTGTAGAGACGGCGATGGCGACGACGACCGTTGATGGGTGTGGGTGTTTGTTTAATGGGGTCTTTATCAATTGTTGCCCCTACTGAGAACAAAACTTGCTGTTTTTTTTTATTGTTGCTCGTAAGAGTTCATGCGCTCTCAATTTGAAGTCACATTTTCAAATCAGAGTTGAATGTACTTGTTGCGCATGCGTACAGTATGCTTGGCTCATTCTATTCCTAACGCATACATTTTTTTTTATCAGCTCCTCCCCAAAATTCCAGACTAAGCGGTTAAACTTTAGGATTTCCTCAGGATATTTGCGACACGTTATATGCTTTTACAAGAATATGACTGGTCCCAAGGAAAAGAGTCCTTTTTGTTTCCCTTTTATCTGGTCGGAGTTGTAGATATTTTGTTTTTTGAATGTGTGACACAGGGCCATATCGTGTTAGAAAAGTGTGTAGCACTTTATTATTGGATTCGAACACTGACTGCACCTGGGCACGCGTTTCTTGTTGAGTTATTAACATTTTTGATAAAACCTTTTCATTTGGTATTCCATTGCCTCACCCGCAAAAGAGAGTCGACCACTGAGCATTATAATTAGATGTATTTAATGCCAATTTCTTACAAACTCTTGTCCTTTCTCGTTGATTCACACTTCTTAATTGATGTCGATGAATGACTTCTATCGTAATTCCTTACACATCGACAGTTTATTAGCCCTGACTTACTGTTAGTTCTGAAACTGTCTGACTGTTTTTATTCACAACATATGGATTTCTCAGTTCTCCTACTAAGGCTCCTTGGTGATAATATCTAAGAGCCATTAGTTCCACGTATGACGTCAAGCCTTATTGCAAGTTTCGTAGGACAGTTACCAAGTTTTAACTGAGTTGATGATTTTAATTGGAAGAAAGCCACTAGACGTTCGCGAAGTTTCCGCTATTTGTATTTGGATGGCAAAAGAGAAAATAAACAGAATGGATCGATGTAACACAACAAATTTATTTACGTACATGCCGTATTTGCTATATAAAATTTAAACAGTTCGATAAAGAGAAATGTACTTCATTAGATAATGTTCCTTTCTTTTGTGTATGAGGAGGAAAATATATTTTTGCATGAATTTAACTTGTAAGATTAAATTTGTGGAGTTAATCCACTTACTTTCCTGAAAACAGCATAGGGGACGCACTTTGCGCCTATTAATGGGAAGTGACACTCGGTTATTCTCTTTTTCTTTCCGTTTTTTTTCTCTAGCTTTCAGATGTAGTCGCATGTAAATAAGAATGCTGCTGTCGAGGCGCGTTCGCTTCCCTTGGTCCTCTGTTAACTTTTGAACTCACTCGCACACATATACATGTGTCTATCACAAACTTCTACACAAACACCTTCACTCGTTTAAATGTTTTTTCATTCATATTTATTGTTTTGTAACCCGCAACAATATTCTATTATGTTTTTATATATATATATATATATATATATGTTTTGTTGTTACTTTGTTCATTTATTACCAGGATTCACATTCGAAGTTCGGAATTTTTGTTATGGGATAAATATACCAGGAGACACGTATCTTCCAACCCAGTCACAACCAACATACTCCTGCAACAGATTGGTGATATTTTTCTCTTGGATACAAAAACACACAAGACTATAAACGAACTAATGCATCGTTTAGACGCTTTTCCAACCGAGAGCCAGTGAAGAAACAACTTCTGTACCTATCTTGCCACGCCCAGCGGTCACGAAAAACTTTCAACAAAAACAACTTACAGTTACAAAATTTGGGATTAGACCCGATGAAAAGAGAAAATCGCAAATTTCAGAAAACTAAAACATATGTACACAACGTAACTCTCTGAACAAGATATTCTCCAAGTGAGCAAATATATTTTTCTTCGCAACACGTGTACCCCCCAAAAAATCCCTAATCGCCATTGCAATTACTACTACGACGGCACGGTCAGCAAGCAAACAATACATATCTCATCACTACCGCTTTTTCCTTGACCCTTTCTCTATCTCAGACCATTGCGCCCGACTTCTTCAACCGGCGGACATCATAACAATTTTTTCGCCAGAACGAAAAATACGACTTTCGTCTTACAAGTTTGAAGCAAGGAAAAGATATTTTCTTCAAGACCACACAAGAAAGTACCAATCAAACACCATGGAAATCAATTCCATTTTCAACTTTAAGGAACACTGTTTCTCCTGGGCTCAACAGATAAAGTGTGAAATCATTCCAAAGTCTACTCATGACCTTTTTCATTCTTCAAAGATGTTAACGGGACCCCCCACCAAAAAAAAAAATAGAAACTAAGAAATCTGCAAGTACAATAATAGTACACGAAGATAGCTGCGTCTCCGTGAAAAATCGACAATAATATCAAATATCTTCTCACAAACATGTATTCGAGGCTTTTTTTGTGCGCCAACATCTTCCACGCACAACAAACACACCAGGTCTTCCAGACAAAATCAATTCAACGTGGAACATTGGAAAATGATAAATTTTAATACCAACCGCTAATACCTGTCTTTCTCTACATTATCGACCTTCTGAGCCACTAGAGAATTATATAGCAGGCTGATGACGAAGTACTCCAGAGAGTACATTTTCGTCCACCTGTTTTAACACACATCGCAACTACACTGTTTGACTTTTTTTTTCTTCTCAGCCTACGATAGACAAAACAAACATACACAAACTTTATGTATATATGGGCAAAATAAAAATCTCCCCACTGGAGGGGAGTATTGTGGAGTTATCCCACTTACTTTCCTAAAGGAAAAAACAAACGCCGCTAGGGGTCGCTCCTTATGCCTATGAATAGGAAGTAACATTCTGTCATTTTCTCTTTTTCCGTTTTTTTTTCTCTCTAGCTTTCAGATGTAGTCGCACGTAGATAAGATGCGCGTTCGCTTCCCTTGGTTTTCTGTTGACTTTTGAACTCACACATATGCAGATATACACACAGGTTGTCTATCATACATGCTTGTTAAACTTACTTCTACACAACCACCTTCACTAGTTTAAATGTTTTCTTCGTTCGTATTCATTGTTTTGTAACACACAACAATATTCTATTCAACAATAGACTATATGTATTCCCTTGTTTTGTTAATACATACTTATCGTTTGTTTATATAGTTTTGTTGTTACTTTTTATTTTATTACCCGGACTCAAATTCCAATTACGTCATTTTTGTTGTGGGATAAGTATACCAGGAGACACGTGTTTTCCGACCCAAACTCAACCAGCATACTCCCGCAACAAATTAGAATGAAATTCTCTAAAATCTTAAACTTTGTAAGTAGGTCGGTTCATTTTAGTTGATTTTATTAAAGAGAAGTAGCATATGAATAAAGCTAGACTTTTTTTTTTTTACTGTTATCAGCTATCAATTAAGTTGGTTCCCTTTAATGTTAGGTAGCGTCTGCTTTTACTTACCATCTTGATAAGAGAAGTGCTTCAAAGCTCGAACGAATCGGCGTGACTGCTGACTTCTGGGTCAATCTGTATTGGGCTATGTTATTAAGTGTGTATTTAAAAAAAATGAGCCTGCATAAAAGTGGAACGGATAGATGTGTTTCTTTTAATTTCAATTTTTTAAAGCTTTTTATTCTGAAAAAATGTTTTATTTACTATTTTTAGAAGGGGCTCCGACACAGGGACTAATGAAGAATTATGTATGTGGCTGAGTAAAAATGGCGCAATAAGTTGCCGTGAAGCATTAACAAGAAAAGAATATATTATCAACGCGCTGAAAAATGCTTTTTAAGGGTTATTCGTTGGTTAACGAGAATGTTTTCATAAGGTAATAATAGCGGGTTCGATTTCTAACATTGATGCAACTTAATATTAGTAAATATTTAACTGGAAGCTATCAGATATTTTTAAAATGTGTTTGTTGATCACCAGTAAAGTTGAGACAACGGGACAGAATTGACAACTCATTGTTTGATCAAAGCGAAATATTACAATCCTTTTACAAAAGACACCTGTTTTGACTCACAATATTTGGATTTCGTTGATTATTAATTCAGTCAATGTTTACTTAGCCGTTTCGGTAGTAAAAGAAACATATGAATCATCTACAAGTGTGCAAGGTGTCAATTATTTACAAAGGAAGGTGTTTTTATTCTTTACAACAGTACAATACAACAATCTAACGAAATATGGTTTCTTTTGTAAATCATATGATACAATCTCTTTCTTTGGCAGACAGATATTGTATCATATGATTTACAAAAGAAACCATATTTCGTTAGATTTTTTAAAAAATATCCGAAGGAAGCGAACATTTTGACAAAAAACACAGGATTTGTAAATTTGATGACTAGGCAAATCCAGTGACGTGCTAACAAGACTGGACAGAACCTTTTTATCTTAACATTGTCTGTTTTCAATTTGGGCAATTCGTTCGTTTCTATTTTTACAGTTATATTGTCAATTTGAAATGGTCTTTAACAAAAGGTAATGAACTCCACCTTCATTACCTGTCTAGTGAGATTATGCTACAATATCGACAGGAGACGCTGACTCTTGGCTGTAGAGGAAATACGTAGCATCACAGTTGAACAGCGCTTATAAAACCCCAAAATTTTCAAAATAAATCTTACTTCTCTTTTCGATCAGTACTGCATAGAATCACAGAATTACCGGGGAAGCACCCCTCCTCAACTTTACTAGTCGGATTATTCTTTGCTAAAGATTTAATCATTTGGATTAGGATTCTGTTGTCAACAAAATGCATGCCTTTTACCAGGGCCGGTGGTAGGGTCTCAAAAACAATCATCGGTTTGATACGGCTCCATCTCTCTACTACATGCCGATTTCAAAGTTTCCCAATCGGGGGTGGGGGAGCACTAACCCTCGAAGGGAAAATATGTGGGGGAGGGTAGCGCTGATTTAAAATTACGAAAAATCAGGGAATTATTCAATTTAAATGAAAATTTCAGTACATATTCATTAATTACTTACTTTTATAATGAATTGTTTTTTTTATTTTGAAAAAAAAATCTGAGAAAATGTTATTCTTTTTGTTATAACCACCCATGTTTTTATGACTAAATTTTACTCGAAAACAAATGTTTAAGTCGCAAGTTTTTACATTTCCATAAAGATTAATCGCCAACGCATCTTCACAAAAAATTCCAACACAACACATGAAAAAACATCCCCGACAAACTGAATTTTCTTCTAAAAAAAACGGTGCTAATGCATAAGAGGACTTTAATGTATTAGGTTGGTGCAAAAATATTGTCGTTTTTTGACGTTAAAAAATATGTCAAAAAACGACAATATTTTTGCACCAACCTAATAGTTACTGTTTTGCCGATGTTTGACAGAAAAATTAGGGTCATTTAGGGATTTTTAGGGTTAGTGGTAGGCTAAGGGTCGAACTTTTCCGTAAACGTTTGACGAATGAGATAATTCTCATTTTAGACTGATACAAGGCTTAGCGTTTCTTACTAGCATCTCTTTCTCTTGAAAAAAAAACCCTCAAAAAATGTTTCCTTTAATAC
The DNA here is from genome assembly GCA_963932145.1 of Acanthosepion lycidas. Lineage (NCBI taxonomy): Eukaryota > Metazoa > Mollusca > Cephalopoda > Sepiida > Sepiidae > Acanthosepion > Acanthosepion lycidas. The sequence continues at coordinate 1,567,382 of OZ010596.1, forward strand.
GATTCATAGCTAAATAAATGTATTGTACATTTTCAGTGAGAGAGAGTGAGAGAGAGAGAGTGAGAGAGAAATAACGGAGACACAAGGAGAGAGACATACAGATAGAGGGGGAAGAGAAAGAAAATGACAGAGAGAGAGAGCGATAGAGAGAGACAGACAGACAGAAAATGTTGGACAGAGAAAACATTGAATTTCGCTTTTTCCTGTTTAAAAAATATCCAAAATTGGAGTTACTAAAAACCACTGCAATTTTCCTAGCAGTTATATTCATATAAAATGAAAATTTTATTGTAATTTAATTATGTTTAATAATTGATCATACCATAAACATTTCAAGTAGAAAAATTGAAAATAAATGTATATCTTTGGGTTCTGTCTTTGGATCTAACTAGCGCCTTTGTCCACTTTTATTTATAAAGGCGTTAGTTAGATCCACTGCGCCACAGTGGATAAAGGCGTTAGTTAGATCCAGTGACAGGGCCCAAAGAGTGTGAGTTCAATACCTGGTTAAGGCGGTTGAGAACTTGGAAAGGGGAATTAAGTAGAAGATAACTGATAACTGACATCCATTAAACATGGCACGTGGAACTAGAACAGTCTACCCCAGTGAACGAAATAAAGGGTTCAGTTCGACATTGAAGACATCTGAAGAAGGCCTGAGCGTACAACGGCCGAAACGTTGTAATAAATATGACTACAAAGATGAGGACAACAGTCCGAATAATGTAAATAGTGCACATAATACCTCATCTCAGAAATATAGACAGATACTGGAAGGCCGAAACGTTGTAATAAATATGACTACAAAGATGAGGACAATAGTCTGAATAATGTAAATAGTGTAGATAATACCTCATCTCAGAAATATAGACAGATACTGGAAGGCCGAAACGTTGTAATAAATATGACTACAAAGATGAGGACAATAGTCTGAATAATGTAAATAGTGTAGATAATACCTCATCTCAGAAATATAGACAGATACTGGAAGGCCGAAACGTTGTAATAAATATGACTACAAAGATGAGGACAATAGTCTGAATAATGTAAATAGTGTACATAATAGACAGATACTGATAGATTTTCCAATTTTAGGTTTCAAAGTTAATATTAGGTTAACTAATAATTCAGTCACAATATTAAAATGAATATTTAATGAAGAAACCACAGCAAAAATTTACACCTGAAATTCTCCGATAACTTCAAAACAATTTTATTGCAGTCAATACACTGAATTTACATTTGAAACAATTTAAAAGAAAATGAATGGCCAAATTTACGCATAAATCCTTCAGGTTATGTTAAAAAAAACTCGCTTAACACAACAACTCCAGTCGGGAATATTTGATGCATTTTATTTTTTTTTTATGACAACAAAATTTTCATTTAAAATAATTTTTCAAGAAAAATAAATACAGATTTTACGCATAAATTCTATATAGTTTTGAAGAGTTAACGCACGATTAACACATTCAGTTCAATCACAATAATACTGAATAAGTATTTAATGAAGTAACCACGGCAGAAATTTACACGGCAGCATTTTGTAAAAACGAACACACATTTTGTTCTTTCTATTCAGGAATTAACATTAGCACATTAACATAATTTTTTGTGCAAAATATAAAATTTTTTACTTTCCTACTAACTTCAAGTTTTTGTGCCAGATACAAAACTTAGTTGGCAGAAACAGCAACTCTTGAGAATAGTCGCAAGATTAAGATGACCAGTACGTAAAATTTTAAAAGGGGAAAACACATTTATAATTTACAAATACGAAAACGTATAATACAAGGGTTGCACAAAATTTTCCTTTTGTGTGCCTATTTTGACAGGATACCATTTTCCTGGCGTGAGAAAAAAAAAAGGGATTACCCACAGAAAGAAGGAAAATATGTTATAATTTGTTTGATAAAGAAACGGATTCAAAGACAAAATATTAAAAATAGAAAAAATGGGAAAAACTTGGAGTAAGCAATAACAAAATTGCACAAGGTAGAATTTTTTCAAAGAGCACCCACCTTCGTTCATGAGAGAATACACTAACGGGAAGTCTCAACTCGAAGGAACTTCGCGTCTTAAAGTTATTTTCTCGAAGCCTTTTTGAATTTTGCCGTTCACTTGTATGTTCTCTGGTTTGAAATCTTCATCGGGAGGCTCACAAAAGGAATTTAAGTTTTGAGGTAGAAATCGGCCTTGAATGGGTCAGGCCTTGATTTATGATCTCCTTCGTCTTTTGAAGCTTGAGTGCTAATTAACTCCTCTGTTAACTGCTTCCTCGTCGACGGCATATTATTTTCTTCTCGATATTTATTGTATATAAAAATACACAATTTTGGTACATAGCCTAAAAGGGGGGAGGTGTTAAAACTGGTATCAACCCTCCATACACCATATAACGCATACTCTCAGGGAACCTAAAAAACGCACCCAATGACATAAAAATTTGACAATTATAATAATTTATACATAAGAAATTGATGATTTACAATGAGAGAGGAGGAGAGGAATCCAAAAATAAAATAAAATATCAAAACAAACAAAATAAACATAACTAATGTTAGCTGGACCCGTCCAACCCTCAAAAAGGGAGAGGCCGCTGTATTCTACTTTTCGACAAAATCAAGAAGCTCTCTCAGTACGGGAATAGGAAAGGATAAAATAAAATAGGGCCATGGGGAAAGAAAAATCCTGACCCAGCCAAGAAAAACAAAGTGGGGTTTAAAAACAAAATGGGGAGGTTGGGAATCTCGACTTGGATCATAACCAAAGAAAGAGTCGGGAACAGGTCGGGAACGACACTCACATTAACTAGGTACACAAGTAGGGTCTAACCTAACTCCTCAGGAAACCGCCCCGATGTGACAGTAAGGCCTAAAAAGAAAATCAAGTCCAGCCCCGTTCACTCGAACCAGACTCGCATCAGTCACCCCCACCCTTTTCGCTGAAATCTGTCGGAATCAATTGCTTTCTATCAGTTCTAGTCTTCACCTTGAGCTGATGTTCAAAGAATCGGATCAGATCCTGATGAGAAAGACGGTTGCCTCGCAAGACTTCCTCCTGACGCGTCGTCCAAATCACTATTCGGGCCATGGCTAGCAGGGACAGAAACACCATTCATTTCACCTCAGAATACGGGGGAGAAACATTGTCACACGCGTATGCGCGGTCGATGAGCACGAGCTTTTCGGGAGCGATACGAGCTGCCAACTCGTCAATAGGGGCGGACCCGAGGACAATAGAAGAAGGCGTGCTAAGCCGTTTCTTCTAAGCCAAGGTCACATTGTTCACAGTCTGGCAAACCCCATATGAAGGCTTTGTCATTGAGAGATAGCCTATTCCGAACGAATCGCCAGGTAACCGAAAACTCAGGCTTGTTGAGGTAAATCACCGCTGGCGCCCAAGACCAAAACGAGAGAAACTCGTCCGCCGACAAGCCGAGCTAGTCACGTAGTGGATCCTTCTCGCCTCCCTCCACTAGTTCACGATAGAAGACCTTCCTAGGCCAAGAAAGGTAACTGGACTGAGTAACGTTCCTCAAGGCCAATCGACACTCGAGAAGGAAATCCGATTGATCCAGGGTTATACGACGGCGCTCAGCCCGCGAAATGGGAGAGTGATAGTAAGGCGAGGGAACACGACACTCACAATCCCCGCCAAAATCGAGTTCCCTGTCAATGCATGGCGTAGGAAGACCAGCCTCGAAGCATGCTTGTGACACATCAAATGCGGCATTCCCAGCCCCCATGATACGGACGTTGGGAACAGACTACTCTGTCGACAGAATGCTTGTGTCCCCCACCACAAGAGGGAGCAGAGCAAGCGCTCGATCACCTTCTTATGTTCCTTACAGAGCGGAAGTACAGACAAGCGGTAAAGGACGAGAGGAAAGACGTAAGTGGCACACACCTCAGTCCTGCCTTTCACGGACAACCTCCTTCGGCGCCAAGTCTCACCGCCGCGCCGACCTTTGCCTGTATTTCTGACCAAATTTTCTCCAGCTGGAGGCCGGGTCCGAACCACACTCCGGACGACTTGTTGCGGTTAATCTTGGTCCCTGTCACCTTTTCGTGCTGTTCTCGAGTGTCGATCGGCCTTGAGAGACGTTCTTCAGTCCAGTGACCTTTCTTGGCCTAGGAAGGTTCAAGCGCCTTCAGTATCACTTCAATGTCACTGCGGGACGACACGAAAGTAGATACGTTATTGGCGTACGCGGAAACCCTGGCTCGAGCCCCCACCAGGGACAGCGATTCCACATAGGGCCGCACTGTCCGCGAAGCAGAGGCTTCAACACCAAAGCGTAAAGTAGGGGCGACAGAGGACAACCCTGATGAATCGACCGAGACGGCTCAAAAGCGCGCGATAGCTTCCCACAGAACTGGGGGAGCGACAGAGGAGGCTAATTCACCGGCAGAAATCGGCTTCGAATCCGGCGGCCTGCAGGACAGCAGCAAGGTAGCGATGGTCAACACTGTCAAATAACTTGAACTGATCCAAATTGATCAGCGCGGCTTGCTCGTCGTCTTCTACACCCTCTAGGATCGTACGGATCAGATGCAGGTTGCTCTGAATTGTTTGGCCTTTCGCAGCACAAGTTTGCTCAGGTTCCAACAGACTCTCGGCAAACGTCAGGATCTTGCGCAAAATCTTTAACTCTGTGTTTAGCAGAGTTATGGGCCTATAATCATTTAAATCCCGCCTAAAACCCTTGCTATTTTTCAACAACGCGATCACACCCCTGATCACATTCTCGAGTATAATTCATAGGGCAAACCATTCAGACCGAGCGACTTGCCTCTGCCGGCCTTCTTCAATGCCACGTAGACCTCGCCTTCTGTGATCTCTCCCTCGCAGGTAGCCGCTTCACTCAGCGAAAGCCAAGGAAAGTCATCCAAATAGCTGCAAAACTCTTCGCCAGAGAGCAGGCTCCTTGGTAAATCAGCTCTCGAAATGCCGCCGAAACGCATCACACATGTCGTCAATCGACTGCAGAGTACGCCCCTCCGGGGTTTTGACCTCTCGAGTGTAGCGACCGGAACATCGACGAAACTTTTTCTTGCACATTTTCTGCGCCTATTGTCATAGCTTCGGAAGACATCTTGACCTATGTCTAATTACATGACCCATGTAGCGCTTGCTAGCTAAACGCACTAGGGCCTCCCTAGCTAGCGCTATCTCTAGGGGAAGCATCCGCCCACCCCAGCATCCGCCCAGGAAAGACTATCCTTAAGAGCTTTCACCTTATTAGCCTTATCTAGCGCGAGCCGTTTGCAAACCTCGGTGGTGAGAAGAAATTGTAAGAATTTTCACATAAACCGTCTGCAAAATTTTCCTGGCTGCTATTTCAAATGTTTTTTGCCAATTATCACGTGACTTTTGGAACAGCCTTTATATTATTAGTTGATGACTGACAATGTAAACTAAGTTTAAAAATAATTAAAAAATGGAGGATGGCCATAAAACAGTGCTGACAAAAAATGCCCACAACGGAGCCCGTAAAACCTTTCCGGGGTTAAGACGCGCCTTCCCTGCCTTTTCCGCTAGAGACTTTTTATTAATTAATTTTATTTTATGAAATATGTATTTATTGAAATTTAATTCTGTTTTGTCATACTTTATTGCTTTATTGAAAATATTTTTTTCCTATTTTGACGATTGTTAGAATTTAAATAACTCAAAAATCCGGGAGGTAGACTTTACTAACGCTATAAATTTCTGGGAGTAAAGCACAAATACAAATCGTTTTACAAATCATACAATTCTGTATGTATCTAGAAGATTTTTTAATAGCTGTAAAAGGCAAAGAAAAGACTAGCCTGTTTGTAATATATTTTCCTATCAAAGAGAGTGAAAGGGGGGCACTTAACGAGTAAAAGCAAGAAACTGGGTGAAAATCCTATGTACATCAGTTAATGTCATATTCAAGTAAATGTTAGAACCTAATTTGCGATCCTGTTTTAATGCTTCTTGAGAGCGGACTGGATTAAAGCTAATCCACACATCCAATGCTTATGATCACATACAGTCAGGATAAAAGAGCAAATTTTCCGAATTATTACCAGAATACACTCGAAAAAAGAGTCTTTTACGCCAGTTATTTTTAACTGATTCAAGACAAGGAGAGTAGAAACAGTTTGAGTAAATGGCAAGGGATATTCTCTTGAATTTAATAGTAGATTATCAATTTTGTACTTTAATTATGATTGAGTAAACTTAAAAAAGGGGTGAAAGTAACTCAGAAAAACATATTTGTTAATATTTAAGAAAACAAAATCATAGTTTTTAAAATATATCGATGTTTATTCGCATCTTAATAGAATTGTGATTTTTTAAATCACGGAAACGGTGTCGTGGGAAAATGAAATAAAATTAATAAATATAATAATAATAATGATGAATAATAAAAAAAGTACATTTTCCTATGATGCTAAGAGTAAATGAACCGGAAATATGGTTTCATCAAACACGGTTAGGCAGCGCGCTGGTTTAGCCTATAAAAAGACAAACATTTTTCTTCCAGATCCTCTGTCTTGTTTTTGTTTTCCAAGAAGCAGAACCACGTGGTAATTTCCTTCCCACTGGGGAACGTGAGTTTTCTTGGTCCGCTAACTTCTGAACCAAGAAAAAGAAAACGAATATAATAAAGGCGTGTTTAAACCTTCCGACCATAAAGTAAGTATAAACTTTTCTTTGCTTGTTCCAAGGCTGATATAAGCTCGACCATTAATATGATGCTTATAGTAACTTACCCTAACTCCAGGACCAAAAAGAAAACGGATACACCCAAGAGACTTTGACAACTTTTGTTTCACTACAGTTTATATATAAAAAGAGAATAAATGGGGTATGCAGTAGAAACTTCTAGTTTTTGTAGGCTTCTTCTTTGTTTATCATATGTGAACAGAACACGTACACACTTAACACAGACGAACACGCAACCTTGCAAAATCTATACAGTTTCTACCTAGAATGCCCGAGAAATGATGTGATTAACCATGGAAATATAAAAAATTAGTGACAGTTTGTGTTGTCAATATGGAATAAAAAATAATGATTGAAAAGATCTCTGCCTCAATTTTACTTTTGAAATTGTTGGCTAAACAAGGTTTTTTTTTCTTCTTTTGCTCCGTTATATATCAGAATGTTAGTAAAGTTAAAATACTACAACTTTTTTATAGGTAAAATTCTAAGTTTAAAAAATTCGCTTTTTAGAATTACTTCTTTTCATTTTACAACACTGGAAATAAAGCAATTACAAATTGGTCAATTCTGATGGTATTAGACAAAAATGTAATGCCTTCCAGGTACTATTGACAACAAAGAGTATTTTCAAAGAAATCTACTCCACAAATAAAAAGATTTGTCATTATTCCCGAACCCAGCAAATAATTAGCAGTAACAAATTGCCTTTTTTCAAGCCTAATAAATAAATAAATACCAGTAATATGCACACCTTTATTCCGGCTCTCAAATAGATATCAGTAACAGACTTGCCTTTATTCTTGTCCCCAGTAAATAAATAATTATTATTAACAGGCGTGTCTTAACACCCGCAAATTTACATTTACTCCCGTAAATAAATAGCAGTAATAAAATATAATTATTTCACCACCCCCAAATAAACAGATTGCTATTATTCCCGACTCCAGTAAATAAATAGGAGTAAGCGACACGTCTTTATGTCGACCCCGCCAAATAAATAAATATGAGTAACAGACATGTCATCATTCACACCCCCAGTAAATAAATAGGAGTAACAGATTTGCCTTTGTTCTGTAAATCTAGCCAGATTTACCTCAGAATTTGACACCCAATTAATTTTTTTCAGATAACAATGAAAAACTAAGTCACGATTTCACGAGATCATGATTTAATGGGAAAACATGGTTTAATGTTCACTTTAATCAGAGCATCTTACCACTCACACATACATATATATGTGTGTGTCTGTATGCGTGTGTTTTTTTGTGAGTGGAGTATCAACCTAGAAAGGAAAATTGTTGATGCCTGCTCGAATTCGTTCCATTCACTTTCACAGAAATGTTTGGGAAAAAGCATTTTACGCTCCCCACTTATAGATTAAATAACAGGGTAGACGGGGCCTTCTAGTTGTTCGAATGGAAATCTGAGGAGAACTGTTTGTAGACTTCGTCGTGCACTGTCCAGCATTTCTCTGAAAAGTGTGTCTGCTTTTATACAAGCTTTCAAGGCTGGAATCAAATCATATGTCTTCGGAATCTGTCAGTTCAGTTCTAAAAATTCAACCGTTAGTGAAAATCACCGGAAAATCCACTATATATATATATATATATATATATATATATATATATATATATATATATATATATATATATATACTGATACTCCCTGAAGAATAATATATATATATAATGCTGATACTCCCTGAAGAATAATATATATATATATATATATATATATTATTATATATGTATATGTATGTATATATATAAATATAAATTATTATGCATATAAATTATTATATTAATTTATTTTTAGATAACAATGAAAATTTAATGTATATATACCAGGGCTGACTGGTCTAGGAGATCGAAAATTCTTACACGAAAAGCCTGAGGTCTATTGCCTGCTTCATCTGTGGCATTTATTTGCACCGACTGAGTGTATCACTAGTTCCGAAAAGTGTGGATGGTTCTGCACAAGCCCTCACCACTTTAATCAAATCATTTGTGTGGGTTTTCTGGCGGTTTACCTTGATTCGTTCATTCTTATCCACACAGTTCACTTGCAAGGTCCGCTGGCGAGAGAGTGAAGGCGACGGGGTCAGGTAAAGGATATTACTGGAAGGCTTTGGATGGAGCTCTACACAGTGGCAGACCGATGGGTGATGGCCGTTCTTTCACAAAACTATGAGCAATTGTGTCCTCCATCGGTGACAAAACAACCCTAGGATCTGTACTGCTTTCTCTATTATGGGAAGGAGCCATAAACATTACTTGCTCACACAGAGACTTGGCAGCCTGCTGCAGCTATCTGGTTATCCAATAATGCAGTCGAAACAGCAAGAAAGATTAAAAGAAATATAAGAAGAATTTTCATTTTGGATCCTGGAATGTTCGCACTCTCCAGGACAAGGATCCGCACCAGAGTGTAAAACAGCCCCTGTTTCTGTCGAGTTGAAGAAGTATAACATCGACATCGCGGTCATTAGTGAAACACGTCTGGCTGGTAATTCTCAGCTTAGGGAAGAAAAAGGTGTATATGTGTTTTTATGGGCTGGTAAGACTGAGAAAGGGCCATGCCAGTTTGGTGTTGGCTTCGCTATCGTCAGACCTTTCTAGCTCACTGCCTTCCTTACCTAAAGGTGTATTAGATTGTATAATGACATTAACCCTCAATCTGGAGTGCAACACCCTGTGTGACGATAGTTAGCTGCTACGCGCCAACCTTAGGTAGTTCAGATCAAGAAAAAGATGATTTTTACAATCTCTTTCGGGATGTCATCTCCAGAGTCCAACATAAGGATAAATTAATCCTTATAGGTGACTTCAATGCTCGTATTAGCAATGATTACCATTCTTGAAAGGGCCTTATAGGTCACCATGGTATTGGTCGTGTGAATTCGAATGGATTACGCCTTCTCACTATCTGCAAAGAATTTGACCATAGTATTACTAATAAAAAGATTTTAAGATTTTAAGATAACGCGTTCATTCCACACAACATGCTGTTAGATCACGCTCTAATTCTGAGTAAAGCTACACTGCATCTGCAAAAGCAAAGGATTATAAAATCTACAGTACCCAAGCGCATTAACGTACTGCCTCTTAAATCGACTGAAGCGAAAATTTAGCTCTCTGACAAACTTGATGCTGCACTTGATTCTGTAAACATTACCTATGATATCGAATCATCTTGGAAGGCTCTGCGAGATACAACACATTCTACATCCTTGGAGGTTCTCAGCCTACCACATCGTAAACATCAAGACTGGTTTGATGACAATAATACAGAGGTTCAGCAGCTTATAGATCAATTGCACTCTTCTCATAAAGCATGGATTGAGGACACGAACTCGTCTGATAATATCGCTTGCAAAAGTCAGGTTCAACGAGCTCTCAGAGCCATGAAAGAGCATTGGTGGTCTGAAAAGGCCACTGGACACCAAGAAGCTTCAGATAGAAAGGATGTAAAGGCTTTCTATGCTGGCCTCAAGAGTGTTTTCGGTCCTCGGGAAAGTGGTGTTGCTCCAATCTCCACAGCAGATGGTGAAACTCTTTTGACAGATAAGTCAGACATTTTAGATCGCAGGAATGAGCATTTCGAAACTATATTAAACATCACTTCGGTTACTGTTGAGGAAGCCATAACATCAATTGAACAAAATCCAGAAATTCCATTGTCTTTTGAACCTACTTATCAAGAGGTAATTGATTCCACCAAGCAAATCTCATCTGGAAAATCACCTACTCCTGAGAATCCTATTCCACCCGAAGTGTATAAGCATGGTGGCCAAAAGTTGGTAGAAAAATTACATCTCCTTTTCGTGGAGATATGGAAGGCAGGCTGTGTCCCACAGGATTATAAAGACGCCTCTATCAAACACCTCTACAAAAACAAGGATTTCAGGTGTGTCTGTGATAATTATCGGGGGATATCACCACTTTCAATTGCAGGCAAAATCCTAGCTAGACTGATTCTAAACAGAATAATTATACACCTTGTTGACGACATATATCCTGAATCGCAGTGTGGTTTTCGGTCGGGTCGTGGCACAATTGACATGATATTTTCTCTTCGTCAAGTTGCAGAGAAGGTTCGCGAAAAAAACCAGGTGTACATGGTGTTTGTGGACTTGACGAAGGCCTTTGACATTGTGAATCGAGAGGCTCTTTGGCAAGTCTTGAGGAAACTCGGCATCCCAGAAAGCATGCTAAACGCCATAATCTCCTTTCATGAAGGAATGAAAGCTAATATCATGTCTGATGGTATGATGTCAGAATCCTTTGATGTCACAAACGGCACCAAGCAAGGGTGTGCCATGCCCCCTGTCCTTTTTTCCCTTTTCTTCTCGGTGATGCTGAAATATGGTGGTCTCTTCAATCATCAGTGCTTCAAAGCCAAGACCCAACTTCGTACACAAATTGTTCCTGATTTGTTGTTTGCTGATGATGCTGCTCTTGTTGCAACATTCTTTGAGGAGGCCCAACATCTAATAAATCGTTTCTCTGCTGCATGTAAAGTCTTTGGTCTTACATTTAGCATAAAGAAAACAAGTAGAACACCAACCTTGTCCTACTCTGAAGCAATTCTGTGATGAGAAACATAAACCGCCAGTCTACAAATTTCCAGAGAGACCATTAAAAGTAGAAGACAGAACCCTGAACTATGTAAAGTCTTTCACTTATCTTGTTAGCAAGGTCAACTACAGTGGAAATTTAGATGATGAAATCATGCACCGGATTTCTAAGGCTACCAGTGCTTTCGGCAAACTTCGCCATCGCTTGTGGAATAAGTGGGGTATTCGACTGGATACGAAAATTCGGGTTTACAGAGGTGTTTTCCTTACCATCCTTTTCTAGGGTTCAGAGTCGTGGACTCCATACAGGTACCATATACGCCAGCTGGATGTTTTCCATAAAAGGTGTCTGCGTGCCATCTGGGGAACTTTCAACATAGGATATCTAACGTAGACATGTTTAACAGGTGTAATATTGGAGGAATCGAGACTTTTCTCATACAGTCTCAGTTTCGGTGGAATGGTCATGTCTTGAGAATCAGTGATGACAGGATACCCTAGATCCTAATGTACAGCCAGTTAGATCAGGGCTACAGGAATGTAGGACTCTCATGGCTAAGATACAAATAAAACCTGAAGAGCAACTTGTCAGCTGTCAATATACCTCATAACACCCTGGAGCGCTTAGCCTTGGAGCGGGTAGATTGGAAATCAACGTGTTTTAGTGGACTCGGTAGTTTTCAATCTGCTTGTCAGAATCGTCTTCAAGAAGCGAGAACAAGATCTAAAATGTCAGCCAATCTAACAGTGATCTCATTCCACAATCCTCACTCTTGTTCCATATGCGACCTCCTTTGTAAATCACGAGCAGGTCTTAAGTGCCACTTAAAATTATCACATAAAAATTTCATAACTGAATCATTTGGTTAAGTTGTCAGATCCTCATAAGTCGAAATCGACGGGAGAGTCTAATATATATATATATATATATATATATATATATATTGGACTCTCCTGATATATATATATGTGTGTGTGTGTGTGTGTGTGTTAAATTGCTGATTCCCCGCTGAAGAGTGGACGAACAGGTCCGTCTACGAAACTCTGGACTCGGGATGATGAACGTAACATCAATCAGCTAAGTGACAAACCTGGGCCTAGTATTGTTGTGCAAGGTGTTCGCACACCGACACCATTCGACCCCTTGACTATCATCAACCTCTTAGAACTCCTTACCGACCAATAGGGGATTGCTTGGACCCCGTTTGACGACCTCTGATTTATATAGATATTATATAGAGATTTATATGTATGACGAATCTACTCGGTGATCGAGGCAGCTGCATTTTCCTCGATGGCGTCAATGGTTGATTTGGAAACTGAGTAAAAAACAAATTCAAATCCTGGTAAAATCAACACAGACCAATTTTCCTATCCGTGTCTTTCCATTAAACATTAAGCAAGACTAAGCTAACATAACTAGTTAACTGTCTATATATCTATGGTTTGTAACGTTCGTGCTAAGCTAAGAACAATGAGACATTTTGCCCGAAGTAAGATACCAATTCTAAACGATTGAGAAATATTAGTTACTTTATGAAATCTAACCCTGACCAATAAGAAAATTAAATATTCAGCTTTGCTTTCATAGCTTTGACTTTGGGAGCAATAAATTTGAAAATACATCGTTTACTACAAACAGGAGCTGCTTCTTTGCTACCCATTTCATTCAAAAAATACTTGAAACTTTTACTTAAAAATTGGGAGGATCTGACCAGCACAAATGAGTTATTTACCGATTAGTGAGTGGGAGGAATTAATCCTGTCTTCGTGTACTGAATATGTCCGTAATAAATAACTTTTTGAATAAATTATGAACAATGTCGAACAGCTTTATCATAAACAAACTATAACACCACATTCTTTTTTTTTTCCAAGCCCATAGCCTGAAGCAGAAAAGAGCATTTAAATCAGATAAACCCAAGCCCTGAAATTTCATTTTAATGAACTTACATAGCTACAGACTAGATTAAACAATTTTTTTGCTGGTTGGACTCTAGTTGGAAGAAACTTGTTCTAACAAGTTTACGACTAAAGTTGTTTATGGAAATTTTTGAATCAAAAACAGTCCGTGTACTGAATGAGAGATTGATTGGCTATAAAGCGTGGAATACTGCAATATCACAAAAAAAAAAAAAAAAAAATTAAAAAAGAGGTCAGCATTATTTAGGGACAACAGGAAAAAAAGATCTGTGCTTGAGATTATTTGAGCATTTTGAATAATAATAAAAATTGAGGAAACTTGCTGTCATTTAGTCGTCATTAAAAGCCAAAAGTGTGAAAACCCAATCATTACTATTACTACTGCTACTACATTCAACATGCTATTTTTATTTCAATTGTAGTGAGTGCGAAATAATACCTTCTTCACCCAATCCTTTCAAATTCGTAGGACTGAAGAAGAAGAGGGAAAGAAATTCGCAAGCCTATCTGAAATTGTTTTGGGGCCAATGAAAACATTGTCTTCATAGAAATTAGCCGTTAAATCAAGAAAAAGTAAGATAAGAAATTAGCGAACCTATGCGAAATTCCTTTTGATAAAAAATGAGGTGAAAAATTAAATAAGTCAGAGAAGAGTGTCTGAAGTCATGTGAAAGGTTTCTTTTCAGTTCCTCGCGACCAGCGTTGGAATTCTTGTCAGTGTAAAATTATTCGCCAGTTATATTATCGGCTTCCAAATGCGAGGCATTTCAAATAATTTTCTTTCAACAATCAAATTTAAGTATTTCAAACGATCTCTCTTCGTCTTCTTTTGAGTGTATGCAACCGTATATCACTTCCGTGAGCACCGAATTCGCTACCATTTTTTAAACAGTTTGAATATTTATTATTTTGTGTCAGATCATTTAATCTGTTGTATGAACATTTCCACTTCATGACAATTCGTTAAAACTACAGACTTTAAAAATTTCTGATTTATTTTCCTGAAACAAAGCCTGTGAATCCATGAATAAATTCCGTATCTTGTTTTGTCAAAATTACCCAATGTGTTTCCTCCTTCTCATTCTTCATTAATCTTGTTAGCGTCGGTAAATCAACTGTTCATTTTAACCTCGAAGCCACTATACAACAATTTAGCTTAATATTTTATGAATAGATGTTGGAATATCCTCTGATGCATTTCCCATTAGTTTGACCTAATAACTAAACATCAGATTTTTTGGAATGATTTCTTAGTCTGACTGAGAAATCTTCTATCATCCCCTTCGTATTTTTAAATTTATTAAGTGTATAGTAATTTTTTTTAACTTTATTATATTCATTTTAACTAAATATATCATGAAGTAGATGAAAACTGGTATTAGCGACAGACCCCCACGGAAGGAAAGCTTAGATTAGATTACACGACTTCCCAGACCATCAGCAGTGACCACAAGGCGATTCCATTAACAGCGTTGCGTTCTATTAGCGACGAAACCAGCAACAGCAGATTAAATTTCGACTATAGTGTGATAATTCATGGAATATCTTTCCCACGCGTCTATCTCACTCAACTACATATGCATGCTGATTTTCTCCACGATTCTATCTTGACTACCACCTTGTGTTATACCCGAACGAACTCTCAATCTCTCAATACTGATATACGATACCCGGAAAGAGCAACAATAGAGAATTGTAAATAACGGAAAATAAAAATTCTTTCACTTTCTCCATTTTGTTGTTTTATCGCTTCCACTTTTTTGTTAATAGTAAGGCTCCTTCCAAAGTGACCAAACAATTAATGCACACTGACCAGCTTTAAATTATCTCTTCAAAACTCAAACCGCATTTAAATCAATTAAAAAAAACGGTGTTATTTTGCTTCATCACAACTGCATGCTCGAAAAAAATCTGATATCAAAGTTGAATCATTTCTGTCTGAATTTCTGGGATGAGAAATTATTATGATTTACACGTGGACTATTATCCTATTCTTTCCCGAGACATGATCAGTAGAATGAGAACAATCTATCCTAAGAGGACTCAGTTCGAAATTTTCCGAGGGTTAGCCGGATTGACAAGCGCCTGATGAAAGCCGTGGTGCAAAATGGTCGAAACGTTGTGATCAACAAAGATGAGGACAATTGTCCGTGTGTAAATAATCGAAAATAAAATTGAATCAGTCGAATATATCGACTTTATTACATCGTGTCTATTAATTAACCTAATATCTCTCCGTTAAGAGTTTCCAAACATCTCGATCTTCTTCAAGGGAACTGACAAATTGTTGTTCAGATTAAAAACGAATTCAAATGAGAGGAGTATTCTGGTTGAATTGTTTTTCAATTCATTTTACTTTTAAATAAGAAAATTTATGTTAAACAATTTAGTAAATAAAACTAATAGCCACAAAAACGAAAAAAGCGAAGTTGCATGAGTTGATGATTATATTTTTAGAGTAGAATCGATCAAAACAAGATTCAATCGCGTCAGAGAATGCGAGTGAACGACTGTTTAAAATGAGGATGAGAAAAAAGTCACGTAAAATATCGAAAAGAAAGAAGAAATGAAAACGAGAAAAATGATAAAGAGAAAACAGAAAGATAGGAGGGAGGGAGGGAGAGAGAGAGAGAGAGAATTGAAGAGAGGTGTAAAAAGTGTTCGTTGTCAGTATTTAAATAGATTTTTAGAACTAAACAGGTAACTTGGAATATTTCGACATTTTTATGTCGTTGGCGTACATCGACCTACTGTGAACTTTTGATGACGAATAACAGGATTTTAAATTAATATTCATGCGGAGGCCCGTTTAAATTAACCTTGAATCCCCTGAACACAATTGGGTAGAAAATGTCAACCATTTCAAAATGAATTAAGTCAATATATATATTAACAACAACGATAATTTACGGTTAAAAAACTAGCAAAGAAAAAGCTTTGTGTGGAATTAATTTTTGTTTTCGATGTTTGAGTTTAAATAATAGGTCTGTCTGTATGCATATATACCTGAATAAGACTAGAATAGATTTACATACATATACAGAGAGAGAGAGAGAGAGAGAGAGAGAGAGAGAGAGAGAGAGAGGGGAGAGAGAGAGAGAGAGAGAGAGAGAGAGGATCCGTTAAACTTTCTACTGTCAGTTTTCAGTGAAAATGGGTAGGCCATTTGTGACAGTTCCTTTGAAGTCACCGGTAGCCAAAACGGATTTTTTTATAGACTCCATCCGAAACATACTAGTAAAAAATACAAGCATAACCTCATCCTCAAGTAAAAAAATAAAAATAAAAATAAAATAATGGAAGCTTTAATAATAAAAAATGCCAACACTCAATAATATTAACTACGAACATGGTCACAGTGTGCTGACTGTTCGTAAAGTAAAACATCCCTATATAACTCTAGATACATACACGCAACCCATACATCCAGTTAAAAAGTAAAAATAAAATCATCCTTGATAATGGCTAAAAGTATAGCCGAAAGCGTTATGAATTACAGAACATTTGGACAATTTCTACACACTTTGTGTCCAGAAAAGAAAACACTTGATCAAACATAAGAAAAATTAAATAAAAACTTAATCGCAGTGCCTTGTCTGTCGTCTTTTTATATATGGGAACCTCGGCGTGGTGGTGTAATGGTTAGCAAGCTTGTCTCGCTAAAACAGTTACGACTGAATAGTGACTTTGATCCTTACTGGGTGCCCCATACTTTCGGTCTTGCGCCACATCTAAGCTGTGCTTACAAAATCAATCAATCAATCAATCAAGATATATATATATATATATATATATATATATATATATAGAGAGAGAGAGAGAGAGAGAGAGAGATCTACTGGTGAGCTTTTCGGTTGAGAGTAGATAGTATTGCTGCATTTATTTGATTGTACAATAGTAAATTGTTTATTTGAACGAGACAAATGCATTAAGTTTTTGTTTTCAGCCAAAGTTGTCCTTTTACTCGAGAGACCGCGAGTGGAATCAACTTTTGCAAGCAAATGGATGATTGGATTCCATGTTGAAATCTGCACGAGTATTTGGCGCTTGTTTTATTGCCAAATGAAACAGTCGCCTGGCAAATCTAGTTGTTTTTTGTCTTTTTTATTACTGATATGACGTGTAAAACAGGAAGGACTTCTGATAGTCAAACACGGACTGTGTTAGAGCTGATGTTACTCATTTACTTTAACTTACTGCTTCATTCCGAAAATATACCTGAGGGAAATTAGCAATTGATTAAAAAACAAATGGTCTGACAATTGAAGACATTTGTGAGGATAAAATAACTGAAAGTGAAAATGAAAATACACTCGTGGATTTAGGGTGGAATAATGATTTCTTTCTTGCTCTGCTGTTGTAGGTGAGGAAAACATTTTTTTCTCTCCTTGCCTTATGTTTTGTAAAAAAAACATACGCTAAAGTTGGTCGAGTCCATTTTAGAATTCAGATGCTGAAATGTTTTCGGCCCACCTCACTTTTCGAAATCTGACAAAAGGATCAAACATCAGAACTTCTTTTGATGGAAGGAGAGCTTTTTACTTGGGCCGAGAACTTTTCAGAACCCGTCGTAATATTGTGCACGTTAAACTTGAAAGAGGGGTTTACAAGACACGTAGGAATCTTCCTCGTGTTTGACAGGAGTTATTTATTTATGCCAGATATTGAATTGTAGGATGTATAAGCGGAAACATGTTGAAAATTACTTAAAAAAAGAACGTCGTCTAAAAATAAAAAGAGATTCGAGGATTTTCAAATGAAATGACGAACATGCAATGATTAAGAAATTCTTTTCAGATCTGAGGATTTCATTTGTTCTGTTCGTTTGCACACACTCATACTCACCCACATGCTGATCTCGTTCTCTCTCTCTCTCTCTCTCTCTCTATATATATATATATATATATATATATATATATCTATTTCTTTAGATGTACATAAATATATTACATATATTTACTAAAATGTAACTTGGTATAGGAATGTTTTGGTGTGTAGCCCAGTGATAATCGAATTTGAGTGGAATGTGTGCATGTTACAGCTAGAGGCCATTAACACACACATACACACACACACACACACACACACACAAACAACTGTGCTAAGTCAATAATCAAATTTTTACAATCTTCGAAACTTAAAAATATAAATCATTGATTAAAAATATTTCTGATTCTTATTGGAACGTAACCCCCTCAAAAAAAAAAAAAAATAAATAAATAAAATAAAATAATAAAAAAAACAAACAAACAAGAAAACAACGAGTGAAACTGACTTTATTGTTCATCACCAAACCAGCTTATTGATTTGTTTGTGTTGTGAGTTTATGCCACAGTGGTAGCAGGAAACACGTACGGTTGGCTGTAGAGGATATATGCAGTAGTAGACGTGCATGGAGCATTTTAAAACCCATCATTTAAAAAGAAATAATACTCTCATTTCTGTAACAGAAAAGGACTTCTCTCCAGCCCCCGTCAGTAAGTAGGACTTAAATGTAAATGTTTCGTCTCGAGCTTTGCTGTTAAAGAAAGGCGTACCTTTTCCACGGCCAGATTTTTATTATTTTTCTCACATTTTATCAAATAAATAATTAATACAATTTTAACCTGTCGTACTTTTGTTCTGTAGTGTTTTGGTGAAAATACTTTTGGTGATATAGTTAAATCTTTGCTACATATACATACCCTTTCATTAGTATTTATCGAGAAATTGAGTGAATCTGAATTATATTTTATGAGTCTTCTCATTAAACACAAAGGACAACCACTTAACAGCACAACCATCGAACATAGCTAGACTATTCGGACCGTGTTCGGAAAGTAAGCAAAACTCTCAAAAAAGAAAATTTCTACTACATATATCCTTCTCGTACAATACACTATAGCAAAAATATATTATTACTCTACCTAATAAAACTCGTCCTCTGGAAAGAGCTAAATTATTATCCAAAGGTACTTGGGAAATTAACACTACGGATAAACTCTCCACACACTAAGTCCTCAAAAAAGAAAACTTGTAAGGACACAATAATAATAATAATAATAATAATAATAATAATAATACATCACAAGATATTTCTTGTCCGTTATTTTTTAATTTTTTTTATTTACTTATTTATTTTAATCATTACACCCCAAGCAAGGCAATAAAGCCACAAAGATGCAAGGGGTTAGTAACTAGAAGAATATGAGAAAAAGAAAAAAAAACATTGATAACGAGAGAAAACAATAAAAGAAAAGGAATTAAGAAGACAAAAGATAACGATTGACATTGTATTTAAATGTTTGAAGATCAAAGTTGGCTGGGAAGCAAGAAGCCGGAAGAGAGTTCCACAAGTGAGAAGTGCGATAGAAGATTACATCTAACTCTTTCAACTGCAACATGAAAAGAACTTGCCGTCAATCTAGTATTATGCTTAAATTCATAAAGTCTAGGTACCATAGAGAAAGTTCATCAAACAATTACCATGAAAGTATTTGTAGAAAAGACAAAGAAGCTACATAACGGCGGTGGGGAAGTGACAGGTCAGGAATAATGATATGGCATATTCTTTGAATTTCATCAAGGATCTTTAAATGTATATCAGGAGCACCAAACCAGATGTGGCAGTAATATTTAGAGTACTGACCAATGGTAGGTCTATAAATACGTACGATAGATTCTGTCGAGAAAAAGCAGTCTCGTAATTGATTCAATATAATCTATCCATTTCATATCAACGGAAAACCTTAGACCGAGAAGATGCAATGAATCACTCTCCTGGAGGTTAGCATCAGCCATGGGAGGTAAAAAGGGTTCTCCAGACAATTAAAAGAGAGCAGTTTCGTTTTGGATGTCCCACTTAACAAGAGAATGTAGAGTATTTTAAAAATCAGCTGCCAATTTGACCATATCGAATAGCTGAGATTTACTATTAAGAAGAGGAATAGATGGTTGTGTGATCAGCATAAATATCGAGTTGAGAACTGATTCCATCAGAAAAGTCACTGATAAAAATTAGAAACAACGTAGGCTCATGGATAGAGCATTGGGGAAAGTAAAAGGATCTAGAAGAATGGTCGTACAGGACAACTTTCGTTTTGCGATTCGATAAAAAAGACTGAATCCTTTAAAAACTTCGTCTGGAAACGCCATGACATTTCAACTTGAGAAGAAGACCAATATACCAAAGCCTGTCAAATGGCTTCGAGATATCCAAAGTAACAGCTAGATCTTCACCATTCTTATCTAAAGGTTGATAAATTCTTTCAGTAAAAATTGTTAATATATTAACAGTTGACCGAGAGAAGCGAAAGCATTCTAATAGGTAAATTATGCTATGACTTCTACAGTTAGAGGTGTGGTAGATTTTGAAAGTAAATTTAATGACCGAGCTAGTGAACAAATTGGTATGTCTAAGGTGGTTACTAGATAGACTCCTTTTGTTGTTACATGGTTGGGAAAATCCTGTTGTTTTTATTTTTGGTCTATTACGAGTTACCTTATCATCTGAAATTTGGTTACTACCTATAATATAAGTTTTTAAGTCTACGATATGCTTGAAGGCCGGGTTCCTCAAACAAAGTTTTTAGGTCTGGTTTGAGATGTAGCATTTCCCAGCGACTTTTGATTATCTGAGATAGTGGAGGAAAGTGGTGTTGAAAGTGGTTACTAGACGGATGTGCCTGGATTTATTTTTAATTTTATACATTAGGGTGTTTTCTCTAGGCGTGTAAATTACTTTATTTATTTGTTCCCTGATTAGGTGTTGTTTATAGTCACGTGTTGTGAAGATTTTCAGTGTGTTTACTTAGTTCTTCATTGTTAAAACATACCCTTCTGCGCCTAAGTGCTTGTAAATAGGAAAGGTTTTGAGTGGGATTACTTAAAGTGTAGATAGTTGTGGGTGTCGGTGATTTTAGTGTGTAGTGTCGTTTGTAGCTTTCTATTTTTGTCGATGTAGATGCGGGTGTCTAAAAATGTTACCTAATGTCTAAAAATGACTGATATATATATATATATATATATATATAATCAATTATTTTTTCATTCCACTGTAGACCTGAGGCGTTCCCAAAGGTCTGGTAACCACAAAGAATTATAAACCTTACTCGAGTATACTAGCTTATGACGTAAGCAAAGGTGGTGTACATTGAGTATTTTCTTTCTGTTAGAGTAAATATCCTAGCAAGGCAACGAACTCTAATCTACCCTACTAGGAGGAGAAAAGATGAATTACTACCTTTCCAAAGGGCATTAATATCAAGTGAGCGTAACAGTTTGACCGAAATTTCCTTTTTCTATGCACACCATAACATGGATAAACCACCTGAATACTCTATCTCTCCATATATATATATATAATATATATATATATATATATATATATATATATATATATATATAATTCTTATATATCAGCAAAGAGGCATTTCAAAATTTGAACTTTTAGTTTTATCAAGTGTAATCGTTAAGATAAACTATACATAGGAAACAAATACAGTTTTTTTGCTTATTTTAGATTCATAGAAG
>OZ010596.1:1591593-1596593 GCA_963932145.1 Acanthosepion lycidas
AGCAATAATTACCAATGAGGGAAAATTTAGAAGCTTTTGTTAAAGACGTTTTTTTGTGCATGTAAATACCCACGAACTTCATTCAGAGATTCAATAATAATAAAGTTTATGCTTATATATATATATATATATATATATATATATATATATATATATATATATATATATATATGTATGTATGTGTGTGTGTGACGTCACACAATACGAAACCCTAGTCCGACAATTATTTTAATATATTTTATTGTTATACGTTATTTATATAGGCACAAATATTTAAGTAAATGCTCTGTTTATAATAAACAATATTAACAACATTTACAGTCCTGATTTACAGACACATGATTTTATGAAAATTTCTCGGACGTTCAGGCCGGTAAATGTTGTTTACTGTTTATTATAAACTGAGCATTAATACAAGTTACTATAACGTATTTTGTGACAGGTTTATTCATCATCTCTCAGTTGCGTCTCTGAATCTGAGCTCAACGAAAATCGTTCCCTGCGTTTAACTTTTCTATGGCTTTTGAATGAGCTATGAATCATGAAATCGGACCAGTGAGAGCGCAGAAGTTAATTAGACACACACACCCACAAACACACATACACTGTACTTTCTATATATATATATATATATATATATATATATATATATATATATATTAGATATATTTATAAAATTATTTTTAGACCTTTCTACTTTTAGGTAATCATCTCCAAAATCAATAATGTTATATAAGTATAAAAATGAAAGTCATTGATTGCCCTAACAATAATTTATTCAAATGAATCTAAAACTGTTAATAGTCCACCAACGAAGCAGAAAATATTATTTACTGGTATTTGCAGTCTTTCTCATGACTTGAAGCACCGAAAAGTGAACAGATGTTAATTTGGGAATTTCATAAATGATAATGTCTTTGCAAAGAACTAATATTGCTTGCCAAAATTCATTTTTGGAGGCAAATTGCTTGTCACCGTCTTATACACGCCTCTTGACAATATCCCATAGCTTCCCAATCTCGTTTAGATCCGAAGGATATGCAGGCACATAATAAAAAACAACAGATTGATTCGAAAGACTAATTTGCCTAAAAGTATTCATTAGTTGAACGCGTGGGGCTAACGTGATGGCTATAGCGGCGACGACTTCAAATTCGGGTCTAGTCAATTGCGTCCACTTTCGCACAAATGTACGTGGAAAAGGTATGAATCCACCCTTCTCTCTTCCTTCAGCCAGGGTTTTTTGGGTGATAACCAGTCTTAAGGAAAGAAATCTCTGAATTCAAAAGCGTGTACATAGCAACAGGCAAACACTTCACTATCTTTCCCAAAGTCATGGCAATTCGAAGATAATAAAGAAAAGGAATCTGTTGAGAGCCATGATAGCCTAAATCCTTAAGGAACCTGGTATTAAAAACTATTCATTAAATGTAGCGTAGTTGGGCATGAAGATGACTTTTCCTTTGAGTAGCACTTTCTTCTTTTTTAAGCTATGTCTGAAAGGTAACCTTTAGAAATGTAATGTAGGAAGAAAAGGTCATTGTGTCGCTATCTTCCAACTTCGATTACTGATGATTTCCGACCAAAACATAATTCCTTACCTACCTTGCTGATGTCTCAACCAAAACTGGGATTAGATCCCCCCTACCATCAGATACCATCCACTTCGCTAATGCAGCGTCACCCAAAACTTGTATGTGAATAGCACTTTCTGGAAATCCAATTTCATACATTGTTTGTCCAAGCTGACACGCTTAATAAGGTAATTCGATTTCAAATGGGGATGAACAATTGGTTTGGTGTACGTTCCTAAACACTTCATTATGCAGGACCGTGAAATTTTAGGTCCATTTGGAGCCACAGTCGATTTGAATAATTCTTTCTTTACTGGTCTCAAGAGAGTATTTATGCATCTCAATTTTCATTTGAGATTTTATTCTTCGAGTGAAAGTCAAATAATTCCATACTAGATTGTTAAATAGGATTCTACCTATTTGCATATGTTAAGTAAAAGTGAAGTAAAGTGTATAGTATAGAAAGAGAGACAGGCTGAAGTTTACTAGTGATCATGTGTCGTCGAAAAACACAACACACCAATATGGCGTCGAGGATAGGATGTTTAAGTCGCTTGGATGAACCAGAATTTGTTGAGACGTAGATCCGGTGTTTTGCAGTCCAGGTTAGGGTTAATATAATTGAAAAACAACCAGGCAATAAATAACTGACTTTTTTCTGGCTTCGGCAGGTTGTAAAGCTATAATGAAAATTTCTGTTATGGCATATCCCAAACACTTGGAGAATTTAACTTTCGTCGAAATTTCAGAAATTATAAAAAGAAATTTACAACCTAAAAAGAAACTTGTCATAACGGAAAGAACCAAATTTATGTCCATTAAACATAAACAAGATGAATCAATTTTGCAATATCTTCACAGATTTTGAGAAGGTAGCAGATTCTACGAATTTGAGAAACTTGGAACTCAAGATTTGACTATTGAGGATGAAATGATTCAATTACAGTTGATTGAAGGTTTGGCTGATACATTTTATAAATATAAAATATTGGAAGAATTACAACTGAATTATTTGTCTCTAACTGCATGTGTGAAAGTTATACAACAGCTGGAATTGATAAAAAAATATAATTCTACTGAGGACAATGTTGAAAACGTACAGTATAAAAAAGGAACGCAAAAAATGCAAAGACCATAAGTATGAGCATGACATTGACAAAAAAAAAGTGCTCCGCTTTTGGAAAAAATTGCCATAACTGCGGAAGAAAAAAAAACATTTTCAGTCTGTATGTAAAGTGAAAAAGAAAATAAACGGTATGGGAAAAGTAGAAAGAGAAAGAATTGGTGACGTTTTTTTTTTTTTTTCAATAGAAAGACCAAAGGAAATGAATTCTTTTGAAAAAATTAAATTAAATGGCATAACTTTTCCAATGCAAGTGGATACGGGGAGTGAAGTCACTCTGATACCAAACAATTTCTGGGATCAAATGGGTAAACCGAAATTTAGGAAAAGTATTCTGAAATTGGGACAATTTGATGGATCTTTTATTAGGTTGGTGCAAAAATAATGACGTAATAATGCCGTTTTTTAACGTCAAAAAACGACATTATTACGTCATTATTTTTGCACCAACCTAATATAAAAGCTTTGGGACACTTTAATGGAAAGTTTGAAACCTGTAACCGATTTGAAATTATTTCCATTACAGTAGCGGAATGTAAGAAAAAAAATCATGGACTACTAGGTATAGATGTGCTAAAGGTGGATACATTGAAATTAATTAGTAATGTAAAGTCAGAAAAAGTAAAAATGGAAGAGTTAAAAGGGTATAAAGTGAGCATACAATTAAATGAAAATATTACTCCTCTTATTTTGAATCTCGCAAATTACTTATTCACCTTCTAACTTTGGTTGTTGCTAAGTTAAAGAAAATTGTAGAGGATGGAATTTTGGAGCATATTTCTCCAGGTGGCAGTAAATGACCTCTCCCATTGTAATTTTGCGAAAAGCAGATGGAGATTTGAGAATATGTGATGATTTTTAAAAAAGCCTTAAATCTTAAAATTTGCTCGGATTTGTTTCCTATTCCCAATCTCAAAACAGCAATCTATAAATTTTCGGGAATGAAATGTTTTGCAAAAAATAATTTCAAATCTGCCTATTGTCAAATACAGATTGATAATAAATTCAAGAAAATTACTACAATAAACACCTCCAGAGGATTATTAAGATGGGCAAGAATAACTTTTGGAGTGCAAACGGCAAGTGCCATTTTCAGAGAGCAGTGGAAAACGTGTTAACTGATGAAATCAGTAATATGATTATTCAAGATGATATTTGCCTTAGTGCTGCTACTAAAAACGAATTAAGACAAACAAACAAAACAAAAAAACAAAAACAACAAACAAACAAAAAACAAAAACAAAAAAAACAGAACAGGTGTTGAACAAGTAAAAAAATGTGTGGATGAAAATAAACAAAGACACATGTTGATTTGATTGCGATAAAATATCAAATTTACGGTACCAAATTTCAAAAGATGGTAATGTACCAGATCCAAAGTTATCTATACCTACTGAAAAAAAAAGAATTAAATTCCTTTTTAGGATTAGGTAATTTTTATAGTAGACACCTAGCAAAATACAGCGACTTATTAGGACCATTTACTGAACTGCGAAAACGATAGTGAGTTCAAATGGACTCAAAGACAAATCTTAGCGTTCAAAGATTTAAAAGAGATACTCGCAGAAAAAAAGCCATTGTAAAAATCTTTAAACCCAGAAAGGAAATTTCATTAACTACGGACACGAATTAGCGAGCTGCATCAACAATATTTTACCTTTCAAGAAGATTGACGGTAGCATGAAATAAATTATTCAAATATTGAAAAAGAGGTATTGATCATTGTCTGGAGCACACACAGAGCTCGATAATTCTAACCAGGTAAGAAGTTCCTATTAGAGACAGACCATAAATTACTAGAGTTTATTTTAAACCTAGAAAGGGGCTACCAAAAGTTACTTCTTCCAGGATTCTAAGATGGGCCATAAAATTAATGGTTTATGATTTTATCATTAAGTACGTAAAAGGAAATACAATACAACATATCGATGCACTGTCAAGGTTACAATTTAATAAAAATGAAAAAGAAAAAATGGAAATCTTAGAAGAAGAAATATTACATTGGGTTGAAACTGATATATTGTCTCTAGAATGATTGGCACCAGAGACTCTACAGGATCCAATATTAAACAAGATTGCTGAAAGAATAAGAAGAAACATAGGGGAGTAATTGTTCCAAAACTAAAAGACCTTATAAAGAAGTAAGGCATAAATTAACGATGGAAAAACGGTATTATATGCAATAGAGATGTAATAGTACCACCAGAAACAGTAAGAAGATATATTTTAAAAAGTGTACATGATGATGTGCATTGTAGAATAATAGCTACGCAAAGAAGATTAAAATTGGTGGCATGGTGACC
>OZ010596.1:1601593-1641593 GCA_963932145.1 Acanthosepion lycidas
GTGAAAAAGAGGTGAAAGTTTCAACCTCAAAAAAACTGTCGTAAGAGTCACGCATGTTGGCGGCAGTGTTATGTAATGGGGATATTTTCAGTGGGACTTGTAGTCTGGTTAAAGTTAAGTGGCATTGTGAAGAAAGAACAACAATATTGGATCCTGTGCTAAAAAGTTAAACAGTCTGCCGAAGATCTTGGTTGGCCAACAAATGATTACTGGGCAATAATCTCAATGTTTTACAGTAATCAATTCAGATTTCAGACTATAAATCAATTGAGGAATTGTGGAGAGAACTGAGTAATGGAGAGCAAACTTTTCAGCTTTAAGGACCTGGAGTGTTACAAAAAAATTACGTAGCGCATAGATTATTTTTCTTCTTTTTAACTCGGCATGAAAATAACGAAAATGAGAAAATAGGCTGTCAATTGCTGATACCGCCTGACGAGTGAACCGATCAATTGCAAAAAGGTTCGTCTACGAGACTCTAGATTTGGAGCGCTGAATATAAGAGCAATCAGCTAAGTGACAAATGTTATTTTTGTATTAATCCTATATACTGGACTCACCAGTTGTTTTCGACGTATATATATATAGGATTGGTGCACATTATACCACAAGTTCGCTAAACGACCGTCTGCAGGTTTTGAATTTAAAGTAATCCTTCTCCTAGACTGTTCGTCACTCAAAGCTATAGGACCCAGTCTGCCCTGCTATTTACCGATGGTTGTGGGGAGTAGAGAGGGATTCATATCTTTCACAAAAGTCTTAGCGCGTAAGTGAATGTAATGAATTCGATTGGAATTCGAACACGGCCCTCCGATTCCTCAATCCGAGCCGCTATCCATTATTATACCGTGCCTCCAAAAAGTGTCGTTTGTTCTGCACAAGCCATAACGCCTAGAATTAAATGATATGTGCAGATAGGCTGGCTGTTCGGTTCCATATTTAATGAAATCGACTAAGTCTAACAATTATTTTAATACATTTTCTCTTTATACGTTGTTTTATAGATACAATTATTTAAGTAAATGTTCTGTTTATAATAAACAGTATTAATTACATTTAGCGGCTTGAAAGTCCGAGAAATTTCGTAGAAATTATCCTCCGACAGGAATTGAACATGTGTCCTACACGGAACCGTCATTTGATCTGACGTGCTATACACTCAGCTACAGAGGAAGCATCTGGTTAGCAAAGTCCAAATTTCTGTTTTCAAACAAAAAATTTCTCGGACATTCAGGCCGGTAAATGGAATTACTAGTATTTATTATAAACAGAGCATTTATTTAAGTAATTGCATCTATAAAAGTAACGTATAAACTAAACAGAAAATATATTAAAATATATATAGAGGGGGCACATGTGTGCATACGTGTATGCAGGCGTGCGTGCGTGTGTATGTTGCAATTATTTTATTTTATGTGACACTGTCAGAAGCGAATGAATGACGTTTAAAAAGAAAAAAAATTCGTGTTGTGAGCAGTTTTATCAGTAATGTCAAGTGCAGAGACATTAATCAGACTGAGATGTGCTTTTCCTTTTTAACTTATAAAGAGAGAAAGCTTATAATAAGAAGAAAAATAGATTGAAGATCACATGATTTGGGCGGAATGTGGAAAGGATATATATATATACAATTCTAAATGAATAGCGATTTCCTTCCTGAGACAAAAAAAAAAAAAAAGGAAAAAACAACAGAACAGGTTGATATTCTTTTCTTACGACTTTTTGTGAATCGTTTACAAACCTCAGAAACTGAATGTGGGAAAATCTTTTGAAACTCGACTGAAAGTCACGCAAGTGTCTGAATTTAATGAATGAATCCAATTTGAAAAACTATTCACTTGCCTCTAAAATAGTAACTTCCATTCAAAATGATCCATAAGTTTAATCATTCCTCCAGCTTATTGCTTGAAAAGTAAGTTTCGTAAATGAAATTTTCTCGCGAAAAAAAAAAATTGTATAACTTGGTGCTTTTTGTAGGAAAATTAATTTTTAAAGGCATTCGGCAAAGAATTCCTGAACTTAATTCTAATCTTTAGTTCAGTGAATCACTTCTCATCATCAATGAAACAGATTTAAGCAGAGAATCTACTTGGGAATGGATCATTGAGTTTCGAAATAAATGTTGATGTTTTTATTATTGGTTGGGAATATTCCAATATGTAAAGAAAGCATGAAGTATGTCATTCTAACAAAGGAAAAAAAAATAAAGAAAAACTCTTTTGTCGACGACTTGACATTTTCTTTGAAGATCAGTGGCAAATAATAAATAATCAGGCATAATTTTCACCTTACGGAATTGTTTTTCTTTGAAATGGATACTCATTTTTAAGACATTTTCATCGTAATCGACACTCACACACACACACACACACACCTCAGACACACACACCTCAGATAGGCACACACACCTCAGACGCACACACACACACACACCTCAGACACACAGCGAGAGGGAAAGAAAGAGTAAAGGTTCCTTTTTATTAATACTTACTTTTATTAATACTTTTATTTTATAGGAAGTAGTAGATTTTTTTGTTAGTCAATTATTTTTTGTTATTCAATTGTTTTATTTTGGAAAACATTTTTTTTTTAAAAATAATATATATATATATATTTTGAACAATAAAAAATATTGAGAAATTAATAAATTAAAATTTTCATACACACACACACACATATATATGCAGTGTGTGTGAATGTGTGAATTCATTTGTAGGTGAATGAATGAACGTTTTATATAGTAAAAAAAGTTAATGGTTTTCGAATTTCGCAGTTAGCGCATTTTGCACCGCATATGTGGTCACCACTCCCCCTATTTCTGTGGTAATTGTGGTTCATGGTGACATTCAAGGCAGAATAGTACAATGGTTGAGGTTATCCCGTCCCACCTCTCAGAACATCCTCCGCCCACTGGTAAAGCCGTTGACCTCTGAAGCGTAGCTCCTACGACCAGGCTAGTGACTGGCCGACAGCCGCTTGGCACAGGTGAGAGGCGTTCCACTTGACTAGTCGGGTTGGGAAATGCTTCCGGCTACCCTCCCACAGTTTAGCCAGCAGGTCGATGCCATTGATTGGGGTGTGGCCGTTACAGTACCCATGTGACTTCTTAGAACCATTGTGAGAGAGTTCGATGTAAGCTGTGGACCAGTACAGTTCCGCATTCCAATTTACCTGAGTAAAGCAAAGGTGACTGCTTCGCTGGAAAGTTACTATCACTGGACGATACACACTATACATCCATAAAACGTTAGGTAAACATAAACACTAGAAAACTAGACAAATTACGAAAAAGTACATAAATAAACAAACACAAATATCGAAAAATTTGATAATTTTAGAAAAAAATAGCAGATACAAAAATATGATAATATAAATCAGGATTTAATCCTCAGAGATTATGAAGTCATTATTAACATAATTTATACGTCCCTTTTGACTGTACTGACATCTAAATAATGAATTGATAAAAGATGAGAGAGAGTAAAAATACAAAGTTGATAAAAAATCTAAGTTTAGGTCAGCAAAAACAGGAAGTAAAAATATAAAACAAACGATCTTCAGGTTAATTGGACAAAAACAAATAAGAGAGAAAAACCTGGTAACTGGAAAAAGTAAAAAAATAATAATCAATGAAATAATACATATAAATTGAAATAAATATAATAATCATAATATATATGATAAATGAAATAAAATTATTATTTTACCTTTTTAAGCAATATTACGTTTCTCAGTTAATCTTAAAATTCGTTAAATTTTTGAAGCATCTTCAAAACGCATAATCTTTCCTTGAGTTCAGAATGCTATATATATATATATATATATATATATATATATATATATATATATATATATATTACAATTATAAAACAGTTATTGCTCAGAGTTAAATTAGACCAGGAAACAGTTGTATTAAAAAGTGCTCAATACACATATAAAGAAAATAAAATTAAAATTTTAACGAGCTTTGCAAGTTATTTTATATATATATATATATATATATATATATATATATATATATATATATATATATACACCACCGACAAAAATTTGGGATACCTGTATTTCTTTAAAAACTATTTAAAAGTAAAAAGTAAAACTTCACTAACTACAGGGTACTTGTATTTATTGTGACAAAAATATAAGCACTTAACTCTAAAAGTGATCATATAATTGCCTCATATTTTGTTTTCGGTAATAAAATCACCATCATATTTAATTACTACTTTACAAATTCTTGGCCTTCTTCCTAACAGTTTTTGAAAAAAAGTAGATGGCAGATCTTCCCAAACATTCTTTAAACACTGAAAAAGCTCCCTCTCACTCTTCATGTATATTCTCTCCGAACTCTGCCGTCCAATTCATTGCATAGCAATTCACTGGAAGAGAGAGGTCAAGGGATTAAGGCGGTCAAGTCATAATTTCCAAAATTTCATTCATTTTTATTTTTTTGACTCGAGGTCATTTTGACATCATTTAGAAGAATTCTTTGCGTCGTTGTCTTATTGAAAGGTGCATCTTTTTCCAATTATGCATAAACCAGATGCTATAGATTGCCTTTGCAAAATCGAATGATATTGGTTGTTTTTGAGGATTCCCTTGGCCTGAAACAAATCCCCAACCCTTTTCGTAATTTCAAAAGGAGTTTCAAGAGGTGAAAACAAAATAGACGAATCCAAATTTGAAATTTTTGCTAGTTTGAAGAGCCTGGAGAAAGATTAGAGAAAATAAAAGCAAATACACTGAAGTTGCTGAAATTTCATAGTTTACTTAAAATTCAAAACTATCTGATTTTAAGCTGTTTTTTATTCTTCGTTATTTTTGGGGGGTCCAAAACGTTTTACCTGTAGTGTATGTCTTATTATTAGGTTGGTGCAAAATAATGACGTAATAATGTCGTTTTTTGACGTAAAAAAATACGTCAAAAACGACATTATTAAGTCATTATTTTTGCACCAACCTAATACTTTAAGCGTTCTATTTTAGTTCCTCTAAAATATAACGCTTAAAATTATAAGAAATAATGTTGGATTGAAAATACAAATCTATTAATTGCTGTGTGTGTGTGCCCGTACGTGTGTATTTTCGCATTCTATTTGATTTAATTGTTAATATAGACATTGATAAATTTCCCAAGATAAACTTACTTCTTTAAAAGGTAAAATAGAAGAATTTGGTAATATGAAACTGCTATGAAATCATTATGACCATCTTTTTTTACGTCTTTACTCAAATAAATGTTATATGAAGAGACAAAAAAAAGGTCTTTAGTGGGAAAGGGAGTCGGCAAAGAAGAAACAATGGTAACTGGTAGCATGGTGGTGAAGTTAGATTAAATCTTTTGGAACAATATGATTCGCAAAAGAGTCAGACAACGAGGTAATTTAACAAAGTACTACACAAAATCTATAAAAGAAGATTTGATGAAATTATGAAGGCTTGTAAATGAATGCGAGAGACGAAAACATGAGTTGAAAATAGAGAATATATCAAAATGGCGTTAAGTGAAGAACTTTTGGGAAGTTAAATGCTACAAGGAAAATGTCATTCAACACAAAATGTATATAAAAAAAGCAACATATACAATGAACATACACTATGTTATGAGAATAACATTTTTTCTGTAATTAAGCCACTTGTTTAAAGTCACGCAATAATAAAACAAACTTTAAGTTAAGCATTTTGAATTACGAAGAAAACGAAAAAATAATCTAGTGTGGTGTGTATTTGTGTGTATCTGTATGTGTGTGTGTGTGTGTGTGTGTGTGTGTGTGCGCGCGCGCGCGCGCGTCTGTGTGTATGTGTAATCGAAAGGCAAATTCATATTGCGTTCATGTTCTTTTTCTTTACCTAAAATGAGATGAAATATCATCCACTTTAGCGGATCTGTGTATCTAGCGCCTCGATATCTTGTGATCACTGTGTAACGAACGCGCGCGGACATAGTAATAAGCAAGTAATTAAAAATATTACTTTTATTTCTTGGCTCAGACATTTTTGTTTCTTAAAAAAATATATATTTGGAATAACTCAGAAATTACTGCATCTATTGTATTAATTTTCGTTCCACAAGTAATATAGATGCAAGAATTCACAGTCCAAATCATTAATCCTTATGGTTTCTGAGATCTTGCTAGAAAAGTGCGAAATTTTGTGGATAGATTACTAACTTTTATGATGAAAAGTGCTACTGTAGTTTTTGGTTCTGCTCCGGAACTTGTGAAATACTAGGTTACAGTCGGAAATCCGTGGACATCTTGTCGGACAAAGTAGAAAAGTAATTGCACTACATTATACGATGCTGATCATGATGATGATATTACCAAAGTGAAACTGATTTTTACTCAACTATCATTTTCAGATAATTATCATTGTTGAAAGATAGTCAAATGGATAATAAAAAGGGAAGATTCTTTGAATGTAGAATACAGGATGAGGCCAACTTGGAATATAGTAAAAGGGTTATTGTAAGTTTATTTAAAAGCTGGATAAACTGAAGAGGAATACAAGTCCAGCTGAAGATGGAAGACTTGCCGTGGCTGATATCAATTTACAATCCAAGTCTAGAATCATTGTTCATTTTTCTTTACATTTTCCTGTTTTACTATGAAATGATGACCTTGCATTTCTGGGAAATATTTATTGCTTCAGTTCTGATATATGTATACAATTCAAAAAATGCGATGCCGACATATTTCGAAATTTTTGGCTGTTTCTTTAAAAGAACGGATATGCCAACGCCCATTTTTTCCATTGAAAGCTGTTGAAGCAGTTAACTGATATGAAAAATTATACTGATTTTACCAAATAATATCATTCGAATGAGAGGATACAACTTTTGGCACACACACAAAAGCATGGGTGCTTCTTTAAGTAAAACATCGATTCGAAATATGATGTAGCAAGCGAAAATAGTCCCATCATAATCATGTTTGAAATGATGATGATCATGATGACGACGACTTGAAGACACACTGAAAATCAGTGTGATTTTTCCTCTTCAGTAGCTTTGTTAACATCTTTTATCAGCCCTTTGCCAACCTCCCTGTATTGTGCTAACTCATGAAAGTCTTGCAGGTCTTCTAAGCTCTTCAAAGTTTTTTTTTTACGAGAAGTAATGGAATTTTATTGACAGTTCTTTTATTGTCCTTATGCAATGTGTATGCCGCGCTGCGGTTGTTTGTTTCATCATAACGGATATTATTTTGCCACTTGGAATTGACGACAAAACAATTTTCATATTCACTATATTTTTTCCAAAGCTATTAACCTGTGATGTCTTACTTCGACATTAATATCAAGCTCTTCTTTGATTTTGATCTCTTGGTGTCAAATACATCAGTGTTGTTAATGATGTTATTGTCCTTTGCTTTTATTTTATTTTTCCCCAAGTCCTCTAACATTAAATGTTCCGATGGTAAAATCTTTACATGCAACTGGAGGTATTTATAAAGATTTAAAGAAGAGGTTATAAACTTCTAACGGTTGACCGTCAAAAATATCATTCCATTTTTGGCCCAAAGTGTGAAGCAAAACAAATAAATGAATGAATGAAACGGCGTCTTTTTTTCATGGTCGGGTTTAAAAGACGTTTTAAATTAAATTCAACTTTGCTTATTGCTTAAAACAATTTTTCATGCCGAATGTTATTGAATAATTACTTTAAAACAGTGGGGAAAACATTAATAAAAAATAAACATTGATTACAAATGCCCCCTAAACGTTAAATGTGGTGTTGATGAGATGCCATGGAAACCGTGAAATAATTAAAGGATTTGCTTGCGATGCTTATTTTCAAAGGTAATCTTTAAGGAGGTTATTGGAACGCATTGCTGCTCCTTATCCATTACTCGGTATCAAATCAAAGGAGCAAATGACAAAAATAAATACATCGGGCATGGGCTCCGAGCAACCTTCCGGATTTCAAACATACTTCCAATTTTCAATTTAATAAAAATAAATAGCCAATAAAATCAGCCCCTGGCAATAAGTAAACACAGGCTTCTGGAACTTACACGATTCCTTAAAAACCAAACATTTTGATCTTAATCCTGTCTCTCAACTTCGCCTTCTCTTTCCCTCACCGAAAGACAATTACATTCTCTTACAG
Source organism: Acanthosepion lycidas (assembly GCA_963932145.1). NCBI lineage: Eukaryota > Metazoa > Mollusca > Cephalopoda > Sepiida > Sepiidae > Acanthosepion > Acanthosepion lycidas. Next base: position 1,609,704 of record OZ010596.1, read on the forward strand.
TAAAAGAGAAGAATTTTCTAACTTTCATTTCATGATAAGTAATTAGAGTTAAAATTTGTGTATCATATGTTTTCATTTTATTTGAACACGCAACAATCTTTTTTCTCATTTTTTTTTATTTAACAAACGGTGACCCTTGTGAATCTTTCTCCAACCAATGGCGACAATCTCATGAGAAACGAACGCTGCATCATTCTGCTCCCAACAGCTTGTGAACGCCGACACGAACACAGCATTTTTCTGCTTTTAACAAAACGTGTCTAACCATATTAGCAGACTACGAATTCAACTGACTTATCACACAATGGAGGATCTACAACCCATGGAGATGACGTTAACGATGAACCTTCGAACATTAAACTCCTCTACTATAAATATAGGGCTCTTGCAATTACAAGCAATTTTCAACGTAAAGAAAATAAAATTGTCTATGATATTGCTACGTTGTCGAAAAACTACCACACAGAAATAGCCGTAGGGGTGACGGACTTACTTGAAACTATGCCCGAACAGCGTCCATATATGATTTTACGCCAAGCAATAATTAAACGGATGGGAGAATCTAAAGAAAGCAATGCTATCTGATTTATTTAACTACGCCACATAAGTTCGCTACTTGGAGACAATACCATGGCCGATTATAATCTAAAGGAGGTGGCTAGATAAATTACCTACAACTACCACGCAAATTTTAACGTCTATGTCAGAAGACGCAAACCTTGAGAGGTGATGTCGCTGACAGATTTCATGACACAGCAACAGATTACTACAATCGGTCTCAGAAACAAACACAAACAACACAGAGTTAACGCAATTCAAGGAAGCTGTAGCAGAATTAACCAAACAAATCGAGATGATGCATCAACATTAATAATAACAGATGCTGTACATGGTAAAGACACAGAGCAACCAAACGACATAATAGCAAGTGCAGGCCTGATTCAAGAGATGTATCATGCTGGTACCATAAGAAATTCTGCAGAAACACACAGAAATGTAATAAGCCATATGAGGTTAAGGAAAACTGCTCAGCCAGTCAATAAATGCGACTTCATTGACTGCACAAACAAAATATCAAGAAAAGGTCGCCCTATTCAACACCAATTACAGCTCCACTAAGATGAACTTCCTGATAGATACAGGCACGCAGGTTAGTGTCATACCAGCTACAGCGACAGTTAAAAACTATTAAACACTACCTCGACATTAACACAACAAGCCGCAAATGGATCTGTTATTTCGACATATAATGAAAGGACCCTCACACTAAAGCTAAAGCTCCGGTGAGAATTCAAATGAACTTTCATAATAGCCGGCGTGAAAACATCCATCATCGGTGTAGAATTTTTTAACTAAGTTTAAAGTCTCTGTTAATATGTCCAGTTACGCCTTAATTGATGAGGAAATTAAACTGAAAACACCGGGAATTCGTACGTCCGTTTCTATTACCGGGATAAATACAGCTGTATTAGCTAATGAATTTGCTGCCACATTAAAAAAATCCCAGAATTAACACAACCATTAACATACTCAACCGGTAGGAAACACCCAACAAAACGCCACATACAGACCCCACTGGACAACACAGCTCGAGAATTTTAGCGTTTATTGTCGCAAGGAATCATTCAACCTAAATGTTCTTGGACTTCTCTTATACACTTGGTCCATAAGGATGAGTCAACATGGCGTATATGCAGGGATTTTAGATGGTTAAATGCAGTGACCTCAGTCGACCGTTACCCTCCTCTACCCTTCCTGAGTGATTTCACTGCATCAATACACGGTTGCACTATTTTTTCAAAACCCTACTTAGTCCGGGCATATTACCAAATACCAGTTGCTGAAGAGGATATTCACAAGACTGTGTTAATCACTCCCTTTGGACTGTTTGAGTTCATTAAAATGCCGTTTGGGCTACGCAATGCCGCTCAGACATTCCAGAGATTCATAGACGACGTTTTAAGAGGGCTACTTATTAATAGCTAGCAAAGACAAAGAAGAGCATAACCAATATTTACGACAAGTGCTTAGTAGACTTACCAAATATGGTCTAAGGATCAACCTCGCAAAGTGCCTCATCTCTGTTAACTTTCTCGGACACATAATTTCAAAAGAAGGTGTTACTCCTATTCAAGAAAAAAATAGATGCCATCACCAGCCTACCAACACCAACTTCAGTTAAACAATTAAGGAGATTTATCGGTCTCATCAGTTTTTACAGGAACCACATATCTAAATGTTTATACATTTTCGCTACACTTTACTTAAAGAAAAAAAGAACATTTCTTTAAATGCAGAACAACTTTAAGCTATATAGTGTCTCAAACCCACTATAATCAATTTCATCAAACTACAATTTTTACTGACTGATGACACTGCCAAGATGACCCTTACTACAAATGCATCAGCAGTTGCAGTCGGAGCAGAGCTGCAACAGATTAGTAATAATGTACGCATTCTCGGGATCTTTTAGCTCTCTATCTTGCTCTCAAGAATTATCAACACAGGAGATTTCACAGTTTACAAGGATCACAAGCCATTAATATACTCATTGCATTCAGCAACAAACAAATATTCTCTTAGAGAATTAAGACAATTAGACTATCTATCACAGTTCACGTCAAATATTGAATATGGTACATATAGCGCATTGTAGCAGACGCACTAATTAGAACTACAATACACAATATTAGCTCTGTTGATGTAAACATTTAATATTTAGCATGTGAACAGAAAAAAGTCACTACCATGGATTTAACGACACAAGGGACATCACACCAACTGTCTCAATTACCAGCTGCCTTTAGCAATAGAATGATATTGTGTGATCAAGGTTAAAAAAAAATCCACGACCATACATTCCTCTAAATTTACAAAAAAAACTTATTCTTACACTTTCATGTACTATCTTATCCAAGCAGTAGAGCAGGAGTAAAACTCATTACACAACGCTTTGTATGACCAAATATTACGACAAATATTCATAATTGGAAAAGCAATAAAAATGGTAGGTACACCAAATCTATTAGAATCTTCAGTGAGCCGGACGCCCGTTTCACCAATATCCACCTAGACCTAATAGGACCACTCTCACTATCACAACGTTATCAATATATTCTCGCTATTGTTGACCGGTATTCTCGTTGGCCAGCAGCACATCTAATTAAAGCCACAGAATATGCAGTCAATCGCAACTCTTCAAGGCATTCACAAAAGTTCTTGGCATATATTAAAACGACTGCACATCACCCATGTTCAAATGGCACGGGGAGAGTTTCCATCACCAATTGAAAGCCTCTTTAGCAGCAAAGGAAAACCCTTATGAATGGACAGATATTTTGAAACTAGCTCTATTGTCCATCAGAAACACATTAGAGGAAGACCTACAATGTACACCAGCAGAAATAGTTTTCGGCACTATCTTAATTCTACCAGGACAATTCTTCGAGGATAATAAAAATATTCAAACTTCAACAACTTTCATACAACAACTAAAAGAAAAATTTCTCGCTTACTATTTGCACCAGCTAAGCAAGTTACCACTCAAATTTATATTCCGAAGGATTTACGCAATTGTAAAAACGTTTTTAAACAAAATGACTTTGTAAAAAAAGCCATTGGCTCCATGCTACAGAGGTCCATATCTTGTCCAACATAGGACAGACGAATACTTTACCATTTTGCGCAAGGGAAAAACAGAGAATATATCAGTGGATAGGATCAAGCCAGCTTATGTTGATAATAGAAATGAATCAGAATCACAGCTAACAACGCTAGCACAATCACCATATCCAAGTAAAATCGGGAAGAAGGGTCATTTGTCCCCAACACTTTAAACAGTAATAATAAAATCAGCTCCCGACAATAAATAAACACAGGCTTCTGGAGTCTATAGGAGTCCTTAAAAATCAAACATTCATTCAGCTCGGCATAAAGAGTGACAGCAGTAAAGAAACACGAGTCAACCTCGTCGTCCAGTCTTTCTCACCAAAGAAACAGCGGACTTACTTTGATCTTGTCTCCCAAAACAACTTTCTGTCTTTCTCACCAAAAGACTATTTATGTTTATTTCCTTACAGTCAATGAGAAGATCTTCTAACTTTCATTTCATGATAAGTAATTACAATTAAATTTTGTGTATCTTACATTTAAATAAATATCATTTGAACACGCAGCAAGCTTTTTTTTTCATTGTTTTTTATTCAACAAACGATGACCCATGGAATCTTTCTCCAACACCTTCCTTTTGGTCTTGAAACATGATTTGTCATTTTCTTCCATTTATATATGCAGTGAATTGTTTAATCTATATATATTCGTAGGTGTTTCTATTGGGAGGCTTTATGAAGTACAAAATATTTCGAAAGTAAACATTGGTTTCATTTGCTAACAACATCACTGCAATCGTTAACATATCACCGACTATCCAGCTAATTTTTACGATAACATGTTGAAAGGTTCTCACCACGACGAAGAAAGAATTTCAAAATTAATTCTGATATATGTTTATTTGATTAGATATTAGAGGGATGTTGGCAGGAAAACTTTTCAGCATTTACTCATATAAGTGTTTAGAAGTATAGGTATTACACCGAGCGGTTAGAAAGTGGGTAGTTTACTTGCCCAGTTTGGAAATCTTAACCTACAATCCCGCAAGGCCATCTAACTTTCAAGGTCACCAAACGTCCAAGGTCACCAAACGTTCAAGGTCTTTAAAAGCAACCACCACCAATTTTGCCTTAGTAATGATCTTTCTCATCTAAAGGTAATACAAAAAAAAGCTTGTCGGCTTTTAGGTAGAAGAATCAAACAAGGGGGAATAGGATGAGGAATATGAACTACTGGTTGAGTGGGCGGACACGTTCTGGCTTGCGAATCCAAGCGAACTGAACGTGAGATTGCAAAATGTCTACGTGGGTTGGCAAAGGTGGGCAACAAGCCAAGACATCGTCAAGTTGGAAATCCTTTTTTGAATGCAATCGGTGCATCCAACATTTGGCAACGGAAATGGATCTAATCACGTGACGGAATGTTGTTCTTAAACAGGTCATCAACAAGCAAGCAAACAGGTAACATGAATCAAACGTCGGCACTGAATTTAAAAAAAAAGGTGACTTTTAATCGGTCTTTTTCAAAGTATCATTTTCGAAATATAACCTAACCTGGAAAAGTGATCCGCTATACTTATATATCTAGTCTTGTCTTAATTAAATTGACCAAATGATTTTATACTGGGATTTTTTAAAAATATGTTCATTTATTTGTTACTATCCTAACAAACCTGAAAACGAGAAGGCGTTTCTTTAGTTCATGCAAAAGTTCCTCTTTCCTATGCAAATCAGTGGAAACAGTTTATTGCCGAAATAATGCAATATATTTTGCATTGGTGCCAGTGAAGGGTGTTCGAGCCCATGTAATAGCTAAGATTTCGAATGTTCATTTTCAAAACAGACGGACTCAATATATTTTGAAAATTGGTGCCACACAATTTTTCTTGATCTTTCTTATACGGGACTAAACTAAATTTAATAAATATTTATATGTTTCTTCGCAATCGATTCCTAAAATTTGTTGAGTTTTTATTTTTTTTATTAGACAAAATTGACGACGACAGGCGTTCACAGAAATTCATAGTGTATGCATGTGAAAGGCTAAACATTCAAAGTTTAACGATATTTTGGAGATAAGTAACTCACTGATTGATAAATGAAATATCATATTGGGATCAAAATAAGTTTGTGACTTTCTAAAAATAAATGATTCTTTTAATTTATATAAATCTTGGCGTAATCTGATCCAAGTGTGAGACATCCAATGAGGATCGAACTCTTTGGTAATGGTCAACGACATTTACTGTTCCAAGGCAAATTCGCCAGATGTCAGAGTACAATTCTGCATGTTTCTATAACACGTCTAGTGGCGTCACCGACCATTACCTTTGCATACTGCTACTCAACGATTTTTAGAAAATCAGTATATATATATATATATATATATATATATATATATATATATATATATATATATATATATATATATATATATATATGTCTGTGTGTGTATGCATGAAAGAGAGAGAGAGTCCATTCGGATTTTTTTAATCATTTCATCCCAAGCAAGGCATTTAAACCACTAAAACGCAAGGGATTACTGAGTGTTAGAAAATATGAGAAAAACTGCTATTTATGAGAGAGAACAAGAATAAAAGAACAAGGATTAAGAAGACAGAAAATAATGATTGACATTACCTTTAAAGTTTTGAGGAAGCCGGAAGAGAGTTCCATAAGCAAGAAGTGCGATAGAAGAAACTCTTAGCCTAGAACATACGATGACATCGAGTCATTTCAACTGTAAAATGATGCGACTTTGTCACCAATCTAGTACTATGCTTAAATTTATCAATCCTAGGTACCATGGAGGAAAGTTCGTCAGAACAATTACCATGAAAGCATTTATAGAAAAAGCACGGGGAAGCTACGTTACGGTGGTGGGAAAGGAACTGAAGCCGAGAAGCTAGGTCAGGGCCAATAATATTGCAGATTCTTCTTTGGATTTTATCAAGAACCTCTAAATATATAACAGGAGCACCAGACCAGATGCAGCAGCAAGGATGATTTATAAATATGTAAGATTGATTCTGGCGAGAAAAAATTGTCTAACACAACACAGTGAAGCAACATTCTTAGCTGCAGACTTAGCAATTGATTCAATCTACTCTTTCCACTTCATGTCAACTGAAAACGTTAGTCTGTGAAGGTGGAATGAGTCACTTTTTCAACCATGCTGATAGTTACGAGTATTGTATGTTTTATTGTCATAGATTTTAAGCTCCCCTCCAGTACGACTCCCATTTCCGGCATTAAAACATCGTGAGACATACATCATCAAAAACATGTGAAGAGTTTCGTGGTCCTTCTCTCGAGGGTTGGCTTTACTTTGAGAGGAACTACAGGCCACAAAACCATATGGTGGTGGCTGGTTGCTCGCATACTCGGATGCCCGTCTACAAGGGGGGCTAGCCAATCTCCGTTGCAGATGACTGCTCAGGCACATTTGTGCTTGTTCAACACCCATGTGGTTTATATCGCAACGATACTGAACGAATCTTAGGAAAGAACAGAAAAAGGACAGTACGCTCACACTCTCGGTTACGATGACATGTGACTTGCTGCTGGCACAATCATAGACGGCTCTCAAGTAATCCCGTCTAACTAATTTCACCCACAAGATTTGGCTCAACCACTTTCTAAATGTGCCACCTTCTCAGGCCAATAACATAAAGAAATCAACTAAATCAATCAACTACGAAGAGATTCGAACCCATGTTTGGAACGTTCTAGCAACTAAAGCCATGCAACAAAAAAAAAAAAAATATATATATATATATATATATATATATATATATATATATCCGACAATTATTAATTATGTTTTCTGTTTATGCGTTATGTTAGTAGATACAATTACGCATTTAAATAAATACTATATTTTTTATTTAAATAAACATTATTAATTACATTTACCACCCTGAATGTTCGAGAAATTTCGTAGAAAATATGCCTTCTTCGAGAGGAATCGAAACTGTGCCCTATACAGAATCGTCAATTGATCTGACATGTTATAACACTCAGCTACAGAGAAAGCGTCTAGTTGGCAAAGTCACAATTACTGTTTATAAACAACAAATCTTCAACGATCTTTCCCGAACGATCAAATCTGCTCAAGAAACATAGCTTAGCGTAAACAGTGACAACAATTTTTACATAGATTGACAGTTCTGTAATAGGATACAGGTTCGATTCCTGTCGGAGAAAGCATATTTTCTACGAATTTTTTGGAATATTGAGACCGGTAAATGTAATTAAAAATGTTTATTAATCCGTCACCCCAAAAACCCCGCCAAATAAGAGAGAGAGACAGACAGACAGACAGAAAGACATATATAAACAAGCACAAACACGGATATATAATAGTTTACACTGAATGTCGAATAAACAGTTTGTCATCAAATGTACCGCATGTTATTTTATTGTTACTATTATCAAAATTATGTTGATAATTTGATGATAAATAAAACGATTTTTGTCCTTGGGTAGTGACATATCTCCTATTTCTTACAAGAATCTATGAAAAATGGTTAATAGAAAGAAAACGAGATATGATTGAAAAGTAGCATTTATTTATTCTAGGATTGCAGAAGAATAATCTCGTTAACGCAAAGTAGAAACAAAACGACATATGATTCAAAAGTAGCATTTATTTATTCTAGGATTGCAGAAGGATAATCTCGTTCATGCAATGTAGAAACAAAACGACATATGATTCAAAAGTAGCATTTATTTATTCTAGGATTACATAAGAATAATCTCGTTCACGCAAAGTAGAAAGAAAACGACATATGATTCAAAAGTGGCATTTATTTATTCTAGAATTACACAAGAACAGTTTCGTTCACGCAAAGTAGAAATAAAACGACATATGATTCAAAATTAGCATTTATTCATTCTAGGATTACACAAGAACAATCTCGTTCACGCAAAGTAGAAACAAAACGACATATAATTCAAAAGTAGCATTTATTTATTCTAGGATTACACAAAAACAGTTTCGTTCTCGCAAAGTAGAAATAAAAAGACATATGATTCAAAAGTAGCATTTATTTATTCTAGGATTACACAAGAACAATATCGTTCACGCAAAGTAGAAACAAAACGACATATAATTCAAACGGAGCATTTATTTATTCTAGGATTACACAAGAACAGTTTCGTTCACGCAAAGTAGAAACAAAACGACATATGATTCAAAAGTACCATTTATTTATTCTAGGATTACGCAAGAACAGTCTCGTTCACGTAAAGTAGAAACAAAACGACATATGATTCAAAATTAGCATTTATTTATTCTAGCATAATACAAGAACAATCTCGTTCACGCAAAGTAGAAACAAAACGACATGTGATTCAAAAGAAGCATTTATTTTTTCTAGGATTACACAAGAACAATCTCGTTCACCCAAAGTAGAAACAAAATGACATATAATTGAAAAGTAGCATTTACTTATTCTAGGATTACAGAAGAACAGTCTCGTCCACGCAATGTAGAAACAAAACGACATATGATTCAAGAATGGCATTTATTTATTGTAGGATTACACAAGATCAATCTCGTTCACGCAAAGTAGAAACAAAACTACATATGATTCAAAAGAAGCATTTATTTATTCTAGGATAACACAAAAACAGTCTGGTTCACGCAATGTAGAAACAAAACGACATATTATTCAAAAGTAGCATTGATTTATTCTAAGATTACACAAGAAGAGTTTCGTTCACGGACAATAGAAACAAAATGACATATGATCCAAAAGTAGCATTTATCTATTCTAAGATTACGCAAGAACAGTCTCGTTCACGCAAAGTAGAAACAAAACGACATATGATTCAAAAGTAGCATTTATTTATTCCAGGATTACACAAGAACAGTCTCGTTCACGCAAAGTAGAAACAAAACGACATATAATTGAAAAGTAGCATTTATTTATTCTAGGATTACGCAAGAACAGTCTCGTTCACGCAAAGTAGAAACAAAACGACATATGATTCAAAATTAGCATTTATTTATTCTAGCATAATACAAGAACAATCTCGTTCATGCCAAGTAGAGACAAAACGACATATGATTCAAAAGAAGCATTTATTTTTTTCTAGGATTACATAAGAATAATCTCGTTCACGCCAAGTAAAAAACAAAACGACATATGATTCAAAAGTGGCATTTATTTATTCTAGAATTACACAAGAACAGTTTCGTTCACGCAAAGTAGAAATAAAACGACATATGATTCAAAATTAGCATTTATTCATTCTAGGATTACACAAGAACAATCTCGTTCACGCAAAGTAGAAACAAAACGACATATAATTCAAAAGTAGCATTTATTTATTCTAGGATTACACAAAAACAGTTTCGTTCTCGCAAAGTAGAAATAAAAAGACATATGATTCAAAAGTAGCATTTATTTATTCTAGGATTACACAAGAACAATATCGTTCACGCAAAGTAGAAACAAAACGACATATAATTCAAACGGAGCATTTATTTATTCTAGGATTACACAAGAACAGTTTCGTTCACGCAAAGTAGAAACAAAACGACATATGATTCAAAAGTACCATTTATTTATTCTAGGATTACGCAAGAACAGTCTCGTTCACGTAAAGTAGAAACAAAACGACATATGATTCAAAATTAGCATTTATTTATTCTAGCATAATACAAGAACAATCTCGTTCACGCAAAGTAGAAACAAAACGACATGTGATTCAAAAGAAGCATTTATTTTTTCTAGGATTACACAAGAACAATCTCGTTCACCCAAAGTAGAAACAAAATGACATATAATTGAAAAGTAGCATTTACTTATTCTAGGATTACAGAAGAACAGTCTCGTCCACGCAATGTAGAAACAAAACGACATATGATTCAAGAATGGCATTTATTTATTGTAGGATTACACAAGATCAATCTCGTTCACGCAAAGTAGAAACAAAACTACATATGATTCAAAAGAAGCATTTATTTATTCTAGGATAACACAAAAACAGTCTGGTTCACGCAATGTAGAAACAAAACGACATATTATTCAAAAGTAGCATTGATTTATTCTAAGATTACACAAGAAGAGTTTCGTTCACGGACAATAGAAACAAAATGACATATGATCCAAAAGTAGCATTTATCTATTCTAAGATTACGCAAGAACAGTCTCGTTCACGCAAAGTAGAAACAAAACGACATATGATTCAAAAGTAGCATTTATTTATTCCAGGATTACACAAGAACAGTCTCGTTCACGCAAAGTAGAAACAAAACGACATATAATTGAAAAGTAGCATTTATTTATTCTAGGATTACGCAAGAACAGTCTCGTTCACGCAAAGTAGAAACAAAACGACATATGATTCAAAATTAGCATTTATTTATTCTAGCATAATACAAGAACAATCTCGTTCATGCCAAGTAGAGACAAAACGACATATGATTCAAAAGAAGCATTTATTTTTTTCTAGGATTACATAAGAATAATCTCGTTCACGCCAAGTAAAAAACAAAACGACATATGATTCAAAAGTGGCATTTATTTATTCTAGAATTACACAAGAACAGTTTCGTTCACGCAAAGTAGAAATAAAACGACATATGATTCAAAATTAGCATTTATTCATTCTAGGATTACACAAGAACAATCTCGTTCACGCAAAGTAGAAACAAAACGACATATAATTCAAAAGTAGCATTTATTTATTCTAGGATTACACAAAAACAGTTTCGTTCTCGCAAAGTAGAAATAAAAAGACATATGATTCAAAAGTAGCATTTATTTATTCTAGGATTACACAAGAACAATATCGTTCACGCAAAGTAGAAACAAAACGACATATAATTCAAACGGAGCATTTATTTATTCTAGGATTACACAAGAACAGTTTCGTTCACGCAAAGTAGAAACAAAACGACATATGATTCAAAAGTACCATTTATTTATTCTAGGATTACGCAAGAACAGTCTCGTTCACGTAAAGTAGAAACAAAACGACATATGATTCAAAATTAGCATTTATTTATTCTAGCATAATACAAGAACAATCTCGTTCACGCAAAGTAGAAACAAAACGACATGTGATTCAAAAGAAGCATTTATTTTTTCTAGGATTACACAAGAACAATCTCGTTCACCCAAAGTAGAAACAAAATGACATATAATTGAAAAGTAGCATTTACTTATTCTAGGATTACAGAAGAACAGTCTCGTCCACGCAATGTAGAAACAAAACGACATATGATTCAAGAATGGCATTTATTTATTGTAGGATTACACAAGATCAATCTCGTTCACGCAAAGTAGAAACAAAACTACATATGATTCAAAAGAAGCATTTATTTATTCTAGGATAACACAAAAACAGTCTGGTTCACGCAATGTAGAAACAAAACGACATATTATTCAAAAGTAGCATTGATTTATTCTAAGATTACACAAGAAGAGTTTCGTTCACGGACAATAGAAACAAAATGACATATGATCCAAAAGTAGCATTTATCTATTCTAAGATTACGCAAGAACAGTCTCGTTCACGCAAAGTAGAAACAAAACGACATATGATTCAAAAGTAGCATTTATTTATTCCAGGATTACACAAGAACAGTCTCGTTCACGCAAAGTAGAAACAAAACGACATATAATTGAAAAGTAGCATTTATTTATTCTAGGATTACGCAAGAACAGTCTCGTTCACGCAAAGTAGAAACAAAACGACATATGATTCAAAATTAGCATTTATTTATTCTAGCATAATACAAGAACAATCTCGTTCACGCCAAGTAGAGACAAAACGACATATGATTCAAAAGAAGCATTTATTTTTTTCTAGGATTACATAAGAATAATCTCGTTCACGCCAAGTAAAAAACAAAACGACATATGATTCAAAATTAGCATTTATTCATTCTAGGATTACACAAGAACAATCTCGTTCACGCAAAGTAGAAACAAAACGACATATAATTCAAAATTAGCATTTATTTATTCTAGCATAATACAAGAACAATCTCGTTCACGCAAAGTAGAAACAAAACGACATGTGATTCAAAAGAAGCATTTATTTTTTCTAGGATTACACAAGAACAATCTCGTTCACCCAAAGTAGAAACAAAACGACATATAATTGAAAAGTAGCATTTACTTATTCTAGGATTACAGAAGAACAGTCTCGTCCACGCAATGTAGAAACAAAACGACATATGATTCAAGAATGGCATTTATTTATTGTAGGATTACACAAGATCAATCTCGTTCACGCAAAGTAGAAACAAACCTACATATGATTCAAAAGAAGCATTTATTTCTTTCTAGGATAACACAAAAACAGTCTGGTTCACGCAATGTAGAAACAAAACGACATATTATTCAAAAGTAGCATTGATTTATTCCACGATTACACAAGAACAGTCTCGTTCACACAAAGTAGAAACAAAACGATATATAATTGAAAAGTAGCATTTATTTATTCTAGGATTACACAAGAACAATCTCGTTCACGCAAAGTAGAGACAAAACGACATATGATTCAAAAGAAGCATTTATTTTTTCTAGGATTACATAAGAATAATCTCGTTCACGCCAAGTAAAAAACAAAACGACATATGATTCAAAAGTGGCATTTATTTATTCTAGGATTACACAAGAACAGTTTCGTTCACGCAAAGTAGAAATAAAACGACATATGATTCAAAAGTAGCATTTATTCATTCTAGGATTACACAAGAACAATCTCGTTCACGCAAAGTAGAAACAAAACGACATATGATTCAAAAATAGCATTTATTTATTCTAGGATTACACAAAAACAGTTTCGTTCTCGCAAAGTAGAAATAAAACGACATATGATTCAAAAGTAGCATTTATTTATTCTAGGATTAGAAAAGAACAATATCGTTCACGCAAATTAGAAACAAAACGACATATAATTCAAACGGAGAATTTGTTTATTCTAGGATTACACAAGAACAGTTTCGTTCACGCAAAGTAGAAACAAAACGACATATGATTCAAAAGTACCATTTATTTATTCTAGGATTACGCAAGAACAGTGTCGTTCACGCAAAGTAGAAACAAAACGACATATGTTTCAAAATTAGCATTTATTTATTCTAGCATAATACAAGAACAATCTCGTTCACGCAAAGTAGAAACAAAACGACATGTGATTCAAAAGAAGCATTTATTTTTTCTAGGATTACTCAAGAACAATCTCGTTCACGCAAAGTAGAAACAAAACGACATATAATTGAAAAGTAGCATTTACTTATTCTGGGATTACAGAAGAACAGTCTCGTCCACGCAATGTAGAAACAAAACGACATATGATTCATCAATGGTATTTATTTATTGTAGGATTACACAAGAACAATCTCGTTCACGCAAAGTAGAAACAAAACTACATATGATTCAAAAGTTGCATTTATTTATTCTAGGATAACACAAAAACAGTCTGGTTCACGCAATGTAGAAACAAAACGACATATGATTCAGAAGTAGCATTTATTTATTCTAGGATTACACAGAACAGTTTCGTTCACGCAAAGTAGAAACAAAACGGCATATGATTCAAAATTAGCATTTATTTATTCTTGAATAATACAAGAACCGTGTCGTTCATAGAAAGTAGAAACAAAACGACATATGATTCAAAAGTAGCATTTATTTATTCCATGATTACGCAAGAACAGTTTCGTTCGCGCAAAGTAGAAATAAAACGTCATATGATTCAAAAGTAGCATTTATACATTCTAGGATTACACAAGAACAATCTCGTTCACGCAAAGTAGAAACAAAACGACATATGATTCAAAAGTAGCATTTATTTATTCTAGGATTACATTAGAACAGTTTCGTTCACGCAAAGTAGAAATAAAACGACATATGATTCAAAAGTAGCATTTATTCATTCTAGGATTACACAAGAACAATCTCCTTCACGCAAAGTAGAAACAAAACGACATATGATTCAAAAGTAGCATTTATTTATTCTAGGATTACACAGAACAGTTTCGTTCACGCAAAGTAGAAATAAAACGACATATGATTCAAAAGTAGCATTTATTTATTCTAGGATTACCCAAGAACAATATCGTTCACGCAAGTAGAAATAAAACGACATATAATTCAAACGGAGCATTTATTTATTCTAGGATTACTCAAGAACAGTTCTGTTCACGCAAAGTAGAAACAAAACGACATATGATTCAAAAGTACCATTTATTTATTCTAGGATTACAGAAGAACAGTTTCGTTCACGCAAACTAGAAACAAAACGACATATGATTCAAAATTAGCATTTATTTATACTAGCATAATACAAGAACAATCTCGTTCCCGCAAAGTAGAGACAAAACGACATATGATTCAAAAGTAGCATTTATTTTTTCTAGGATTACCGAAGAATAATCTCGTTCACGCACAGTAAAAAACAAAACGACATATAATTCAAAAGTGGCATTTATTTATTCTAGGATTGCACGACAACAGTCTCGTTCACGCAAAGTAGAAACAAAACGACATGTGATTCAAATATGGCATTTATTCATTCTAGGATTACACAAGAACAATCTCGTTGAAGCAAAGTAGAAACAAAACGACATATGATTCAAAAGTAGCATTTATTTATTCTAGGATTACACAAAAATCGTCCAGTGGATACGTAAAATTCTGATTTTGGTGCCCAATTAATGTAATAAATGCGACAAATTTCGAAATCTTGAATACTAAACATTCCTAATATTCCGTATTTTTAAGGCTCTTGCCAGTGATCCATTACAGAAAACATCCATGACACTGTGGACGTTAATACGCGATTGTTGAAACATATATGTTTCAATAACAATGGTTTTAAAAATAAGAGTAAAAAATATTTAAATTAAAAAAATTTCCAAACTTTTACATTTAAAAATTCCATTATCCAAACAAGCATAACTTTCCATCTTATCTTCTAGAGTTTTATTTGCAGAGTTGTCAGATGAAATAATGTAGCCAAGGTTTGTTTTGATCCCCGACAGCTATGATGAAATATGCCTTGTAGGCCTCACATATCTTAACAAATGTTGCCACAGATTACGTTTTTCGCTCTTGTCTTGATCCATTTGCCACAGACATCAAAATGCGTCTGCCGGATGTTTACCATCTCTTGATGCCATTTGCACTTGGTCAGATAGAAGTAAACAGAACTGTTGAGCTTATGTTCCCTATATTTGTACTGACATTCTATGTTACCAGAATGTTCGAGAAATTCTTGAAACTTAGAAAACTGCTCGAAAATTCTTAACATCACCGGAAAAGAATATATAATATATAAAATCCAATGTACTAAATGTTCATAATAAATTAATTTCTTAGTGATAATATTATATAAATATAATTAAATTCGTAATAAAAGATAGCCGCTAAATAAAATTTATTTAAAAAAAAAACTATCGATGTAGACCACGTCACGTAAAAAATGTATTTTCATGAATAAAATTTATAAATGAAAATTATAATATAATAAATAACGAAAAACATAGGAATATATAAAAAAAATCATAATTCCCCCCCCCATATATATATATATATATATATATATATATATATATATATATATATATATATATATATATATATATATGTGTGTGTGTGTGTGTGTGTGTGTGTGTGTGGAAACCCTGCTGGCATCCTACCGGTTTGCGTGGACCGATTCTTAAAATTATAAAAGCTTAGCAAACTGGTTGTTGGATTATCCCAAAATAATCTTATATATTAATAGCCGATATATAATAGCTAAAAATATAATTAATACTATTGCTGTAAGTTCTGCAGAGGCTGAAAGGGGATTTTCTGTGACAAACATAATTTATTCTGACAAAAGAAATAGTCTTGAAGTTAAAAATGTTTCAAATCTTCTAGTTATAAATTTGATAGGGTCTTCCATTGGCTCTTTGGGACTGCAGTGGTTCAGTTGAAATGTGACTAAGAAACCATAACACAGCTGATGACACTAGAGCATCATAATTCGGAACAGAAAGATGATGAGAACAGAATTTCAATCTGAAAATATCTTAATAAATAAATGTTTTATATTTAATTATCAAAATGCTTTAATTCTTTTTTATACTATATAAAGTGATTTGTTTTCATTCTCAGATTGAAAAGAAAATAAGAAGAATAGGTTCCTAAAGATTACCTGCCTTTATAGAACTGGTTTCAGGAAAATCTGATATTCCATTATTGTGTGTGTGTATATATATATATATATATATATATATATATATATATATATATACAATAATGGAATTCCACACACACACACACACACACACACACACACATATATATATATATACCAATACACATCATTGTCATCAGATACTTTTCAGCTAGAAAGAATGAAAGAATGAAAACATCTCTAAAAAGATATATATCCAACCATTCATTGACAAATCAAAATATATATTTAATAAATTCAATATGAAGAATCTTTTACTTCGAATCATAAGGTAATGTTGAAGCGTCCTGATTTATTGGTGATAATGTTTTGCTACCGAAACCATGTTTGTGTATGTGTATAAAATATTAATAATAATAGTAATATGAATATAATCCCCCCCTATAATCTGAATACCCCCTATCTCATGGGCACGACGAGCTCTTTGGTCTTGGTCTCCAGTCGTCCTAGAGATGGTAACTTGAACAAAATTATCCTATTATTATTATGTAAGCTGATGTAGACAAACCCTATATCCATCAGTGGTTACGTAGTGCATGGTTCACAGCTGAAACTGAAGGTTTTATTCTTACTACACAGGACCAATGCTTACTAACTAGAAATTACCAAGTGCACATACTGTTAGTCCAAAATGCAGATTCTGTGATAAATATCCAGAAACAATTGAGCATCTTGTATCAGGTTGCGCGGTATTGTCACCCACTGAATATAAAACATGGCACGACAGAGTGGGCCAATATCTGCAGTAAAAATCTGCAACGGATATGGGAAGGAAACTGCAAGAAATTGGTATGAGCACCAGCCAGACTTAGTTACAGAGATCGGATTTGTAACAATTTTACGAGACTTTACAATACACATAGACAGAACAAAGTTAATCACCCTGGCATCGTGAGACTAAAAAGACAAAATGTGCATTGTTATTGACATGGCATTCCCTGCAGACTGCAATGTATCTTTGAAGATCTTCAAAAATTATCAAAATACAAGGACCTTGAAATCGAAATCTCAACAATGTGACATTAACACTTCCAGTTGTAATTGGAGCCTTCGGATTGATTAGAAAAGATTCCAATATACTCTTTGAAGGAATCCCTGGTAGCCAATGCCTTAAAAAAATACAAAAATCGTACTCACAAGTACAGTCCGCACCTTACGAAGGTCATTATTTATGTAAAATATGTGCGATTTTTTTTCAAAATTGCTCAGTGGAAAATGTCATGATGCCATTTCTAATCTTAGGTCTCTGGATGGGTCCTGGAAATAAATGAGTATAGATCAGAAACGAAATGAATTAAGACAAGAAGAAGAAGAAGAAGAAGAAGAAGAAGAAGAAGAAGAAGAACAACAACAACAACAACAACAACAATAACAATATGAATAATAATATGAATAATAATATAAATAAATATATTATATATTCTGTCCCAGTGCAGTCAAGATTTCTGAAACCATTTTACACATGTGACTTTTATATGATACATGTACATTTGAATTAAATTTAAATTGTAGCATTCCCCTCAAAATACCAGGATGTAGCTAACAAAATCTCTTTCGTGTCGATAACATCCAGTCACGTGATAATTACTGAGACTGTCAAATATACTTGAAACAGAACGAAATTTGGAACCAAAAGAGAGTTTATCCACAATTTTCATTTTCACGTACAATGTCTTATTTGAAATTTGGAAAAATACAATAAAACATTTAATAAGCAGACATAGTTTCTCAGTGAAATTTAACAAAATTTGTTTAAATGAATTCATGTTACTTAAATGAAAGACAAAAGGAAAACTTTTAATACCAACATGTTTCACTCCTTGAGGAACGTTATCAAGACAAGTTTAGAAATTTTAATTCGTAAGTAATATTTATACAGAAGTCACATGGAGAAAAGAAAATAAGATTAAATATTCAAATTTTGAATTAGAGAATGTAATAAATGTTGGTTGGGTGATTTTCTTTAGCGGCATATAAAACTCTATGGGTTATTTAATGCTAAAATCTAAATATTTTGAGCATAATTTTATGGCTTCAACTAAATACATTTTGAACGCAAATTGTATGCCTTCAACTACAGGTATTTTGTACATAATTTTATATTTTCAGGTTAATAAACGAAATGTATATTTTTTTTATAGATATAATTTGTAAATGATCTGTTGTAGGTGTTCTATGTTTTGGTATAAACTTATTTCTTTAAAGTAGAACATTATGTTGATAGTTTCGATATTTTCAAATAGTTATCTCACGGGCCTCATTGCAGTTAAATGAAAATGACTTAATAGTGGTGTTTTTTATTGATTTTTTTCATATTTAATTATTATTATTATTATATTATTATTATTAATAATAATAATTTTATTTATTCATTTAATTAATAAATTTATTTTTAATTTTCAAAGGTCATGAGCTAACCGTTTTCTTTTATATTTTAATTGAAAAAAAATTCATGGGCATATTTTTAATTTAAAAACATTTCTATTGTTAAATTAAAATTTATACATTAAAAATATAATATTGATTATATATATATATATATATATATATATATATATATATATATATATATATCGTCCTGTCCTAATAACCCAGGCATTGACCACTTTTTTACTGTTTTGGTCGGTGTCTGTTTTTTTGGCCCTTTTTTTCTTAGTTTATTTCCTCATTCTTATATAAGTTT
This sequence comes from Acanthosepion lycidas, assembly GCA_963932145.1. Taxonomy (NCBI): domain Eukaryota; kingdom Metazoa; phylum Mollusca; class Cephalopoda; order Sepiida; family Sepiidae; genus Acanthosepion; species Acanthosepion lycidas. Next base: position 1,629,207 of record OZ010596.1, read on the forward strand.
TCTTATTTTTCTTGTTAGTAATTTTTTTGTTGTTTTATATTTGTGTTTTCTATCGGTCACTTGGTAGGCTTGCTTTTTGGTCGTATCAATATTTTGTATATATATATATATATATATATATATATATATATATATATATATGTATGTAAAGACAAAAGGAAGACTGATCTTAACCCACGCGTTTCATCCTGTGATAGACTTTATCAAAGCAAATGTAGACGAAACATGTCGGTTAAAATTATTTTCCCTTTTGTCTTTATTCATATAGTCCTTTTAAAGATATTTTTTAGCTATATTTAAATCTATTTTACTTATAATTAAAATTTGCTATATTTATTAGGGATGTATTTGAGGCAGAATTTATTGGAAGCAAAATGTGTGTGTGTGTGGCTGTGTGTGTGTGTGCGTGTGTGTGTGACAGATGCATGCTATTTAACTTGAAGGTAATCAATATTTATTGAATATGTAGTATTAATTCCACTTTACTGAGAAGTATTAATGATTTTGTAAATAAATATACCTCACAATAATACCTTCACAATCGCACACATGCATATATATATATATATATATATATATATATATATATATATATATATATATATATATATATATATATATATATATATATATTTATATATATATATATATGTACGAACAGTTCATTGAATACGACAGACAAGGCGCTTTGATTTATTTTTTTTTATACAATTTCTCATGAGATCGAATATTTTTTTTCTTTTCGGATGATAAATTATATATAAACTGTCCAATTGTTCTTTTTATTCGAGCGCTTTCGGTTATACATTTAGCTGTCGTATTTAATGTAATATGCATGAAAGAAGGATTGCTGTTTAATATATATATATATATATATATATATATATATATATATATATATATATATATATATATATATATATGCAAGCACCACATTTCCATGATTATGTAAAAAGTGTTGTACTCTCTGTAAACGTCTGTATATTTGTGACATTACAATCATTAGTGTTTATGCCTAAACTATTTTCAACATTTCCTCCTCCTTGACTTGAAAGAAGCTTCTCTCTTTCTCTCTCTCTCTCTGTCTCTCTCGCTTTCTCTTCCTATTGGCATCTTCTGAACATTTCCCAAAATAGCCAGCCTCTGCTGACATGTGCAAACGCCGGCCATATTGTAATCATCTTTCATTGCATGTGTCGAAGGCAAAGCACATACATCGGATCTGATTACTAGGTGAGGACAACGCCTCAAATTTTAGTGCAGCTAAGAAAAGCACATCACGCTTTACGAAAGTCCCATACCTCTCTCTCTCTCTCTCTCTCTATATATATATATATATATATATATATATATATATATATATATATATATATGTATATATTTATGAATATATGTATAATTTTCCTTTTGTCTTTATATATATATATATATATATATATGAATAAAGACAATATATATATATATATGTATATATATATATATATATATATATATATATGTATATATATATATATATGTATGTATGTATGTATATATATATATATATATATATATATATATATATATATATATATATATGCAAGTATATGATTGGTGTATACGGAATAAATTCCAATAACCAACAATTACTATTCTTAAAAGAGTGCTCAATACAGAGTAGAGCGAATATAATTATCTATTTAAAAATTATAACATGGATATGTTATAAAATCAATACTAAAATAGCCATTTTATTTCAACACCTCTGGTGTCTTATCAAGTGATGATGTTGAATGTAGATTGTAAAACAATCTACATTCAACATTATATATATATATATATATATATATATATATGTATGTTGTGGATTCCGTGAATGGAATCCTGCACAAATAAATAAACAACGCCAGTAATTGAGATAGAAAAATAAGTGTATTAAACGTAAGACTACAGACTTGAAGTGAAAATTAATAGTCCAGGAATGCGGGTTAGTAGAAAGTATATGTACAAGTCTCTGTAAGCCGTAATCATCTCTCACTCTGGACTTTTGTATAACTCTCTGAGAACACCCTGTATCTCTCAACCTGTCTTAATGTATCTCCACGTATCTCAACAGCAGGTATTCTCTCTGTCAGTATAAGTATACTTTGGACAAGTCCATCTTATGTAAAAAGGGGAGAGTTCCACAACACTCTCCTCCTTAGCTTCTTTTTTTTGGGGGGAGTTAATATTTTTTTCGCTTATGGTCTATTATTAGTGGTTCCGTGGATTTTCTTTTTCGGCTTGTTCTTCTGATCTCCGTGGCTACTTGTGGTTTTTGAATTTCGAAGGCTTCGAAAATCACCTCCATCGCGTCTTCATTTTCGGAAGCTGACGTGTTTGTTTCCTCTACCCGTCTTTTCTGTATCTGATTTATGTATCTCCTGTGAGTGAATTTTTCACCTTGAATCGTGTATAGAACATTCCCCAGTCTGTTTATTATCGTACCTGCTTCCCAGTATGCCATATTATTCTTGAACATTCTGAAATAGACCCGTTCGCCTGGTTTGAAGGATATTTTAGGCATTATCGGTGTATGCCGGTCTTTATTTTTGCTGGGTAATAGTTTATCAAAAACAGACCGTATTTTGCAGGCAAACATCACTTCAGCTGGCGAAAGGCCAAATGGTGTGTTTCCGTTCGGGGTGATACTGTAGGCTTGTAGGAACTGTTTTATGGCTCTTTCTGTTGGTACGCCCTCTGCTTTTTTCAAGGCTCTCTTAAGTGTGTCCACAAACCTTTAGGCTTGCCCGTTAGATCGTGGATGGTATGGTGCTATTTTCATATGTTTGACTTGATAAGTCGCACAGAAATCTTGAAAGTCGCTCGAGGTGAATTGGGTATCATTATCCGTTACAAGGCAATCTACAACGCCGAATCTTGCGAATAACTCGTGTAGACAATTAATAGTGTTTTCCGTCGTAGGGTTTTTGTATCTGAAAACTTCTGGCCACTTGCTAAAGCTACCTACCGTTATCAAGTAGTAATATCCATCTATGGGTTCTGCATAGTCCGCATGGATTCTAGACCAAGGTCTGTCCACCTTAGGCCATGGTTTTGTATAATAGGTGATGCCTTTGCTGCCGCAGCACAGCCTCTACATTTTTATACCATTTAAGTAATGTCGTTATCCATATTAGGCCATTACACGAAACTTCTCATTAACGCTTTCATACGATTTTTCCCTGGGTGTCCTAGATGAAAGTCCTTCAGAATTCGTCTTTGTAAAGATTTGGGTATGACCACTCTTTCATTATAAAGTAATACGTGATTACAAATTGAAAAACACTCCGCTAGATTTCTTTCTTTTTCTTCTATTTTTCTCTTTGTACTATGTATGAATTCATCCATTTCAGCTTCTCTTCTGGTTTCTAACAAGGTCACTGGTAATTACCTTACTGTATTGTTTAGAACTTTACTAATTTCGTCTTCGGCTCGCAAAGCCGCTATTACTGAGTCTTCCAGAGGTTCGCATTTCGCAGGTACCAATCTAGATAATCCATCCGCATGACCAATTTTCTTCGACGGTAGGAACTCTAGTTTGAAATTATAATTCAATAATATAGTTCCCCATCTCAGAAGTCTGTTGGCTGTGTAAATTGATATTCCTTTTTTCGATCCGAATATAGTGAAAAGATCTTTATGGTCAGTTTGAAGAGTAAACTCTCTTCCATATACTTATCTGTGGAAGCGAGTTATGGCGAATATTATGCCTAACGCTTCTTTCTCAATTTGCGAATAACTCCTCTCTGCTGGTAACAACGATCTAGATGCGTGAGCTATAGGTTTCCTTGTGCCATCCTGCATCTTGTGTAATATACAAGCTCCCACTTCGTGTTAGCTTGCGTCACTAGCAATGATAATTTCCAGTTTGGGATCAAAATGCATCAGTGCTAGATCAGACGTTAATTTCTTTATGATCTCCTTAAAAGCTTTCTGAAAATCTTCCGTCCAGTTCCAGTTGTTATCTTTTTTCAATAATTCATTGAGGTGAGCCCTCAATTTGTGCCTGTTTTCTTTCGGGGGGTGGGGTGAAAAACGTAACTTTTTGTTCAACTTCCGTATGGGAGCTACTCCCGATTCTTCGATATCCTTAGAGTCTTTTTTTATACTCAAGCATTTTTGGCAGTCTTCTGACAATTTTTGTAGCGTTAATCCAGGCTCGTTTTGAAGCTTCGTGAGCATTCTTTTTCGCATTTCACTGTCCTTGGCTGAGACTAATCCCTGTACGAAAATAAGACGCTTAAAATTGTCCGGAGTCAATTCTGCCAATTTAAAGTCATCGCAATGTTTGTTCACAATTGCGGCGAACGTGGAGTAGTCCTCATTTTCGCTTTTTACGAGGTTGAGACATTTCCACCTTTTGTGAAAAAGTGAAGTCTTTGGACTGAAGAGCTCCGTAAGGCATGTAACTGCCTCGTCAAACGTCAAATCGTCTGTCTTTTTCGGTAGAATACAGTTCACAAATTTTGTGTACTCCTCTGTTCCCAATTTCCTGAGTAATAAACGTAGCTTCTTAGCTTCCGTCCAATTTTGGCAATCAATGTTGAAAATGTCTTCATGATGTCTGTAATAGTCCCCGAAATTTTTATCATCTTCTAGAGAGTATTTAAATGTTTCTATTGTGTTCCAAACTGCATCTTGACAAAAAGTCGCCTCTTTTTCGATATTCTTCTGTTGTTCGTTAACCATTACTTTTAATATTAATTCCTGGAGTTGTATTTGTCTTTCTTCATTTATTAGCTGTCTTTCCTCACTTCTTCTTAGAAACTCAAGCACTTTCTTTTTGAAAATCTTCCATTTTTTAGGGAGTGACAAAATTTTTCTTCTATCTCTTGTGTACGTTCTTTTATGTTCGTCTTTAATTTGTTGTTCTCTGTGTGAGTTCCTTCGAGTCTTGTCGCCAAGTTGTTGTGGTCGACGTGATTCTCGAATTTCCGTCACCAAGTTATTGCGTTGGCGAGCGAAAAAGAAAAATTTTTTTTCTGCACGTGATTTTTTTTCTTCGTCGTCAAGTTGTTGTGTTGGTGAGAGAGAATTTTTTTTTTCGTGTGGGTCCGAAGTCTTCGTCGCCAAGTTATTGCGGACGCTGGCAATGGCAATTTTTTTTTTAAGTCGCCGTGAAGTGCGAAATCCACGTCGCCAAGTTGTTGTGGATTCCGTGAATGGAATCCTGCACAAATAAATAAACAACGCCAGTAATTGAGATAGAAAAATAAGTGTATTAAACGTAAGAATACAGACTTGAAGTGAAAATTAGTAGTCCAGGAATGCGGGTTAGTAGAAAGTATATGTACGAGTCTCTGTAAGTAAAGCCGTAATCATCTCTCTCTCTGGACTCTTGTATAACTCTCTGAGAACACCCTGTATCTGTCTCCGTATCTCCTAACCTGTCTCAACATATCTTCACGTATCTCAACGTATCTCCACGTATCTCAACGTATCTCAACAGCAGGTATTCTCTCTGTCAGTATAAGTATACTTTGAAAAATCTAGACATATGTCTATTTATTTTTATTTTAATCCTCTCAAATTTATGGATCAATTTATTAGTGTTGTTAGTAAACAGATTAAGAAAAACGCCGTAGTTTTGGTTATTTCTTTTATTTCTCCAACTACATTCCATCTCATCTAGGATCATCTTCAAATGCTAAGATAAAAAATTAATGTAATTGATAGTTGTAAATTATTTTGTAAATGCGCATAAAACATGTTCTGTTATAATTATGAACACATATGAATGTGCTGCATTTTATTTCAAAATTAATTGTTAAGAATATTTAAGGGGAGGTAACTTCATTTATATTTTGGTATTAATATTTTAAAATACTCAATTTGAAATTTTGGGAAAAATTACAGGTTGAGTATTTTTTTTTTAAATTTGCAGGTTGAGTATTTTTTTTAAGTATTTTAAAAGTATATTTGGATTGACATAGTTTGTCAGAGGCAACTATTGATGTACAAGAGGACTTTGGTAGATAGATAAGAAAAACTTTGACAAATGAGAAGGCAGATAAGAACATGTATATACATGTTTTCTCTCTCTTTTTCTCCTACACATACATACATACATACACACACACATATATATTTATACACACACACACACACACACACATATATATTTATTAAAATAATAGGAAAGAACAATTAGATTTATAGCAGTTTGTAGCATTTATTTTTATTTTAAAAAAAACAGTGCTCGATACAACAGTAAAGCATAATATTATAATTGTTTTTTTAAATATATAATCATTGCAACACTGGAATTCCCATGTTTCAAAACTGTAACCTCAATTCAAATTTAATCATAAAAATTAAACTTAAAATTCAAAATTCCATTCCATTATCAAGTGATGCTAGAATAATTTTTTAGAAATTGATTTACTTAATTTATAAATTCAGACAAATTTGATATTTTGAGATGTTGGGGTTAAGGAAAATTTCATCTTTTTTATTTTAGGGGTGATAAGATTTAACTTAATTACTCCTGTATCTAATGTATTGTAGCTAACAAGTCAAGTTTGTTCTATTTAACAATGGCAGGATATTCATATCATGAGCAGGCAGATATGATTTTTACTTATGGCTATGTGAATGGTAATGGATATGAGGCTGCATGGTTGTATCAGATTGCATTTCCACACTGAAGGCAGCTGAGTCATGCAACCTTTGCTGCTGTCGTATTGCTGTGACAGGATCTGTGACACCACAAACTATGGATTGAAGAAGACAAAGATCCTATACCTGACCATGAAGAACACATTCTACAGGCTGTTGGAGATTATTCAAGCATCGACACACGTCAAGTGTCCCAAGCATGTTGTACATCTCATAGTACCACATGGAAGGTACTTCAAGAGCAGCTCCTGTATCTGTATCATTTAGTTGTACATGTAGAAAAAACTATATAAGCAAGGAAAATATTTCATTAACCACTACAACATATTGAGTAATTTCTTTATGTGAAAACTCAATTCTGTTTTAATTATGTACTGCATCTCCTTATTCATGAGTTGAATTTTTAAAAGAAAATTAAAAAAAAAGAAGTTTTACATGACATTTTCATTCAGTTCTATTAAACTGATGAGCAACTCTGAGCTTTCAATTTGAGGAATATTCATGAGTTTGTAAAAGTAAATGAAAGAAACATTAAATATGCAATAATTAGTGATGAAAAGCTTAGGCAGGGATTGAACTCACAGTTACTATGGACATGGACAGTGGAACAATAACTATCTACCTCCAGAGTGTAAATATCAGGTTCAGTCTGAAATTCTCTGAAGCTTATCCAGATGGATAATCATCTGAGACAGGCTAATATCATTCATAATGTAACATTATAATGAAAATTAAGAAGTAGATAAGTCTTTATAAAAAATATTCCTTGTTGAATTTGCCTCAAGAACTCAGGTTGAAAGAAATCATTTCTTGATCCAAATTTGAGTTTCATTAACATATATATGAATACAGATTGTTTATCTATGTATTTATTTGAAAGTAAATGTGACTGAAACTGATCAATTTGATGTTAAGAGATAGAGAAACAAAGAGTAATTCAGAGGAAAGAATCTTTAAAGAAAAAGAAGATTTTAAGTTGAAATTCATGGCTGCCTCTTCCCAATTTAGAAATGGAATCTTAAATATTAACTTAATAATTTATGAATTCTTCTTTATTTTTTTTTACAAAAGACCAAATTTCTACATTTTATTCTCTCAACAACTCAATCTGTTTTAACTTCTAGATTTTGTTGTTGACATAAGAACATATATATATATATATATATATATATATATATATATATATATATATATATATATATATATATATCAGGTAGAATGGAGATCAACATATTTTAGTGGACTCAGCAGTTTTCAATCAGCTTGTCTGAATTGTCATCAAGAAGCGGGAGCAAGATCTAAAAGGTCAGCCAATCTCCATATGTGGCCTCTTTATAAATCACTACTGGGTTTATATATATATATATATATATATATATATACTGGTTTTGGTAAGTGAACTACAGCTTTGTGACTTATTTAGTTATTTAGTAGCTTAGATGATAGTTTTCAATCCTAGTAATTGGTTGATTTTGTTTAACAGCTTATCAGCCTCTATGGGTTATTTAATGCTGAATTCTAAACATTTTTAACACAATTTTATGGCTTCAACGAAATAGATTTTGAATGCAATTCAACTACAGATAAAATGTATTGCTGATGATTTTACTTTAAAATTGTATTTTTGGTAATTTCACTACAAATATGCATTGCTAATCATTTTTTACATAAATATGTATGACTGGTATTTTTACTATAAAAATGTATTTTTATACTTTCAGAGTGTATTGTTTGGAGGTTCACTATTTGTCCATAGCTGGGACCCTAATAAGTGCTACCAACATGGATTGGGGTGAAGCTGGGAATAACAGCAATTAAGAGATGGTTCCATACTCCTAAAAATCTCCTGATCAGAGATCTTGCTACTAGATGCAGTTTATCATCATACCCAGGACTTCCAAGCCTAATAAAATCATTAATGGATCTATTGATAGTGAGCTACAAAAGATGATCTGCCTCTGGAGAGTGTAAACAGAACAGTGTAAAAATAATGCATACCATATGTTGGTAGGTCTAAACTAGTGCATTTATTTTTAGAATGATAGTTACACTGACAGACACACAGGTTGGATTAGTGACAAAACAATCTATAGTATAGAAAGTAGTTCTTGCTTGAATTTTGTGAGGTGAGATGCTTAAATCATTCTATGTGGTTGGTTCAAGTAACAGTTGCATATTAATTTACCAAGAAAGTTTATATGTTTAAATTATTTACTGGTTTCTTAAAGAAGCTATTTATCAACTATAAAAATGTTTTTTTTTATGTAGGAAACTCATAAAGCATATAACTTGTGTAGCATTTTGTAAGATTACTTCATTTTTTTTTAGTAAATGACATTGTCTAATGTTTATATATCCATTTACATCAGCTTCTGTTTAATGTCTGTTGCTGCCATTGATTTCAGATCTATGATTCATGACCCATTTGTGGAAAATAATTTCTTAATTTTTGCTTCTTCTCTTAGTTTGAATTTAATGTAGGTCATATTTGATTGTTTGATCTGAGTAAAGCCCACAAGCCTTGCGACCTCCCTTTTTCATTTTCTTTTTTTTGTAAAAAGAGGCAGTATTTTACTTTTAAATCTGAATATATCATTCACTTGCCAATAGTTTACAATCACCTGATAAGATTCATTGATATGCATTGAAACATCACTGCAATTGTGTTGCAATTTTGACATGTTTTTCGATGTAATATTCTAAAATAATATATATATATATATATATATATATATATATATATATGTATATTGATTTTTTTATTTGGGTAGCAGCCTTTCTTTTATACATGTTTCCTTGAATGTGATGGATTAAGAAAATCTATTAGTTTTCCTTTTTGGGAGGCTAAGAGAGAGTTTCTACAAACTGGCCCCCAGAAAAGAAAACTGTTAGAACAGTAGAAAAACTTTAAAAAACTTATAAAATTTTCCATGTCTGTCACATTCAATAAAACACACACACACACATATTTCCAAATGAGAGAAAGAAAAGATGGGATAAAAATCCACTGTTCATAGCATTTACTTTTTAAAAAAAGTGCTTGATACAAAGTAGAATAATATTTTATTATTATTATATCTTTATTATAAGAGATTCTAATAAAAAACATTTGAAATTGTTACACAAAAGCTTTTTATGTTTCAATGCTATAATTGTATTTGTTCCCTTTCCCAACATGTAATAAGATTCTGTCGATAAAAACATTATAAGTCTGAAGACATCCTTTCAAAGGACAAAATACGTTAGATAGGACTTGTCATTTTGTCATTCAATTATCCATTATAAGTCTAATATATACAGTTGTATATCTTATCTACAATATATATATATATATATATATATATATATATATATATATATAGAGAGAGAGAGAGAGAGAGAGGGGGAATGGGAGAAAGAGGGAGAAAGAAGTGGGTAAATGTACAAAGGTTAAGTGCTTGTTTAATAGTGAGAAAAATCAAACAAAGAGATGATGAAGAGATAAGTAAAATGAGTGAATAGAGGAAGCAACAGAGAATGTGATAGGAAGAAAGCAAGAGTGCTGAACAGAGGAAATGATAAGAGTGAGAATGAGGGGACAAGTGAAAGATAGATTGATAGAGTGTGGAAGAGAGTGAAAGAGCAGAAGAGATATTCAGAGAAGAGAGGTAAAGAGAAAAGGCGAGATAGAATCCACAAATATTGTTGCCAATAAACTGAAAAATAAAGAAATTGTTGTGTCTGTGTTAAGTTTTTGATTCTTTCCATCCCTTAACCTCCCAAACCAGAAAAAAGAAAAAGAAATATTCTTGCATTTAGAGTCTTGGACATGTTTATTGTTTCTAATATTTCCAAGTCAGCAAATATATGTAAGGAAATATCTGAAAAAAAAGAAAAAAAAAAAACATAGGCATAATATTACATCAAAACTATTTAGAACGAATGAAAGCTGTACATTTTGGAAATAAGGCACAAAGTGTTTTGGTAAGAAAAAGCCACTTGGTTGCAACTGAAGAAGCTAGAAGTGGGAATGGTAAGCTCTACTGGGAATCGATACATTAAATTCTTGGCCAAAAGTAGGGCATATAATATCCTCTCTACTAAAGAAGTTTTATCCTATAATATCCAAGGTTAAGGATGAGCAACAATGCATATGTGTATATATGTATGTGTGTTCGTGAGTGAGTGTGTGAATGTGTATGTGTGTGTGTGTGTGTGTGTGCTGTATATATCATCCTATAATTTAATACTGATATAGGCTCTGGTAACTCTGCCTAAAATGCTGGATCTTTTCTTAGAAATGCAGTTTCGCTTAAATCAACTTGCATTTGTTTTCTTTTGAATTCTCCTTTCATTAGAATGTGTTTTTCTCTCTTGGGTTAATTTCAAAACCTAAGGGACAACTTAATTGTTTCAGAGCTTATTATCTTCCTCAAGGTAATTATTATTGTCCATATTTACTGGGCTGAAACCCCTCCTCAATAACACCAGGACTCCCTGCTGCATATATTGCATGCATATTATTGTTCAATAATTTGAAATTTGAAATATTTTTTTTTAAATTCAAAGCCACTTTTCTATCAATAATTTCTCTTTTTCTATGTGTGCTGTGTCCCTTCATGAAGTGGGCGATCTTGGCTCTCCACAACTTCCTATAATTTGTAGCTATGAATAAGAATTGTCTTTTTGTTATCTCTCCTAATCCCTGTTCTTCCACCTATTTACACAAGCTTATTAGTTAGGTTACTCACTGTTTTCCTCTGCCCTTCCTGCTTTCAATATGCCTTGTGAGTGTCAAATTTTCCAGGCCCTCTTCCCTCATCATGTGCCCAAGAAATTTCAACTGCTTCTTTCTGATTCTAAGTATAAGTGCCTTTTTTGTTTCCATTTTCTTTAAAACTTCATCATTACTCACATGTTCAGTCTATGGCATTCTCAGCATCCTTCTGTGGAACCACCTGTAGCCACAAGTCTCTTCTTCATCTGTTAAGAGATTGTCCAACATTCTCTGCCATAGAAGAGGACTGATATTACCTTCCAGTGTAATACACTTTTATTTGTTTCTAACAAAATTTTCTTGTTTCTTATTACTTTGCTTAGCTTTTGAAAGGCATCTTTCACTATTCCAATGTGTCTTTGGGTTTTGGTGTTATATTTTCCATCTTCTGTTAGAAAATTTCTCAGACATTTAAATTTTTGTACTTGGTTGATTTTGGTATCTCCAATTCATAGTTTGCATCTTGGGCTCCTTCTTTGTGCATAATCAGACATTCTGTTGTCTTACAATTGATGCTTAGTCCTTTCTTCTTGCTTTCTTTTACTACCTTCTATAGGAGTTTCAGCAATTTCATTTCTGTATCTGTTGCAAACCCTGTTTCATCTGCATATCTTATTTTTTAAGAGTGTCTCCACCAATAATAAATCCTGGTAGGGCTTCCAGTTCTATTTCGATTGTCTTGCTGTAAAGGTTGAATAAGTCTGGTAAGAAGACACATCCTTGTCTTACACCTCTTTCTATTTTTGCATATTTACTGAATATGAAAGAGAAATTCAATTTGTACATAAATAATTTTAATTCACTAAAATATCTTCCAAAGAATGTATATAAAAAGATATCCATGACCTTGATTCCAAAGTTTCATAGAAGAACCTTTTTGTAATCTTTCGGTCCACTTGTCAGGAGATTTCAGCAATTGACTGCTATTTTTCCTATTTTTTTTCTTATGTTTATACTGAGTTTAAAGTATTTATTTTATACACTAATTGGAA
>OZ010596.1:1649093-1819093 GCA_963932145.1 Acanthosepion lycidas
AAACGCTATAAAAGGGGTCACACGGAAGTTCAACGAGCAGTCAACAGGTGGCCACCGAAGAGACCTGTTCACAGCAGGGGAGTGCCAGCGTCAACATGTGCGAACTACTATGAGAGATCGACCTAGATCCGAAGCCGGCTCATGAAATTTACCACAAGGGAGCTGTCCCTAACCCTCACGTTCCTGTTGAAATAAACCACGTAAATCTATTTCTGCTGTTGTCGTATTTCTTTCTTGCAACCATACGTTTATCTATAACAATATGAAACAATAAGAAGAAACATTCAATAATTAAATGGAATTTATATATGCATAACAACAATTGTACAAACAGTAATTCAGTTGTTTTTGAAATGCTGAAATTTACTTGTCCTTGGAATTTTGAGTGAGGAAAATGTTCTTGTTGATAAACTGTGAAGTGTATTAAAAGATGCATGAGTTTGGAGAATTTTAGTAAAGTGCAGTTATTTGTAAGAGAATTAAAACAGTTTGAAAACTGCGAAAAAAACGTGTGTGGGTGTGCCTCAAAATGTTAAGACTCTGTCCTTGTGGTTGTAGGAGTGAATGTTCGCACGTACGTGTGTGTGTGTGTGTGTGTGTGATGGCGTTTTCCCCAAACGGAAAAGCGCAAATTCTCCACAGTTTACATTGCTTGTAAGTGAGAATAGAAAAAGTGACCCAGAGAAAATGTCGCCATGTATTTATAAGTAATGTGAACCACGTGATAGGCTCGAGAACACGTTTACATTTTTGGCGCGTTGCACTTTGAACAAATCAACTTGAGGTCAAAAATTGGTTCGGTACAATCGGACGTAGTTGATGACACCTAATTGATATTTTTCAGCCAATCAATATGCATCAGTTGCTATAAACTTGACCTGGAGCTTCTATGTGTTTAGCTGTGCAAGATTTTAGAACTCTGCATGTGAAGATAAACAAAATACGATTTTAATATTTATTGCCTCGCCGCTTCTCGCTTTCCAGCTTGTTGGAAGTCCTCCTATGTAGTCACCATTTTTTAACTCTCGAGAACTTTCTGTTCCCTCTAATTATCGCCTTATTAGTCTCTGACCGCTTTTCCGCAAAGTATTCAAGGCTTTAATCAGTGTTAAAGTGGTTAAGCATCTAACCTTCCATGAGCTACTCTCCTACAATATGGATTCCGTTTTACCCGTTCTACCGCTGATGATCCTACGGTCATCACTGAATATGTCTATCAAGCTCTTAATAATAACGTCGAAGATCGAGCAGTGGTTCTAGATATCTCAAAGGCATTTGACAGGGTTTAGCACGCTGGTCTTCCACTTAAGCTTCAGGGCTATTGTATTACAAGACGATTGTTTGATTTAATCCAATCATTCCTATCAATTTGGGAAATGAAAGTTGTTCTGAACGGGCTCACTTTCAGATCTTTTCACACGAATGCGGATGTCCTTCAAAGCTCTATATTGGGTCCTACGCTGTTTCTGATCTTCGTCAATGATCTTCCTGATGTCATCAGTTCCCAAGTAGGCATTTATGCAGTTGACACTACCATCTACTCCTGTCTCAATAGTAAATCCGTCAGCTGACAAAGTTAACCTGCACGCTGCTCTTGAAAATGACCTCCAATCAGTAGTTAACGTCGATGACACCTTCATACTCTGACCACACCAGGAAGAGGTTCAGCTACTACTGGACCATGTGAACTCAATAAGATCATCGATACAGTTCACTGTGAAGAGAGAAAATGAAAACAAACTAGCATTCCTGGATGCACTAATATCTCGAACAGAGCATGGATTTAAGACATCCGTATACCGCAAGCCAACATTCACCGGACAATACCTCAAGTTCAACTCCCACCACCCATACATGTAAAGAAAGGGGTCGTCCGCTACTTACAACATCGAACAAAAGTCATAAGTGGCGACCCAGATATATATGAATAGGAAATGGTCAGTATAAAACGTTACCCTACAACGTAACATCTATCTGGGGTACATGGAAGCAACTCTGACAAACTGGGATAGAATGATGCAAGAGAATAACTGTCAGAAAACAGCATCGGTTTGCCTACCCTATCTGAAGAGATTATCGGAAAAATACAAAAGATCTGTGGTCAGGACGACCTTCATAGGTGGTTCAACACTTCGCAGACACCTCTTCCGTGTAAGATCCCCCCCTATTGATGAAAACATTACTAAGGACTCTGTGTACGTCAACCGGGGCCAAGCATAGAAATGAATACAATATGGGAACCAGTAATAAGGAGTGCTAGAGAAAAGCAATAATAACAACAACAAAAAATGCAATATGAGCTCTGGTAAAAAAGTAGTTACTGAGACATTAAGTTTATAAGTCCCCAAAATTCATAAACTGATGAACGTCAAGGATGCATGGGCCAGTGGATGAAAGCGTTGGTTGGACTTAAAGAGATGTGAGTTTAATTACTGGTTACTTACAGTAACCAGTAATTAAACTCACAACTCTTGGGGAAGTTTAGTTAAACTAAAGAGAGACATAAGAGATATGGCACGTGGAATTAGAACAATCGGTGGACGAAATAAAGGGTCCAGTTCGAAATTTCAATGACCTGAAGAAGCCGTCATAAAGAATGTGAATAATAACAATTTCTTCTATCACATGAAACTTTCTTCTGGCTTCCCAGTCAACTTTGATCTTCGAAATTTTAAATTCAATGTCAATCGTTATCTTCTGTCTTCTTAATTCTAGTTTTTTCATTGTCCTCTCTCCTTAATAGTTTTTCTCATTGTGTCCTAGTGGCTTTATTGCCTTGCTTGGCGTGATATGATTTAAAAAAAAAACACAAGGTGAACGTCACACAGCTAAGTGCATAAATGTTTTTGCTTTTGTTTTGTTTTTTAAATATAATTTTCTCATCTTTTGTGAACTATGTTCTTTATAGAATTTTAAAAAAATATCCTTTTTCTCATTAATTTGTCTATAGCTGCTAACAATAACAAGTTTCAAAGATCGTAGCAATTTTGCCTCCTCACTTTTAAATTTCAAATTAAACTATTAATTTTTAGTGTTAATCTCTCCTTTAGGTTTTTTTTAATGATTTAAATACCGCTGCATATTGCACTCGCCTTATTTCAGTATTTTTTTTCATTATATTTCTTTGTTTCCATCGACAGTGAAATGTTTGAACGAACACACGCACACATAGACACACACGCATGCGCAACAGGATATTTACTGGGTATTGTGGACGTTTTTACATGCACAAACCAAAAGACGTACGAATGAATAAAAATTAAAATAAACTTCTACAGAACTTTGAAACGCAAGCGAATCACTCATTCACCTAATTTACTTGTTTACTTATCAGAAACAAAAAGAAACATTTTTTCACAGATAAGGCATTTAACTTTTCCAGCAGAGGACGGTGGACCATGTCTAGAAGTAGCAAAAAAAAAAAAAAAAAAAAAAAAAATCAATGTGACAGTTCTGTCTGCTGCTGGAGTATTTTACTTGAAACAGTTCCAGAGTCTTGCAAAAGAAGAAAAAGTCTGAAAAAACTGAAAGAATCGAAGCTATCCAAATAATGAGAAAAAAAAAACACTACTAAAAAATCAGCTTGAATAAGACTAAGAGTAAGACTCTTTTTTTAGTCTTTTAAAGAAGAGTCTTGAAGACTTGCTGTCACTTGATTTCAGTTGAAACCCATCAGTTAATAATATTATTAACTTAATATTGATGTGAAAATCCAATAGTCGTCTATTCTCAAAACTGACGCCGTGCCAACAATTAATTGAGTGACCGGCCGGCGTCGCGCGTTCCTCTACTGATCGTTCCGGAGCCATGTTGTAATATGAAAGCGTGAGCTTGTCATTTACGACGATTACAACTTTAATGGGTGGAGTAAATCTGACAAGAAGATGGATTATTACTTGAAGATAATCTTCTTAACCGTCACATGACTGTCTTTTCATTTTTAATCGGTGAGAATATAAATCGTTGATAACACATTGTTGGCAGATATCTTCCACCGGACGTCAAGCAATAAAAACGTAAGTTTATTTATTTTATTTTAACTTTACAAGCAAAATTGGGTAATTTGCTTTTTAACTCCCGCGCTAAGTATCTAATAAAATTTTCCCGAATAGTTATATTTAGGTGTAAATTTAGACGCTTAATTCGAAAATAGCAAAGAAATTTTTATAAAATCTACCGTTTTGGAGTTATCGACAATAAAATTTCGGACTCATTCGCGTTGATCCGTCCGCCAATACTGGCGTTGCTTATCTATATTCACATCGGAACACTTTGCGGCGGAACCTTAATTAACGGCCTTCTTACTGCTCTTAACTGATCTTATTCGTCTCAATTACTGCGCGAAAAGGGAAGCTTGTATTGAGCTTTTATTTGGTAAATTTGTTTAAGTTTTGTAGAAAAGCAATGACAGCTTTTTTTTGCAGAAAAGCAATGAGAAGTGTTTTTTTTATAGTAAAGCTTTTTTTTTATAGTAAAGCTTTTTTGTGTAGAAAAGCAATGGCAAGTGTTGTTTTTTTTTTATAGTAAAGCTTTTTTTTGTAGAAAAGCAATGACAAGTGTTTTTTTTTTTTTTTTTTTTTTATAGTAGTAAAGCTTTTTTTTTGGTAGAAATGTAATGACAAGTGTTGCTTTTTTTGGAAGGCTTTTTTTAAATTAAAAAAAATTTGGGCTCATCCGTCCGCCATTACTGGCGTTGCTTATCTATATTCACCTCGGAACACTTTTCTACAAAAAAAAAAAAAAAAAGCTTTATTATAAAGAAAACAAATATTTAATTTGGCATCTCGACTGGCATTTAAGTTTTCCTTTTCTGTGTGCATTTTATTTTTCATATTCACATTTAAATCTCGTTCATTTTTCATACTATTTGTTGTTACCGCGGTAAAATAAAACCTAAGTAAGTTTTATTATCAATAGAATTTTTAATTAAATGTTTATCCAATTTTGTGGTTGTTGACTGCTAGTTAAAAATTGTGATATTTATTTGAATAACCATTCAATTACATATTATTTATTTCTTTATTAAAAATAGTAAGAATTTCGACTATCGATTAGAGAGATTTGTGGCAAAGCGAAAGAAACTGATAAATCATGAAAATGATTGTCGTCTGCTTCCAATATTCTCGAAATGAAATCTTGGGTGAATTTATCTCCCGTTGGCAGAAATAGCCAATACAATGTGAAACAAGCAAGGCCATACTTATAACAGCCCAGGCGATCATGCAACTGGGGGTCTCTTACTGGGGCTCTCTTACTGGGGGTGATGTGAATTGTCTTAGATAATCGATATAGCAGTTGCAACCGAAGGGGAAAATTCCCTGTGAGATTAATTAGATGTTTGTATGTGTTTTACATACCAAAAACAGGAACCATAGTGTGCTAATTGGTAAATTTGACGATTATTGACAATTATTTCAGTTGATGATATCAAGCACAGAAACATAGTTTGTTCCATGCACACTCTTTGTATTGAAATAATGCCTTTCAGACTCACCAATATGAAGATTTTTATTCAAGAATTTCTGCAAACCTTTGATTTGACAGCATTGAACATTGTGAAACAGAAAAACATCCACTGAACAGTGGTATCCAGTGGAACTTTTAAATCCCCACAATCTATTTCTTTCAAAAAACTTCCATACTCAGGATAATAAAAAGCAGTATCATTGTGTGACGTAACCCTGGTCTCTCCCGTGCTATCCTGTGACGATCTAACCCATGGCTGATTCGGATGGAAATCTGGTTAGATTCGGCATCAGCTTTGTCGTTCCCAGCTTGCCTCCAACGTCTGGTTACCGAAGTAACTGCTTTGATTTCTAGTCTAACCTACCCACGTTATGATTTGATCTTAGGTAGACGAAATCAATCAAGCGTCGGGCCGTAGTGCAAGCCGAAATCGGGGCAAAGGTGATACCGCACAAGTATATGTAAAAGAAAATAAAGTAACAACTCGAAAGATTCAAATGTGTTAAAAAAGAATAACAACTATCTTTATATCTGGTTGCTGAATACAGGACTGCGTCTTTCCCCCAAACCGCTTCTATGGATACGTGACACTTTGCGTTTCTTAGGCGAGTCTTAATATCTTAAATTGTTTTTCAATAAACTGGTTTTTGGTATCTTCAGGCGATATTCGTAAAACTTGTTTTTTTTTTTTTGAAGAACGACTTAGACTCACTAAGTCGTTCTTCAAAAAAAAAAAAAAAAAAAATTCTTTTGGCTGGAAGTCTAAGTCGGAATGCGTGGAAATCTTTCAGTCAGCTCCTGCGAGGCTGGTCTCCGAGCTCACAGCTCAACTCTGTGACTCCAACTCTGTCTGTGTCTGCGTTTGCCTCTGCGTCTCCGTCTGCGTCTGTGTTTTTTGTTCTGAGGACGTTCGTTTATATAGACGCCGACCAAAACCGAGTGGGGGCCTGTCGTGGTTTGGGTTCCTCGAGAATTCCAAATCCGCAATAAGGATTTTCTTTGTTTTCGGACAGGAAAATTTATCACTTCCCATTTTTGGAAGTCAATTACTTTCTGTTTTAGAGGGGTTCTTAAGGGAATTGTCCTCCCAAATTCTTCCTTTCTCATATTGGTATCTCACACCAATCCTCTCAGAGTCGTCAACAGGTTTCCCTTCTTTCTCATATGTTTACCTTCGCCCATCGCTCACGCCACCATTCAGCCAATGAACGCTCGGCAGTGTGGGTGTGGCTAGACTGGTCCTAGTTTACAATTATCGCTCAAAGAAAAAAAATTATCTTTCTTTTTCTTTTCTTTCTTTTCCACCGACTAGAACCCCACGAATTGTACTGTGGACATAAAATCTCTATCTTAACTTGATGTCATCTGGGATTTATCAACGGGATTTTCGCCAAGTTATTATCTGGGTGGTCAACTGAATCTCTTTGTCTTCCTCAACATCTTCGCATTCTGTCGCCAACAGTCTGTCCAGGTAACAAACTTTTATCATGGCAAGTTCTGGACATAAAACAGGTGGTTCCCTTCCAAAACCAAATGATATCCCCGAAAGATAGTTAATGGCTTATTCTTTTCCTTTTTCTCTTCTTCCTTCCCTTTTCTTTGGGGTCACATGCTTGACCCAATTTCCGATTATCTTCTAGCATTCTGCTTTGTAAGCCTCTTGACCAATTTGAAATTTTCATTATTGCCATGGGCAGATTGCTATCTGCCTTTCCTCGCCGCGTCATGGCATAAATTAATTCTGACAGATCCGAGATCTTACGAATTTTCTATCTTCTGCGAAAAAAATACTTTTCTTCGCAAATGAAAATAAAATCTTTACCCACTTTTCTTTTGCTAAAAAAATAACATCGCTCAGTATGTCTTTCGTGATCGCTTCTTCTCGCCTTAAGTATTTCTCGCTTTTAATTTCCACGCTTAATTAGTTAGCCAATTAGCATAGCTAAATAGTGTCACAATTGAATATTTCCTCCTCTGTAAGAGAATCTTTTGGTGCGATATATCCTGCTATAAAAAAAAAAAGTGGCATTTTGATATCTTTGGGGATACCAGTTTCTAGCTTTGGCAGGTGATCAAATGTTTAGTTTGCTAATTCATCCAATATATATCCACATTTTGAGCAATTATAGCCTGGATTACGTCTATATTCTCTATAATCAACTTTCAACTGAAGAAGTAATTTTGTTTTTTGAATATGGAATTTCTTAATAACATTTTTTGCTGTAATAAAATAAGTACCACCAAAACCTTGTATCAATTTATCAAATTCAGTTTCAAGATATTCGTTGGCAAATTTTCAAAGAATGACAAAAATTAGACCACTGACAAGTAAATGTCTGTAAATATCAATTAAACCATTACATGTATGCTTGATAGCCATACTAATGTCTCTTGTGAAGGATTTTATTCTCATTCCTTGCTTTCATTTGTTTTGACATACTTCCAAAATTTGCAAGAACTGTCAAATTTCCATATGATACCAATCTTTTTAGTAGATCATTTGTTTTAGCACTTCCATAAATATTTTTATACTGCCTATTTTCCAAAATTTCAAAACTTAAAAAACTTCAATGAAAGTAGCAGTTTCTCTTGTATCATCATCTTGTAACAATCAATGAGTTTTCATTACAGTCTCATCACAAAACACTTTCAGACAGTAGGAAACTGGATTTGGAAGAACCACGAATTCTGCTTCCTTTGATAACAAATTGAATTTTTTTCATGCGCAAAAAGTTGTTTCACTATTTCCCATTTTGTTATTATTTCTTTATCATCAGAATAAAACGACAATTCTGAACCAACCTCAGCTTTCCAGTTATTGTAAATACTTTTAATTATATGTATATAATCTAAAATCAAATATAAACCATTTTAGTAACGCAAGGCTTACTTTCAACAGTATCAAATTATTTAAATAAAGCTTCATTAGTCCTATTATTGTCACAAATAACTGCTATTGCATGACCTTTCAAATATTTGACTAAACCAACATTTCTAACATTCTGAAACAAAAATTCTGTATTTAGTTTGTCAGCTGGGATCATCTTAATCAAAAATTTTGGTCTACCATCTAAACATTTGATCATAGTATCTAATACAATTTTTGCTAATGCCTCTTCAGAATCTTTGGCTAAAACCAAATAAGTTTCCTCTCTGGTACTACTGTAAGCTTATTTTAACATAAACTTCATCAACTAGGATGATGATTTGACTTTTTGCTAATCACATCATCAAGAAAATACCTTCGAAACTTTTCACTCTGGGTAATTTGTTGTAATCTCATATTCTGTTATAAAGAGACCGAGATGTGGCAAAATATTCGAACGACCGGAAAAAAATTTCCGACTCGTAAACTTTTTTTTTGCCTACTATTCATGGTGACATAACTTCGATATATTTGCCTTAAAACGCGATTTTTTTTTCAATTTTCAAGTGGCCAAAATAACGAATTGCTTCCTCAATTTGAGAACAATGTTGAAATTCGTTTTTTCAATAGGGAAGAAATGTGTGTGTGTGTATAACTGCAGTGTAATATTCAAACATCAAGTTTCCAAAAAAAATTAATAAAAAAGATTGGAATATCTCGAGTGGAAAAAATGAGAAGACTGTTGATTGTTCGATTTGTAGCAGGTAACTCCTGGCGCCAAATCATGATGGTCAATATCAGTACACAAATTTGTAAAATTTTCAATTTTATTTTTTCCTAAGAAACGTGCAAACGCATCATTTTTACACTTTTTTTTGTTGTCCTTGGCTTTGGTAAAGGATTCGGTATCACATTTGATGGCCAATTATTGAATATTGATGGAAGATTTTTGTGTCGTGCTTTTCCCTGAACAAACACAGTTTCATAACCAGATGTAAAATGCCTTTTCACAAACAGCAGTGTTTGGGGGCTTAGGGGTGTTATCTCTTGGTATTGCCTTTAACCATCTTTCTCCCTCATCTTGATCTTTTGGGAGGCGAAACACCCGGACCTTATTTTCCTCATTATAATTACTTCGGCTGTTGTCACACAACACCTTTTGACCATTTTGAGATAATATTGAACAGTAGCACTCAAAATAAGTTTTAAAAAAAATTATAGATTAAAGTTTCCCCGAATTAAAAGAATTTAAGTTTTACAAATCAAAACAGTGGTTAGCTTCTTAAAATTTTCAGTGTTCACTATGCGTATAACTTCAATATATACAGCATTTTCCGGCTTACAAGATGCATTTTTCTTAAAAAAAAACCCCTGAAAAATACGTGTTTTCCAAGACGAATGTAAGGAAATGCCCAGGCTCAAGTAAGCTTGGACGGTTACCTAATTGGCTTGACTGATAGGGACATGGATTTGTATGTTGAGTCATTACACTATAATGTTAGCTATTTATCTAATTCAGCCCTCTATATGATGTAACAATAGTACTTAGCTGTTACAAGTATTTACATAACTAGAAACCTTCCTGGAGCCGTGCCACAAGCTTAAACATACCCTGTTTACTAGCAGCGGCGGGAGCCTTTCAGCTCTTGACTAGTATGTCATTGCCATAGAAACATAATCGATTGAGTGATTAATGAAAACAATACATGGTGCCAGTATGTTGAATGTGTCGTTGTATAAGAATAACTTTTTTTTTCTTAGAAATTTCTTTCCACTATTAGGGTACGTCTTCCAAGCCGCAGTGTCTTTTAAGCCGGAAAATACGATATTCCAAATTATCAAGAATACTCGTGATTTTATATAGCTACTTTCACTTTTTCGATAAAATTTTCGATACCTAAGGTTTAAAATGAATTTTTAAAAATGAAAACGCATTCTTGAAGCTTTCGTTTTAGCTTTAATTGAAAGCTAAATGATTACATTTACTATTTTCAGTAAACAAAATACTCTGGCGTATTTCAAATAGAAATTATATTGATTGGAATCTAAACATTTTGCTCGCTTTCAGAAATCATTTCAGCCATTTTTGATAGATTTGTAAACAAAATTTAATTTTAATTTAATTCTCGGTTTTAAAAATTTTCCAAAAATAAAATATATTTTTCTGAAACTTTATTTGAAAAATATTAGCCTATTTAAAATTTGATTAATCTGATTTGAAAAAAATATTTACTTTAAGTTTAAAATATTAGGTTGGTGCAAAAATAATGACGTTTTTTGACGTATTTTTTAACGTCAAAAAACTGATTTTTAAAACAAACAGTAGCGTGATTAAGTGATTGTCAACACCTCATAAATCACCTGAGGAGGTGCTGACACTTTTATTATTGTTCTAAGGAGACCGTATCTTCAAGTTTGGGGCCTTTTTTCATCAGGGTATGCTCCTTTATAATGAAGAATTGAACATACCTAGGTTTAACCTAATATGTTTATATTATTATTAAGAGGAAAGACCAAAATTGTTTAATCCTTTCTAGCATGTTCGCCGTCAATCCCCTCTTCTGACTTCTAGATTCCAGGTTTCCTTCCTCTCCTAAGAAAGGAATCTATTACCCAGGGCATGGGAGTTTACGCATGAGACCATTTTCCACCGGCTAGGAAACTCTCTCTCGAATCTCCAGACCATTTATACATGTGTCTCCGTCTCTCTCTCCTCAAATCTATAAACTATCGCTTCTTTCTCTATCGTTCTCCATCCTCCCAATGCTGTGGTGTACTCGATTGCATTTCCGATAATATAGACAAGGCTATCTCTCTACATCCATCTGCAAACATATTTGTGTTTGGTGACTTCAATGCCCACCATACCAAATGGCTTAAACACTCTGTAACTGACCTTCCAGCCATAAAAAAAATAAACACTTAACTTTTCAATTCCTCAATCCCTCACACAAGTGTTTGACTTTCCTACGCGTTTCCCCAGCAACCATGATGGTAATACTTCCATTCTTGATCTCTGTTTTACCTTGATCCCCGAGTCTTGTCGTGCCATGCAGTTCTGCCTTCTTGGCAACTCTGATCATGCCGTCGTGTCTGTTTTCATCACCTTCTACTCTTCCCCCAGTAAAGAACCTCCTACCAACAGAACATCTTTCTATTATCAAAGAGTAGATTGGGACTCGTTTCGAGATTTCCTTCGCGATGTCCCCTGGAATACTGTCTTTAACATCCCCGTCCAAAAATGTGCGTTTGAAATCTCATCCTGGGTAAAAGCTGGAATCGAGGCTTTCATCCTTACAAGAAAATATAAAGTGAAATCGCATTCATCTCCTTGATTCTCAGCTGTTTGTGCAGCAGCTATTGCACACAGGAATCACTACTTCCGTCTATACCATAGAGACATATATGATTACAACAGACGTCTCTTTGTCACTGCTCGTAACGAGTGCAAGCATGTCCTCAAAGAAGCAAAGTTACTCTTTGCCGAAAGAATGAATCAAAGTATTGCGTCTCGCAAGTTTGGCTCGAAAGATTATTGGCGGCTCTGCAAAAGCGTGCTGAACAACAGGAAACCCCCCATACCCTTTTATTCAACCAATTTGTGGTCCTGACCTCCTCAGCTGATAAGGCTGAATGCTTTGCTCATAAGTTCTCATCCAATACAACGCAGGACTCATCTGGTGTACCCCCACCAGACTTTTTCCCTGAGGCTCTACTGATTGAGATGAACATAACCCCAATGATGGTACTGGACATCATCTCTAAATTAGACTCATAAGGCTAGTTGTGGGAGCGGGATACCGGCTATTGTCCTGAAGAAATGTGCTGTTGAATTGGCTCCTGTCTTCTCTAAACTTTACCATTACTGCCTCACCGACTCCTGCTTTTCAGCCTGTTGGAAATCCTCATCTGTTGTGCCTGTCTTTAAGAACTTTGGTGACCCTTCTGACCCGTCTAACTACCGTCCTATCAGTCTCCTACCACTCTTCGGTAAAGTCTTCGAAGCTTTAATCAACGCCGAAGTGGTTAAGCACCTTATTTAACATAATCTGCTCTCCGACAAGCAATATGGTTTCCGCTTTGCCCGATCTATTGCTGACGTGCTCACGCCCATAACTGCATTTGTATACCAAGCACTCAACAATAATGGAGAAGCTCGAGCCGTGGCTCTAGACATCTCTAAAGTGTTTGATAGGGTTTGGCATGTTGACCTTCTTCGTAAGCGTCAGTGATACGGCATAACAGGACGATTATTTGACTTACTACAATCATTCCTGTCAAACCACGAAATGAAGGTCGTCCCAAACGGATTCTCCTCCGTCTCCTTTATCACGAACGCTGATGTTCCCCAAAGCTCTCTCTTGGGTCCTACACAGTTCCTGATCTTCATCAATGACCTTTCCGATGTCATCAGTTTCCAAGTTGGCATCTACGCGTACGACACCACTATTTACTCCTGCCTCAATAGTAAATCTGTTATCGTTGACAAAACTAACCTGGCTGCTGATCTCGAAAAGGACATCCAATCTGTGGTTGACTGTGACAGGAAATTGCTTGTAAAATTTAATGCCTCCAAAACGAAACTGCTCTAATTTATCCACCACAGAGAACCTGCCTCCCATCAGAATGGCTGATTCCCAACATCTTGAGAGCGCCTCGTTACGCCTGCTTGGTCTCACGCTATCCACTGCCATGAGGTGGAATAAATACATTGAATCAATAGCTTCATCTACCACAAGGAAAGTTTGCTCTATGTGTCGCACCAGAAAGTTTTTCTCGTCTGAGTCCATCCTTCAAATCCATAAACCATCCATCCGTCCTTGCATGGGAATATTGCTGTCATACATCGTCTGGTGCTCCCGCTCTACGTGTCGAGGTCCTTGACAAAATCCAGAGACGAATATGCAAGATGATAGGTCCTGATCTGTCATCTAGTCTACAATCATTATCCCATAGACGTACCGTGGCCGCCTTCTGTCTCTTCTTCAAGTATTTTCACGGCAACTGTTCCGACGAGCTACTTTCGCTGGTTCCCGGATTTAAATGTCAAAACGGTTAAATGTAACCGTCTCTTCCTCTGAAACAGCTTCTCCCGCACTTCTCGTCTGTGGAACTCCCTTCCCCTTACTTGCTTCCGCGATATGTTTTTAATACATATTTTGACATCTTCAAATATTCAAGTGTAATGTCAATCGACATCCCTAAGTTTGTTCCCCGCCCATCTCTGTATCCTTTCCTTAAACACGCCTCTTTACTCTTGTTCTCAATCCTCTGTAACCCCTTGCGTGCTATTGGCACTCCCGCCTTGCTTGGGGTGAACTGCCTTAAAAAAAATTATTTAAAAATTTTGTTTGAGTCAACAAAATTTACATAAAACCAATCGTATCAGCCATTTTTGACAACTTTGTAAATAAAAGTGAAATTCTCCGTTAAAAATCTTGTAAAATTCAATTATATTTTTTTCAAAAGTTATGTTAGGAAAATTAGAAAAATTGAAGTATACTTAACGTAATTGGAAACAAACATTACTTAATTTTTTAGTAGGAAAAATTTAGTTGTAAATAAGATAAGCATGTTTAATCGTGGTGATTGGTTTCGGAGTAGTGAATTGACGTTTACGTCAATAAATCAACAACTAACGTCAGGGCAATTTATAGGACGGAAGGACAGAACTGACAGTATTTTTTAAATTTTAAGTGAATCAGCTTATTTAACTATAAAGTAATTCTTAAAAATTAAATACTTTCAAAAGTCTAGTATTTTAATGATTTTTTTAGGTACTTTTTTTAAAAAAACTGTTTCCGTCCTTTTAAAATTGAATCTAAAAAAGAAAAAAATAATAATTGCAGTATATCTCTCATTGAAAACGGAAAACAAAATTTATATCTAAAAATTGAAAAATATTTAGTGAAATATGTAAAAAAAGAAAACTGAAAATTTTGAAAATGCGACAATGATGGTCAGTCCGAGAATTTGATACGTGCTAACCAGAACGAAATCAATGCAGTTTATGAGACAGGATCTTCGCTATCAGGGAAACAACTATTAAAACGCAGGACATTATTTCTGAATTGTGTCTCCGTAGTTTTGCCGGAAACGTTTTTAATACATATTTTGACAGATTAAAAAATTATTTTAAAAATAGAAACGCTTCGCAGATTGTAATAAAATTTCAAATTCAAGATCTGTAAAAATAGATCTTTTAATAAAGAGCATTTTCAGAGATACACATATTGAAACTTAATATTTAAATATTTAACAACTTTATCACATTTTGTATTTAAAATTGATAAAGAAAAAGAAAACATTTCTTTTAAAATTTCATTTTTCATCGAAAAAATATTTTGGCTTGAGACAATAATGTCCTTAATATATATTATTCATAAAAGCCATTAAAAGCTTTTTTAATTAAATAATGTCTTAGATTTATTGGGTTTTGTATTTTCCAATTCAGAGCTAAAATTTGAATTTTTACAAAAAAATCGATGATTTATATTCTTCAAAGTCTTCTACATTTAATTAACAAATTACAAAAGTTCACATATTCGAGTTTTTATTAAATTATTAAATTAATTAAGGGGATGGGTAACAGATGTAAAAAAAAAAAAAATACCATGATTTTCTAAAAAAACAAACATTTCTAAAATAATTTTATTTTTGAATAAGTTCTGAAAGTTTCATTAAAATCCAACAATTATTTGATTTTTGCAAGAATTTCCAAATTAATGTGTTTTTCATCTGAAAAAAACCGCTAAAAAACTAATACTATTACGCGACTGCTGACGTAAAAAAACAAAAACAAAAAAAACAAATTCATCTTAAGACAATAGTGTCCTTAATAAATCTTATTTATAAAAGCAATTAAAATCTTTTCTAATTAAATAATGTCATAGTTTTTTGAATTTATCATTTTATAATTCAGAGCAGATTTTCGATGAATGGGTTTTACAAAAAAAAAAAAAAAAAAAAAAAAAAAATTGAATAATGCTGCTTTTAATCTCTGCCCTAAAAATTGAATTTCTTGAAATTTCATGAAATTAAGTAGGTGGGTGGTAACATATGTAAAAAAAAATGACCAAGATTTTCTGAAAAAAAACCCCAAAAAAAACAAAACAAAAAATAATTTCATTCATTTCATTAAAAATCCGACAATTATTTGATTTTTGCAAGAATTTCCAAATTAATGTGTTTCACCGGAAAAAAGCGCAAATAATAGTAATTATTATGTCGACCACTGACGTAAACAAAAAAAAACCCACAATTTTAACCACAATTTCGAACGTGCTAGAAAGGATTAAATTTTTTTAAAAATAATAAAAATTTACTTGGGTCTTTCATTTTATTAATAACAAGCATTTTTTGACGATAACATTTTGTTTTTATTGAGTTTGGGGCCTTTTTTCACTATGCTATGTGGAAACACTTAACTGAAATTGTAAGAAAATTTTTTGAATGCTACAGAAATAGAAAAAGATATTTTGGGAAAAGTTTAAAAAATGTTTTATTACAAATGTGCGACTCTGTTCAACGGATACGATGCGAAATTCTTATATCAAAATTTATCTGAATATATCAAACAGATGATAGATCTGAGAAATTAAAATAGTTGTTAATAAAGTTGGAACAAGATTGAGAGATTTTAAAATACGGCAGATGGTTTGTTGAAAAAGTGTGATTTTTAAAACTTTCAAATAATATTTTTTAACTATATACTATTATTATTATGAAGAAAAAACGTTTGTAAAAAATGATTTGCTTTATTCTAATAAATTAATCCAACAAAAATTGCAAATTTATAATAGATAACAGTAGTTTAGCACATTAAACAATTGATTGTAAGTTCAATAAAATTAATAACGGCGAAAAATAGATCTCAATAAAATTTAATTTTAACTTTTTACACTATAATATACTAACGAACTTATTAGAGTTTATGATAAAAAAAAAAGAATCTCAAGTAAAATAAGTGTGATTTCCTGGCCTGTTATAGGTTATGGCCTTGGTAACAGCACAAAGGCCGTCGTTCTACTTCTATGTGCCGTGTCTCTTCATGATATTGCAGATCATGGCTCTCCATAGATTCTCCTTTGTAGCTCTTAATAAATTTCGTCTTTTTTGTTGTCTCTGCTAAAATATCACATTATTAAATCGATATTATAGAAATTTACAAAAATGATATCAAAGTAAAAATATCAAAGTAAATTCAAAATTTTTTGTTACATAAAATATAAATAAAAATGTTCAAAAAGCGACATATTTTTTTTATTTTTCTAAAATTAAATACTGACATATTTATTGACTTTTTTTTGGTTTCTGATTTTTTAAGTAATTTTTTTAAAGGAATTATCTTTAAACGTAATCCGCCTCGATACGCACTTGCAAATCAAATTAAAAAACAAAAAAACAAAACAAAAAAACAAAAACAAACAAAAAACAGAGATACTATAGTGCGAAAAAATGTTTTTCTCTAAAATTTTGAAGAGAGAATGCTTCATATATACTTATTGTTCCACCATTCATTTATTTAAGCTCGCAAGGTTATATGCGTTGTTTTCATCTGTCTCTCTTGCCTTCAAATCTGTCCTGTGTGAATCAAATTTTCCAAGTTCTCATTGTCCTTCATAAACATTAACTCTCTTTTCCTGATAAATTTCAGTGGTAAAAACCTAAAATCGGGGCTTGCCGGGATGCGTAAAAATGAAAGTAATTTTGTTAATACTAAAACTAAATCATTATTAGTATAATGACACTTTGGAGGAATTGAAAGTAATTTTGAAAAATTAAATTACTTTGTAGTATGGTACCTCCACAAAATCTCTAAAAATCAAGAAACCGTGATGAAATCATGTTTCAAACGTAATGAAAACAGTTTTATCGTCAAAGTGTTTATTAATCGTTATTATTAAGAGGAAGGATCAAAGGATCAGTTTTTCTTTAATCCGCTTTAGAACATTGGAAATTTTGAATAAATAACTTGTTTTTCTTGCGTCAGCGATTCTACTAACTTTTAGCAAACTTTTGGCCTCATTTTGCGGTGACAGACACATTAATTTGGAAATTCTTGCAAAAATCAAATTCAAATAATAATCGGATTTTAATGAAATTTTCAGGATTTATTCACAAATGAATGAAATTATTTTTTTATTAGAAAATCTTTGGTGAAAATATTTTGTTTCACTCCCGTTTCACCCACTTTACTTAATTTGATGAAAACTTGAGAAATAATTTTTAGTAATTTTTAATACTATTTAATTTTTAGAGACTATATTAGATAAAAGCAAAAGTTTTTTAAGAATTTAAATCACTGAATTTTTTAGCAAAATCGGACCACGTATTACCGAAAATCTGTTCTGAATCGAAAAATAAAAACTTAATAAAACTAAAAGACATTATTTAATTAGAGAAGCTTTTAATTGCTTTTATGAATATTTATTAAAGGCAATGTAGTCTGAAGAAAAAAAATTTCGATGAAAAGTTAATTTTTGCAAGATTTGTGTTCATTTTTTTTACAATTTTTGATTGAATAATTTATAAAATTTTAAATCTTTTAAAATTCAGTTTCAATGGTGTAAATCTTAGAAAATATTGTTATTAAGTAAAACTATATTTACTAATCATATATTGTTATTACAATTTGATACCCCCGAATATTTTTAAGAAGAATTTCGATTTGTTTCATAGAAATGCGATATTTTTAAAAGCCTTCATTTATTCTTTCAAAAAGCTATACCACTATAGGATTTTGTTAAAAAAAAACAAACTTGATGTCATTTAATAAATAAATATACAAAGATATTAACACATTCTCTCGAACTATTTTAAAATCATTTAAAATTTTTTAAACGGCTGTTGGTAGAATATTATTATTAACTACGGCTGTGCAGATTCGTAAACACTTCTGCTTCTAACCCTATATATTTGGCATTTGTCTTTTTTTGTAAAACTCTTTTTCTGATTGCGTAATTTCTTGGACGATTTGGTTAACTCTGTGTTTAAATCTATGTCATTAATTATGCAATTTTTTCACCATCAACAAGAACGCACAGCCTTCCTGTTCATAGCCGTTTCAAAATAGTAATTCATTTTTTCCTTATCACTTGTGTCTAAGGAAATCTGAATTAATGCGTGGATATAAAATTTTCTCTGTTCAAATGTCACCGCAATGATCTTTTCTTCTGGGTGCTCGATTTGAAACAAATGTTTTTATTTTACCTGATCCAGGGTAATCGTGAATGCTATTTCGCTGACTACCCGGATTTCTCTTTCGACAACATATGTTTTTATTTTATCTGACATCTTTCGCGGGTACCTTAATGGCTTCTCTTAACGGTGAGATATGGGGGAAGGATAGGTAGTCTTGGGTTTGTTCAATCTTAGTGAATTTCGTCTAGTTAAATTTTTCAACGCATTTTGTTATTTAATTTTCTTCTCAACCTTTCAATCCATCTTTGCTCAATTCTCCAGAGATCTCAGTGTCACACTCTTCTTTGGTAGTGAGTGTTTGACGATCTCCTCAAAAATGAACAGGA
The DNA here is from genome assembly GCA_963932145.1 of Acanthosepion lycidas. Classification (NCBI taxonomy): domain Eukaryota; kingdom Metazoa; phylum Mollusca; class Cephalopoda; order Sepiida; family Sepiidae; genus Acanthosepion; species Acanthosepion lycidas. The sequence goes on from OZ010596.1 coordinate 1,667,955, forward strand.
GACTTGAAGCAACAGAAATGTGGTTTTACAGAATGCTGAGTATACCGTGGATCGAACATGTGAGCAGTGACGAAGTTTTGGAGAAAATGGAAACAAAAAGGAAACTACAACTTAACATCAGGAAGAGACAGTTGAGTTTTCTGGGACATGTAATGAGGAGAGCTGGCTTGGAAAATCTGATACTCACGGGACAGATAGAGGGCAAGTGAGACAGAGGAAGACAACGCATAACATAATGAGCTTGAGTAAATGGATGGCGTGACAGGGAGTAGGAGAAATAACGGAAAGACAAAGATCTATTAAAAAAAAAAAAAAAAAAAAAAATCTTGGAAGACCAATATCAGAGGTTTAGAGATTCCTTGCCGTAGAAGTGTATTAGCTTGTTGCTTACTGCCAGCAATGAGTAATTATTGGCTATTTGTTTTTTTCTGAGGTTGGTTGGTGTCCCGAGTTTTTATGATTGCATTTATGGGGTTTCCTGGGTGCAATTCACAATTCTTTTGTTTGAAGTGGACAAGTTACATGAAGATGCATATTTCGTTGATCTGTGCCCGAATTCGTTGTTCGTACCGGTAGTAGTTAGTGTTTCATCCGCTGCTGCTATGGCTACGACGTCGACTGCTGTGTCTTTGTTGTTGATTCCTTCAGTGTCTATTGGGTACATGCAAGTTCATGCATGCTTTTGGTTATATTTACGATGGCTTTGATCAATCCTGGCTGAGATATTTTGGTTAGGTGTTGCATTTATTCGTTATGGTCGGATGAATTTTGTGAATAGCGTCCGCGCTTTCTGCTAGTTTCATAAGTTTTGCAATCTTTGTCAGTGGAGTCATAATGTTTACCGTTTCATGAAGTATTTTGTATAACGTATACTTTTTAAGATTATACCGTCTATAGAACGCTCGGCGATGAGATATTGCACTGATTGAAGTAGTTGTGATCGAAACAGTCCCAAACTCGAGTTCCTTTCGGAATTGCCAATTCGCTTCAGAATACCAGCTTTCAAGGTGTCGTATGGAATCGGCAAGAAGAATATTTTATAAAAGCCATTCTCTATGTCTTCCAGCAACGTTTCGACTACGTAAAGGTATTTTATTTGCTGTGAAGTTATTTCTCGTATCCAGAGGGAAACCTGGAGTTGATGAAACCAGATTTTTGTGTCGTTTCTGTGGAAAAATTGAATCATTTTATGCGAGACGGTGATAGATTGTGTTGCTGTCATCGTGTGTATTTTCACAAGTTGATTACAGGAAAAGTATTTTTCTGCTATCACAAAACAAAAACAAAAACCACGAAAACTGACGAGGTTTGCCTAAATTGTAAAGTGACACGAGATTACATATCTTGGATCATTCTCAATTAGATTGTCTTTTTAATTGTTACTTTATGACTGAATACTATAAAGCACTGAATTAGAAATTGAAGCTTAATCCAAAACGTGCATTTAAATCCTTTGTCAAGTTTGAGTGAAATAATTTGAAGTCAGTAATAACAATTTATTTTTCATTAATAAAAAGAAACAAATAACTCGCTCCTCCAAAAACAAACCAACCAAACAAAAATATACAGAGTTATATGGACGTATATATAATGGAATTGTCAATCTTTCAAAAAAGACGTGTATATTTAAAATATAATCAACTTTCAGAAATTAATTAATTTTCAAATATTTATTGCTATTAAAAAAAAGATTATCTAATTAACAAGTGAGAAATGTAACCAAATAAAAATTATAAAAGTTAGCTTTAGAGAAATTTCAAAAAGATTTTTATATCGATAGGAGCGAAATTAATATAATATTGTAAGTTGAAGAGAAATTTGTGGGGTGGATTAGGGAAACGCTTTTTTGTTTGTTTTTATCAACACTTCGAGAAAAAGTAGAGTCGCTTGATTTCAATAAGAAGAAAAAAACTAAAAAACAATTTAGTTTGCTTAGATTAGATTTTATTTCACAAGAAATATAATCACAGGGAATGAATTAAGATCCTTTTATGGTTGAAGATGAATATCAATATTCAGCCTTGTCTGAAAGGGAAAAAAAAAGATAACATTTTTGGGGAAAATTACAATACATCTTTGTTACGACTGAAAGATAACGTTTTGTCTTTTTCGAGTCTATCTATCTATCTATCTATCTATCTATCTATCTATCTATCTATCTATCTATCTATCTATCAGGAGGAGAACAATCAGGTATATCCGTATATCGATAGAGATATAAAAATGAAATAAAAATATGAAAAAAAAAAGTTAAATAAATCAACTTTACAAAGACAAGTTATATTCTTAAATAATGTCGTCAGATCGAAATTTTTATGTAGTTGTGATGCATGGCCGAATATTTCCTTATAAGGAAACGATTAATATTATCATTGACAAATGAATAGAGGATCGAACGAATTGTATTGTAAACATGAAGACTAAATAAAGATAGAGGAAATGAAATCGTGTTCAATTGAGTATCATCAAGGAAATACGATTTACCTTCTTGGTTGGATTTGAATTTGGATTTGGGTCGTTCAGATATTCCTGGGACACATGACTGGCATTGACAAATAAACTCCTTTGTTCTCACATTTTCTCATATAGAAAGATGTTACATAGCATAAGTCGATTGATGTGGCCTTTGAAAATGACAACTGCATGGCACAAGTCTTGTAGAATTGGTCAGGATTTACCTAAACATAAAATTAGTTTAAAATATTTTTATTTATTCAATAGATAAGAGATTTTGTAACGGAATTTATAGCATTAATCCATAAAAAGATCATTAAATGTGGATTAAGCCAAAGTATTATTGGAATCTAAGAAATTCTGAGAATTTCATCACACTCACCTGACGTCCATATTGAAAACTGGTGCAATTTGTTACTACACCGTCAGTAATCAAGCACTCTACGAGTGTGAGGCTAGAAACTCCATTTTGTAAAACCTATTTGTTACACACAAACTGAAGCCACAACAATTACTGAGATGTTGTAGCTTTAAACCTTGAAAACTTTTATCATTACGTCTGTACACTTGTAAAATCTAGCATCGTCACTGGTATGAGAATAAAATATAAGCGAATTGTTAGGAAATCTATTAATCATTTTTTTCTGGAAATAAAAAGAATGTTTCTGATGATATTTACGACTTGATGATGGAGAAACGAAGAAAATGTTGAACACTTGGGAATCTTTCAACAATTATAGATTTTGTTGTATTTTCTAAATGAGAAGACTGTCTCGGAAATATTAGAAGAGATTATATATTTGGAAATCGTAATGTCCACAAATCTTTCTTAAAAGTAAAAAAGATGGTAGCTATTTACCTGTTTGAAACAGTAACGGAATGGCGAATCAGATTGTAAGAAAAAGTGTGCACAATCTCTGTTCTCTGGAACCATGTGGCTGGGGGCAAAGTTACGATGAGATCTACATTGTCTGGAAACTGACCAGGACTGGGCAAACTTTTCCAAATCGTTGGTGTATCTGTTATTAGACATGAGCATGTCATCTTCGGGTTCGTTGTTGTAGTTACCGAAAAGACCAGCCATTTTATTGAAATACCAACCGCTGATTTGCACGGTGTACAGTTGGATATCGTGGTCACACATTACTTTGTAGCCTCGCTTGCTTTCCACAACGATCAAGTTGTCTTGACGAGTGACTGTGGCATCGGTAAGTTTCAGCGGCAATTTCACCATCTGACCATTGTAGAATACCTTTCAAGACAAAGAATTAAATAGTAGCCATTTATATCGAATGAGAAGAAGAAGAAGAAGAAGAAGAAGAATTAATGAAGAGAATGGATAAGTCTTTTACTGAGAATAATGATGAAAGGCGAAGAATAGATGTCTACCTTGTTGCTTGGGAATATTTCCACTTGTTCATTATGAGCCGTTGTCAGGCTGAGCGATTTCAATGTTTTTGCTCTACGGACTGCGTCAAAGTTGGCCACAACACTGAAATTACCATCGACAAAATCACGTGTCAAGAGGTAGCTGCATGCAGCCTTGTAATTGAGATGACGTCCATCAAATGTAGTGATGTACTGACCAGCGAACAGAGTGGCTTCAGCTGAAAATAAACCAGGAAACTTTCTCATCAGTAAAGAAAATAACAAAGACCCAACATTCCACACATATAAAGTCAGACTGTCTTTGCAAATATCAGCGTCTCTACAGGTCATTAAGAGCGATATAGCTCGGTCGAAGGCTTCGATTTTTTTCAAAAAGTAAATGTTGGCAAGTCGGATTCTCTACCTTTGATAGTGGCTGAAATGAGCAGAATATGCTGTAAAATTCTCGGCTCGGCCCATTTCATAAAGTCAGACTATCTTTGCAAATATCAGCGTCTCTACAGGTCATTAAGAGCGATATAGCTCGGTCGAAAGCTTCGATTATTTTCAAAAAGTAAATGTTGACAAGTCGGATTCTCTACCTTTGATAGTGGCTGAAATGAGCAGAATATGCTGGAAAAACTTTAGCGCTTCCTTGTATTTAACCAGATCTTTTTTTTTTATTCATCGTCTTAGAAATTTAATGCGATGATAATAGAAGTCTTCAAATATCAATAATTATATTTGTTGTCAATTGGAAAAAGAAAAAGCAATTATGATGGAAAAAAGCATCTGGAAATGCGACGTACCTTTGAATGGAGGAATGTAATCGTAGAGGTCGGAAGAAGGTTTCATCATGTAGTAAATATCCCAAACGTTCAAGTCGATATTTGGCATAAGGTTGCTCAATTTCATCACAGCCCGTTCTAGATCTTCCATACTCGACATGAAGTGGTTGTAGGCGTATTTGGCAGCACCAAAGCGAATCTCAACAATGATCTCTCCACGTTTCGGGTCGAAAATCAAAGTATTCATGCCAACATCAGTGACGATGTCCTTGATTTCCTTGATTTTCTCAGCACCAAATTTGTACAAGGTCTTCTTCAGTCCCAGCACGTTGTCTCTAACATCCCAGTAATTGTACGCCCACAAAGCCTACAAGAGACAATAAAGAAAATAACCATAGACAAAAGTTTAGATGATGACAACTGAACACAATTTCCTTCATTGAGGAAAGCGTCTAATTAATTAGAGAGTTGTAAAATCAAAGCTTTATGTTACCTGCTGGTAGATTTCATTAATTGCCTCCATGATAGCATCAACGATTGGATAACGTCTCACTCTGGCAATATGACGGTTGAGTGTGGCATGGGCCGAATAAATGACAGATGTTAAAGTCTGCATATGCTCTTTGGCTTGTACTGTCTTTTTATTAGCTTCTTCATACATTGTCATTAGGAAATCGATCAGTTTCTCTCCGTACGGATTTCTGCGCATCCGATCCATAAGGTCTGAAAGCATAGATACAAATCAATTATTCTTGAGGCGAATTCATTAATGTTTCTATCAAGTCGTGTCAATAATCTGTATAATTCAAAGCAGATCAATAATAAAAAAAAATATATATTATTATATGTAATATATTAATTGACGACATAAACATTAATTGTGAATTTAATTTGCATAGAATTTACATTTAACTCAGCTTAGTCGAAAGAGTAGAATTTGGTTTTAATGTTACACGCGATTTTATTCTAAAAGAAAGAATGAAAGCGAAAGTATTTCACCTTTAATTGTGCTTGGGTAATCTTTCAGAAAAGAAACAATTTCAGTTTTCATTTCCATTGCACGTTCATACAACATTTCGCACTTTTGTTTACAATACTCGTGGAATTCGTTGACTTTGTTCTGTTAAAAGAAAAAAAGTTAACACCGAAGATTCAGTTATAGTAAACAAGATTTCAGTTTCGCTGGAATAAGGAATTTTTAATGTTTGATTTAGCGGCGGTGAATAAAATGAAATTTACTTACCTTAAGCTGCATACTGTATTGGCCATAGTAGTAGTCGAATTGTTTCTTTGCTTCATCCATTCTATGTTTCATATCCCAATTGAAGTCTTCAATCATATGCTTCATTCCTTTAAGAAATCTGTTGAAGGAAAGCCACATTTCATGCCATTCATTGTTGATGGCTGTTATTGCAGTCTTTACGTAGAGAAAATCCTGTTCGAACATCCGATTCATATGGCGCATGACTCTGGTGATATCCTCAGCCATACTGTTGTACTCAGTTGCAAAATAATCTCTTATGGGTTCCATCTCCTCGCTAAATGATCGTTTGGCAAGAGCGAATTTCATGGAAACTTCGTCGTTCAGCACATGAATCACAGAATCTCCAAATGATTTCAATTCCTTTCCGTACATGGTAAATTTCTGGTAACCAAACATCTGCAAAAAACAGAATATAAAAAATGTAATCAATTGTCTGGATTGTCCTTACTGTAATTTCAACAGACTATATTGATAATAAATTGGTCGTGTTGAGCAAAGGAAGATAATTTCATACCAGTTCCTTTGGAGTAGGTGATTTTGAACTAAAGGGCGATTACTCTGCAATAATTACTGAGCCATAAGGCACCAATATAGAGGGAACTATTTCAATCTCTTTTGGGATTTTCTTATCTTTTTTCTTTACCGAAAGGTGTTTTCTTTAAATTTCTATTAATCCTGTGATGTTGCTATATGAAAAGCCAATTGTTATTTTATAAATAGATTTTAATAGCCTTTTTTCTCTTACGTTGAGTTCTTCAAGAAAATCTGGATTCCACTTGATGTGCGATTGGAAAAGATTGTTTGTTTTGAGTTCAACTGTAACCCTTCCATCAGTGAATTGTTTCCTTTGTTTGTTGGTCCGATAAGCTTTCAAGTTGGCCTTAGTCTTCATCAGATCGGCGTCAATGCGGTATAGCTTGTTAGGATCGGCTGTAAAATAATAATAAGAAACAATCAGATCTTCATAAGAACGAAGAAAATAGTTTTGCTTTCATCAATATTTCTAAAGATATCTGAAAATGAATTGGTGAAGAATACAGAAATGACAAGAATGAAAACAATCCACAAGTTTGGAGAAATCTTTCGAGTCTTTGCAGAAATAAGAACCATAGTCCTAAAAGTTTAAATCTACAATACAATAAACATTCTAAAATTCTATATGCCAACATTGGTTATAAGTAATTTGTAGTTATCATTGTTTTCATTGCAAATTATATCAGAAAACTACCAATCCATTCAAAGCATATCCTTTAAAAAATGACCATCTTAAAAATAACTGAAATAAGCAATGCCAGACGAAATGGATCTGTTTTGGCCGATCATGGCTCTCACTAGATTCTTTTTATTCTATTAGGTAAAAATTACACTGAACTTTTGGAAATAGTGCTGGAGTGATTTCCCTTTTTTCTCCACTGTTTTCAATTCGAAGTTGTCCATTCTACGCTGCTAGTTAACCATAGCTAAGAAGAGATGAAACAGAATGACAACCTTTCCAGGAGAATTAGTATGAAGTGAATGCAAGAGACGTAGCCGTAACATGAAGTCGGTTCAGCGATTCCTCTTTTCGTAAGATAACATTTACGCAACCAGCAAATCCAGATTGTATATAGATTAGTTAGGATTCAGCCAAGGGAAATAAGCGATGCCAATCCAAATGGATCTTACCTTCGTCATAATTGAAGATGATGTTCATTCTTTTGGAATTTGGGTTCAATTTGAAGAGAGCTTCCATGTTTTCTTTACCACTTTCTTTCTTTAAAGCGGACATCATGAATCTGTTTCCGGTACGGATAGATCCATCCAATTCAATGGTCTTTGATGGGGCTTCCAGCTAGAAAGCAAATACACAAAACAAAAGAAATAAGAAAGAATCCTTTTTGGAAATCATCAATGGTTTCTGTGGCTAAAAGCCATAGGTTCAATAATAAACGGAACATAAATGAGGTCAAATACTAACAGATAACAAAACGAAGCCAAATAATTGTCGGTATTTTAAACAAAATGGCGGAAACAAAAACAAACTATTTTATAGGTGATGAAAAGCAATGAACACTAGAGATGTGTTTGAATTTTGTTGTCGGAGACGCTAAAGATTCTCGTTCAAAGTTCCTCCCATTTCAGACAAACATTACAAAGCCAAATGCTTTTATCAGAAATTATTTCCTTCATCAATTACGATAGATTAAGACAAAATATTAAAAAAATATTTACTTTCAAATTAGCTTCACGGTTGAGTGTGTGAATTTCTCCACGAATGGCGAACTTTTGCTGTTGACGTTTTAAGGTTAAATATCCCATCTCGACATCGGCATTGTACTTTTCTGGGCTGCTGCTTACTCGGCCGATCACCTCAGTAGCAAAACCAGTGTGGTCGTGTCCAGCGTCCATCTGCATAGTGTACATTTCATGTTGACCCTTTCTTTCCGACATTAATTTTGTGGACATCTTGAAGGTCTTTTGTGGATCCTGATCTATGCTGAACTCAGAAGTGCTGCTGAAGATAATATCGCCCTTGGGAAGATTGACGGTTGTCTTCAGATTCATTCCCTAAAATATTGGTAAATAAACAAAAAGAATTTGGGATGAAAAACATCAGAATAGGATTTTTCAGTCTACGAATTCCTATGGACTTTTCATCTTTTCATTTCAATTTAGAACCACGATATTTGAAGTTAGATAATCAATTAATTTGGATAAAAGAAATTCAACTAACCTTTCTCTGGTTGGGGAATTTGATGGTGACGTCGATGTTTGCTCTGTCGTTTGATGCCATCATGTCTGCCTTGATATCTACCTTTTGGTCTTTATTGTCAACGTCCATCATAATGTGACCCATTGTATTATAGTGATTCCCATTCACTTCAACTCTGCTATATAATTCCATGGTACGGCGTGGTGTAATTATTCTGAGTTTGCTTTCCTTGTTTTCGCCCTTCTGAACCATCAATTCGAATCCAGCCTTTTGATCTCTAATCTCATCCCACATGAGATGGGAAGACAAGAGTAGAGAGCGTCTGTTGTTCTCAAAACGGGAATCGAAAGATACGGTTCTTTCAGGGAGGACCATTCTAAAATTGAAGCTGCGAGAGACGTCATCGTGTCGGTCTGTGTTCTTGTAGGATGTTTGGAATTGGTATTGTTTGTTCTTATTTTTCTTATCCATATTCGCATTCAATAAAGCGTTGAAATTGCTATCAATTAAGTCGATATTCACATTGTACTCTTGGTTCCGAAGTTTGAGATCTAATTCAACACTTGGTCCATCACGCAACATTTTAGTTTGAACAGCGATAAAGAACTCTGTGAAGATTTGGAAAGGACTATTAGCGCTCAGTGTTGCCAAGGTTTTAACTCCTTGAAATTTCAAGTCGCCTTTTATTTCAATTTTACTTTGCAATTTGCCATAGTCACACTTGAAATCGAAGCTGTAGTCATCACCAAAATACAGGTCAAGAGAATAGCTAGTTAATCTGATTCCATCTCGTTCGATGTAACCTTTTGTGACAAATGAATTTCCCATTTGACCATTGTGTTCGTAAAAGATCTTAATCATTCCTGTCCTCGAAGATTTCAAGTTAAGCATCATATCGGTCTTCCGAAATCCTTCCGACACGAGACGCAATTTCATCTCACTTGCATAAAATGTTGGAATATTGACTGTCATCAAGACACTAATTTCTGAAGAGATTTTCACAGACGCCATCGATTTGAATTGGACATCTTCAACGTCAGCTTCCAACTCATATTTGTACGATTGATCTTCAAACATGAGATCGATTTGTAGTTTTGCTTTTCCAGATCGACCAAGAATCTTGAAATGCGGTTCAATTTCGAAATTTGCTTGGCTGCCGTCAAAATTCATTTCGACTTTATTTTCAAAAACATTTTCGCCAAATGCCATTTTCATAGTTGCTTCGCCGTTTCGTATGTCACCGTTTGTTTTAATTAAAACATCAATATTGTCTATACGGGGAATGGCTAAGTGAGCTTTCATTTCTTTGAAGTTCTTGTTGCTAGCTTTAAATTCAATTCTTTCACCATCATAGTCCATCATTTGCATGATGAATTCAAAGTTTTTCCAGTTGCCGTTCAATTTTACCTGAAGCTTTTCAAGCAGTTTGGGTAGGGAAAGGCGGAATTCTTGATTCGCCATTGAGAATTCACTTCTATAGAGTTCCTTGTTGTGTTTTACCTCGATTAAACCATTAAAATCTCTTAGTTGTCCATTGATTTTCATCGAGAAACTTTGTTCTCCAAATTGTGGAGTAATCAGCTTGCCAGAGATATCTCGGAAATAGTTTTTTGTTGAAGCCATCATTTCATATTTCTCTTTCTTGAAAATAACATTGGCATTGAAGGAAAAGCTTTTCAGGTCGCCATTGAAGTGTCCATTGATATTTATCTGGGGACCGGTAATTGTCAGTCGGTGCTCTCCTGTTTTCATACTTCTCAATACATTCATTTCATACGTGTTTTGTCTGTGAGAAAACTGAGCGGTGAAATTAAAATTATTGAGATCGCCTCGGAGATCGTAGCCAAACATGATGTTTCCAGTTTGCGGACTGGCCATTTCTAGGTGGATATTTCGAACGTAATTATCATTGGATAATCCGAAGCGGTAAGAATCATCCATGATTTTAACACTGGCAAAAGATTTAAACTTTTTCCATTCTCCTTCAAAATCAAGCTTGGCTTCTATTCCTGGTGCATAAATATTCAAATCAATCATTTCGTAAAAATTCTTGTTAGAGAGTGTCAGTTCGTAAGTGTCTCCTTTGTGAACTACTTTCACTTCAGCATTGAACTTCTTGGGTTTTCCAGTCACAGAAGCTGTGAAAGTATCCTTAAAATAAGGGGTATTCAAATCGCCTTTGATGATCTTCTTACGTCCAAAATCTTTGTAAGTACCGGACACTGACATCTTTTTCTTGTTGTAAATAATATTGAAATCTCCGCTTGTTGCTTTTTTCTTAATGTTTAATTGGCCGTTCACTTTCAGCACATGCTTTGGAATAGTTAAAGCGAGTGAGCAGTCTTGAAAGAAATTCTTGTTGGAAAAAGTCAGTTCATATTTCCTGTTACCATATAAAATGCTGAAAGTTCCTTTGGCATTGTCTAAATCTCCTTCAAACATAAAATCCCAGTTCATAAATGGCGTGTTTAACAGGAAGCTCATTTGTCGGAAGTATTCTTCGTTGGACGCTTTTATTTCGTATATTTGTTTGTGAAAGTGAATCATCGACTCAAAATTAAACTTTTTCGGATTTCCCTTTAAAGACACTTGAAAGACAGGACTGTCTACTTTGGCATCAATCTGTTGATAGTAGCCGCTGTTAGAGAAGGTCAGTTCGAATTTTTGTTTGTTATGCATAACTTGAGCAAAAATATTCATTGCACTAAGTTCTCCATCAAAGTTGAAGCTTGCTGTATCTTGGAAGTATGGCGTGTTCAGAATTGCTTTCACTTGACGATAATATTCTTTATTGGAAAGCATTAATTCGTAAATCTGATTATTATGACTGAATTTGGTTTGTGCTTTGAAAGCTTTTAGGTTTCCTGAAAACGTAATAATCAACTCATCTTGGTAGGATGGAATAGATGTCTTGATTTGCAATTTCGACAGATGTTTATACAACACAGACATATCGTATATTTGACGGCTATTCAAGGTCAATGTTGATGACATATCGAAAGTGATTTTTTCTGTATCGATCTTCATATTAAAATCAAAGTTGACAGGGTTCGGTCCACTTACCTTGAGGTTAATCGAACGTCCGGATTCTTTAAGGATAGCATCGATCCTGTTAACCTCTTTCTTAGCAATGCTTGTGATAATGTTTGCTGTCATATAATCAAGATTACCTTTCAATTCAAACGTACTTTTCCATTCATCAAAATCTAAAATTTGGGCATCGAGCGACGCTTTGCTGGCTTTTCTTGAGTTCTGGAACATTGCATCAAGCGTCAGGACATTGGCCAATTTCAGTATCAGACTCGATTGCATGCTACTAAGAGGACCTTTATTCTTCAATTCAAACTGGAAATCTTTGTAACGTCTGTGAGATGTAAGTGCAGCGATGCTTATACCAAAATCACTCATGCTGTTAAAATTGTAGTTAATGTCCAAATCAACCATTTCTTCGTTATTCAATTGAAAAACGACCTTTGTTTTGTGAGATCGAATCCAATCACCGTCAAACATAACAGTGGCCTTTGCTTGCTTCATGGTTTCAAATTGTGTCTTCATTTCGATGCTAAACAGTTTTTTGGTTAATTTCATTTCAACTTGAGTTTTGTCGAAATAAGGCATCACTTTCAAAGATGCTGTACTACTAAAAAGTCTCTTGTTACCGTTAAAAAAGAAAGACATGTCAATTTGAGTGAGTTCAGGAAAATCTGGACTCATTGTCTTGAAAGATGCAGCAATATTTTGCAAGTCAAGACTTCCTTCCATTTTCAGTGATCTTCCATCTGGTAATCCCAAAGTTCCACTCATCTTGTATGTTGTTCCCTCTTTCTTGTAATTGGCTCTCATCATCAAACTCTTACCATCAGCTGTTACTTTCAGCTCACCATCTGCAGATCGAATACCTTTGTATTCGAAAGCACCATCAGCAGAAAATTCGGTATATCTGGAATCGATTTTAACATTGGCTGTCTTCCTATCACCTGAGAAGTTAATGTTTCCTGAAACTGTTGCCATCTTACCATTTGCGTCTGTAATATCAACTTTCATATCGATGTTGTCTCTTTGTCTTTCATAATTGGCTTCCATGTTGAACATTTGATTTCCATTAAGTGTCATGTCCATTTTAGCCTTCAACATTTTCGGCAAATTTCTTTTCATCTCAATCGACATCTTTCCGTTTCTGTAATTTCTTAGTGAGCTTGAATAACTCATATCAATGGAACACAAATCGTCTTTATGTTTGAAGTTATACGAAGCACCGATTTGTCGGAGATACTGCAATGGAAGATTTAGTTTACCCTCCCCATTAGACATGAGCTCACCCTTTCGTTTGTCGTATTTCGAGGTGATTTTCATTTTTCCATTGGTACGCAGAATATCAAATTCTAACACAATTTCACTTTCACTGTTCATTCTCTGAGTGCTGTGCTTCAAGATAGCATCAATGATTGTAGTTTTGTCTTGATGAACTTTTATATTACCATTTAAAGACATATCTGAATATTTCATGGCAAGTCCTACTTCAGATTTTTTACCATTGAGAAGAGCAGATGCATCATATGAAAGTTGGAAGTCAGGGTAAACGAAGGAAAAGTCGTGCTTCAGCTCATTTTCCTTGTTCCAAGACAGAGACATTATGGATGTATATTTTCGATTGGCCCATGTGTATTTGACTTGGCTGTTAAAATTCCTCATTTCAGCAAATGGTGTGGAGAAAGTAAGTTTACTATTAAACAAACCATTTCTCATATAATTAAAGTTGATATTTGTTGATATTTTCTTGTTTGGTGACCACATAATTTCAGCATTGACATCACTGGACATTTGCCTGGCATTGAAAGTATATCTAACACCACCTTCCGCCTTATAATTGATTGGTTGTCGAAGAATCACTTCTTCATCGGCAGCAAATTGCGTTTTGACTTTGTAGGCTCCAGATGTTGCTTGCAGCATTGCAGTTACTTTAACTTCTTTTTTGTCGGGCAATATTAAAGTATTCTCAATATCATGTATATCTTTGCCAGTTCTAGTGTACATACTTTTTACCATTGCCTTTTGTCCCTTTTGCCATTGTACGGAGAAATTGTTTTCATACATATTCTTATTCACTTGCATCAATTTATTCGTTATGTTCATATCTCGGCCTGGGTAAGAAAGGGCCATTTCACTTTCATAAGTTGGCAAGCTTTTTACCTTGGAGTTAATATAAGATAACTTTGTTTGGACAACTTTTCCAGGTGCCATTTGGATCATCACTTTGTTCTCAAATCTCTTGAAAGGCCATTTTGAAGACTGTACATGGTTAGCCTCCACTTTGTAGTCAATTTTCTGAAACAAGAAAAAGCAAAATTAATTTTTTATTAAAAGGTCTTTTTATATTCCAATGATGTCATCTAAAGCTAACTGAAAATTTCAAGATTGATCTAAATAATCAATTGAATCTGTTTTGATGTTTTTAAATTAATTAGTAGTAACAAAATATTAAAAGATCTGGGAAATAAAGTGTAGTTTAAACTGAGATGTCTTTTCTTGCTGAATAAAAGAAAATGATCACGATATAAACAGAATTTACTATTTTGTAAATATTTCGGTTCCATTATGAAGTTATGATGGTATTATTACCTTTTCCGGGTGTTGAATGATCATAGCGTAGTCATAGGCGTGGCTGTATGTCTTCAGGGCTCTGTTGAGCACACAAGCGAATTTAAGGTTGTTGATTTTGATTTTAGGATTTCCATAATGAAGATCAAATTTTGTTTCCAGGTGATTATTAGCCTTGGCCAATTGACCCTTCAGATTGAAGTTCAGATATTCTCGTTTCTTGCTTTCAAATGCACTAAAGAACAATTCAAAGAATATTTTTGAGTTTGCCAGTATCGGATTCAAAGGATCTTTTAATGATTTTCAATGCAAAGCAAAATTAGAATAAATGATTGGATTTTCTCATCCGTTAGAAATTTGGTAAAATATTTGTTTAATAGAAACGACAAATACTTACATATTGCCCATGTAACGAACAGACTTTGTGACACTGAGATCACGGATTTTGCTTGACAGAGTGAGTCGGTCAGAATATTTCTTTCCAAAATTGTAGTTTCCAGTAACTCGACTAGTGATTCCAGTTTTCTTGTTGTCTACGTCTCCGATGATTTTGAAGTTTCCACGAGGTGATTTGAATAATATTTTAACGATATGTTTTGTCTTTGTCTTTCCAGCGTTTAAGAGGACGAGGGCTGAAATATTACGTTACAGATATTAGTCATAGGACTATTTCTTTCAACAGATATGATTGCAGTAATAAAGATACGTTACAATTTAACCCATAATTTATGTTTAAGTGAAGAATTTCATCAAGAATCAAGGCGATTAGGTTTTTGTTAGGTTGATTAATTGAGTACTTACCATTCATAGCGATTGTCTTGGGAAAGACTTTGTTAAGTTTGAAGTCAAAACTCATTTTCTTCTTGGACTCGTAGAGAATTTCACTGGTGAATTCAACAAGATCTCTGTTTGGAGTTGTAATCTTCAGAGATGGAGTATATTTGAATCCAGACTTCGATACCAATCTTCCCAAACGACTAGCAATATAATATTCTTTCTTTCCGATTCTAAATTGAGTGGTGAGACTAATTTCTTTCGGGACAATTTCGCCGGACACTGAATAAAAGGTAAAACTCAAATTTTAGTGAATGGATTGCGTCAAAGAGAAAAGACAAAAAAGTACACGTTTAAAAAGGAGATTATTATTATTATTTTTATTTTCTTTGCTTTCTGGCGTTTACACATTTCTTTCCGGGTCCCACCCAGGGACCTAAGGTTAGAAATGGCATCATGACACTTTTCACTGACAAAAAAAAAAAAAAATAAATAAAAAAAAAATAAAAATTACATAGATAAAGCCCTTCGTAAAGTGTGGGCTGTACTTGTCAGAACAATTTTTTGTATCTCCTTGAGGCATGGGCTTTCAGGAATCCCTGCAATTAGTCTACTGCAATCTTTTCCAACCAGTCCTAGGTCTCCAACTACAACAGGAATTGTTGATGTTCCCATATGCCACATTTTCGAGATTTCTATTTCAAGGTCCTTGTATTTTGACAGCTTTTTGAATATCTTCAAAGATACATTGCAGTTAGCAGAGACTGCCATATCAATAAGGAGGCACCGTTTTTGTTTGTGGTCTTTAATAGCAATATCTGGGCGGTTGGCCTTGATTGTTCTGTCAGTGTGAATTGTGTAGTCCCATAGAATTGTAACAGGTCCTATCTCCGTAACCGGGTCTGGGTGGTGTTGATACCAGTTTCTTTCCCGTAGAAGTTGCAGATTTTCCAGTGCAGATATTGGCCCACTCTGTCATGTCGGGTTTTATATTCAGTGGGTGCCAACATCGTTCAACCTGATACAAGATGATCACTCGTTTCTGGATATTTATCACAGAATCTGCATTTTGGGCTGACACAATATTTTAGTATATGTGCTTGATAATTCCTAGTTAGCAAGCATTGGTCCTGCGCAGCAAGGATAAAACCTTCAGTTTCCGCTTTCAACCCTGCACTGCGTAGCCACTGATGGGTACGGGTTTTGTCTACATCAGCTTGTTTGATACAGGCAGAGTATTGGCCATGAAGCGGTTTATCTTGCCATCGCTTCTGTATCTGGTCGGTTGCATTCGTCTTTGCTGTCTTTTTTAAGTATTTTGCAGTTTCAGCCGGTGTATTGTGCTGTAGTTGCATCTCTACGCCCATTTGAAGCTCCATTTTGAATTTATTGGCTTCTTTCATTACGGAGTAAAGACGCTTACTACTTTCATGTTCCTTGACGCATACCATCATCCAGTCTTCGGTAGTTTCCAAGTATCTTTGGAGGCCAATTGTTGTAGTTTTGTAAGACAGTTCTAGTTGAACTAATCCTCTGCCTCCTTCGGATCTGGGCACATACAGACGATCAACATCAGCTTTGGGATGATGCATGCGATAGCAAGTGAGAAGCTTTCTCGTTTTGGCGTCCATTCGCTTAATTTCAGCTATGGTACAGTTAAGGACATTAAAGCTGTAATGCACCACTGGGACAGCCAATGTGTTTATAGCTGATATTCTATTTTTTGAGTTTAGTTCAGTATTTAGTATCAGACGTACACGCCTGTAGTACTCTTTTCTTATTTTTTCTTTCATTTGGGGGTGTTGTATGCCATCTCCTTCGCTAATTCCTAGGTAGTTATAAGCTTCATCATGCTCCAATTCCCTAATCTTTGTGACAAAATCTAAATCTATTGAGGGTGTTTCTGTAATTCTTTATTATTATCATCATCATCATCATCATCATCATCATCCCAGATGTTATCTTATCCCCTGTTCTTTTCCCCAGATAAGATAAGAACAATTAAAAATGAAGCAATTAACTGGATAGAAAAGTAAATTATTTAAAACAAAAAGAAGAAAATTCAGAATGATCTTCCATTGTTTTTAGAGGTGAGGCAATGTCTGTTTGCTTACCTTTCAAATTGATATCATTGGCAATAAATCCCTTGGCAGACATATCGATCAGTAAGGATTTCATCGGTTTCATTTCAATTATTCCTTCATACTCCATTCTCTTCTGAGGAATAGTGATGTCAAATTTAGGCGTGAAGCTCAATAAACCTTTCGTATTTTTGACTCCAAGCTGAGCATTTAAGGCATATTCTGTGCGTCCATTGAGAGACACTGTTCCAGTAAATTTCTTCATTTCGAGCATATTAACGACTGTACCTGTTGTAAAAAGTATTGTAGCCAATTAAAATAGTTGTGTGAATTTGAGATATTGATTTACGTGAAACAATAACATTGCTAGGATTACTGTAATTATGCAACAAAATACAAATCATTGTTCACTGTTACAAATTATACCAATAGAATTATGTAAAGTTCTCCGTGATTTGTTTTTTTTTATTAGCAGATTTCTTTCATATATTTAGTAGTTCATCTAAGAAGAATTTCATATTTATCCAAAGTGTATAAAAATAGGTTTTACAAGATGCGAAATTTGATGAGTAACTTTTAGTGTTTTAATTTGTTGATGCAATTCTAATATTTTCATAATAACATTTAGAAAGTATTTTTATAGCCTTCTGCATCGTAACGGCGTACGTTTGTTTTATGGATGAAGAATATTTTAATATATTTGTCTGAACAGTTTACAAAAGAAAGAACTGACCTTCAATTTTGATGTTTTTCCATGGAGCCTTAAATGTGATATGAGCTTCATTTTTATTTTTCATGACGGTATCAATAGCAATTCTCCGGGAAACTTTGGAATTTGGAGTGTCCATGTAGAAAGAGTAGGGTGATTGCTTGAAAGGCAAAAAGAAAAAGACAATTTACTCAGCTATAGTATGGGACACCCAATTAGGATGGTACTTACTAATCAGTCCTATGCGAGCTAGTAGACCATTGTCCCGGAGAGACATCCATAAAGGAAATATACAATTTTCAATATATTCTTATGTGTAAATTCCGCCAAGCAGAAGAAGTGAAAAATTTCGTTCTGTAAAAATGTTATAAAAAGAAGTTTCAGGAAGGATTGATCTTACCTTGGTAAATCCTTCGATTTGGTATCCATTGGGAGCGTCTTCGTTGATCATATAAAGATCGTAGACAACTGGACCAGTGAATGGAAAGAATGGAGCCTCTTTGTGATGTGAAGCATTTGGGAACTTGAGAATTTGACAGAAACTCAGACCTGTTACTTGCTTCATGAATTTGCCTGTGCAAATCTCGTGTTTTTTCACATTATCGACAATCATTCTCTGTCTTTGTTCGGCATTTCGATGGACGATGTAAAAATCAGTCCTTGTGAAGGAGAAAAAAGTTCATTCTTAATCAAAATGATTATTGAATTGATAAAAGAAGGCAATTGATATAAGACAAAATGTTGAAAAGAAACGTTTCTTCAAAGAACTTACTTGAGGTTGAAAATTTCCATCTTCTTTTGAGGAATCTGTAAATCAAATTTGTTATTACGAATATCCAGTTTAGCTCCAGTACTTGTGTGGGCAACTGTCACCATCTTTAGACCAGCTCTAGACACATGTGCATCTACAGACATTTCACCTTTCACTTGGATTGAAGCACTGTAAATATCAAGATTACAAATATTATTAGATTGCATTCGATGTCATTCAACGAAAAATTTCGACAAAATCATTATTTTCCAGTTCCTATTTCGACAAATGTTTTCAAATGTGGTAAAGGATTTACCTTGGTCTGAAGTCGATATTTAGTTCATAGTTTGGTCGTTGAAATAATGCCTTAGCATCAAGAGAAATACTTCCTGTGGTAGAAATAGTGAGGTTGAGAGGAAGACCGACGCAGGTGGGAATAATCATACGGCTATCAAGAAGCGCCATAGTTTTACTGAATGACAACGATTGCATATTCATCAGTCTCTTCAGGGAAGACTGCAATTCATTCAGGGATTTATCATCCCAATAACGAAGTTCATTTCCAAACACTCTCAGGTAAGCAGAAGCACGGAACGCATCCATACTTTTATCAAACTGTAAGGAAAGAATGGAATATAAATGTTAACCAATAAAATTACTATAAACCAAGCAATGCTGGCAGTATCTTCAAGATATATTTATCTGATAAATATGTTATATAAAGTTCCATTTATCTGTTTTATTAGTAATATTTATTATGAATTATTTGCTGTAAGATTTTATGAAATTCGAGTGTTGCTCATTTATATATTTATGCATACATATTTATGTATGTATATATATATATATATATATATATATATATATATATATATATATATATATATATATACACACACACATACATAAATGATAATGATTTAAATGGCGAGAAATCCATCTTCGCGAATATATAAATTTAAATGGATTTCTCGCCATTTAAATCATTAACCTTTGTATTTGTTTTATGTATGAATAATTCATGAATTTGTAAATTAATTGCACCTTTATTGAAATTAAAATAACTGCAACTTCGGATAATAAGTGCGACATTACTGTAATTATTGAACAATATAGTTCATGCCACTTTGACGGAAAATTTACCAGTAAAAAAGAATTCTCTTATCACTACATTTGTACATAAACGCAGAACCTTAAAATTTAAATTCAAACTCAGCGTTGTGACTGCACGTTCCAAAACAATAACACTTCTCATCGCATTTTTCGGATTACAACCCTGTTTTCGTTGTCCACTTATTACTGAGAGTAAAAACAAGAACACAATCTATTTCATACCTGAGGATGTCTGTAGGAACAGACGAAAGCTTGTAAAATAAAAAGACCTAATGCAACTGAAATTTATAAAACAGGATCTTTTCATTCATAAACAGGTTCGGGGTTTTTGTATATTATTTGAATTGTTCGCGAAGATGGATTTCTCGCCATTTAAATCATTAGCCTTTGTATTTGTTTTATGTATGAATAATTCATGGATATATATATATATATATATACACACCTAATTGCTTGTATCTCATGACGAGTTGACGGATCGATTGCTGAGTAGTCCCTCGAAAAATAACATGATTGAGCTAAGTGAAAGATTTAATATTTGCATTAATCCTTTCTCTCTCTCTCTATCTCTCTCTCTCTACACACACAAACACAAACACATATATATATGATAGTTTTACCATGAGTTGTAAGAAATTTGTAACCTCAAAAGAGAAGGAAATTTCTGAAATTCCAGCACAATAAATAAGAAACTGATCATTTTAGTAAATTAAAGAGATCAACATTGGTTTTAAGAATTTAACAAAAAGAGATTAGAAACTTAACATACAAATAAGTGGATTGAGCATCCCGAAATCGTTTGAAGACGCTAGTCTTGTGAATGAAAGCATAGAGAATAGATAGAAAGTGTCAAGAATCTTGTCTAAAGACATGATGCATTGCCTGCAGAAAGATGCATATGAGAATTGTAAACAATTGTGGCACCCTGCATTTTTAGAAAGACTAAAAAGAGATATTCATAGAAATATGATTTAATTTTTATTCGGTTTATTAACCAGTTGTTAGTTATTTAGAAACGAAGAATAATTGAGTTTTGAGAATAATTCTCTAACTGTATTTAGGCGATCCAAAGAGAAGAAGAAAAAAAAAAAATAATAAAAAGAAAGAGAAAGAGGAATAGATAAAACAAAACCCGGTCATAAGTAAAACTAAGACAAGACAGGTGTCAAAATATATCAGGTCAAATTACCTGACCGAAATCCAGGGAAATAGAAATTGTTATATTTGGTTGAAGAAATAGAGTTTGGAGATAATAAAATAAAACAAAAAGAAGAGGAAAGACAGAAACATAATACGAAACCAGGTCGTAAGCGAAAACACACACGTACGACCAGCACCTAAGTGTCAAAATTATCAGGTCAAGCACTTGAACTAATTCCATGTCCGCATAGGATGGAAGTTTGTTAAGGTTGGCTGAAACAATAAAGATTTTTTAGAACAATGGAAACGAAATTTTAATCGGAGGAAAGGTGTTTTTTTGTGTTGAGGTGGTGACCGGTGGAACTGTATACAGATTCTGACCTGTTAAAAATTGGAACCCCACGATGATGAAGTGGAGACATTTTCAATTCAGATAATTAAGATTTTTGACTATCAGGTCTGACCAAAAACAAAGAAGGAAAGAAAACGATTGTCTCGGCTCACAGATAGCGCCAATATTCTTTCCTGAAGTCACATCTAATTAGCGGCAGGCTGTTTTGACAGAACCCAGGTGAGAAAAAGCCAAGATTATCATTTTTCGTACGTGTGAAAAAGGCCAAATTAGATTTTGTTTTTTTTAGAACAAGAACGATGTAAGCCACGCCCGATTGGAGACGGGAGGCGTCCCACCACAGTCTCATTAGCCGAAAGCGGTCACGTGATATGCGGAAAGAGGAGGGAGAATGCTCGATCAAGAACCATTGGTCGAAAACGGTCACCTGACATACGAGAGACCGGGAGAGATGGGTATGCGTCTTCCCCCCAGAGGCACTGTGAGGAAGTAGGGGTGAAAATAATAGCGATAATGGGAAATCAGAACTAATGCGACTTTTGGGATTATTGAGAGAGCCCTGACGCCGACAGACCCACCCCGGTTTGCTGCGGCGTCAATAAAAGCAGGACCCCAATCGACAAAAAAATGAGTTCAGCCCCGGACGGCAGCGAGAAGAGATCACCTCGGACGACAGAGAGTTGCGGCTGAGTTGCGGCAAGAAATCCTTCCAGCCCAAGTCGAAAACAAGAAATCCTTCCAGCCCAAGTCGAAAACAAGAAGAAGATTACTCGAAAGCCGCGGAGAAGTTGCAGCCAAGTCGAAGACAAGGCCAAAGAGTTACTGGACGGAAGAAGAAGAAGAAGTTAAAATCAAGCCCAGCCGAGAACAGAATTCGACCCAACCAGATCGAAGTGAAGAAATACAACTCAAGTCGAAGAGAAGAATCAACTGCGAATGATTGATAGAAATTAGCCCCAGTGTCGAACTAAACCACACTCCGACATACACAATTCTAGAGAGTAGACAATTCGAAATCGTTAAGTTGTATGATAGAAGCTTGATGCCATAGTCCACAGAGCGGGTCGGGAATGAGAACAATTTTTCTTTATGTAACGGACATTAGATATAAAAGGTTGTCACCCTTTTTTTTTATCAGTAATTTTTTGTCTCGTGAGTTTTTTTTTCTTTTACTTGTGTTTTGCCACCCCCGTCGGACTCAACTTGCATACGGCCCAATCCCTGCTGGTCCCGTCTGTCTAAGATCTAAACACAGCGTGGGTAGACAGACCGGAGATCAGTACAGTTGCTTTAGCAACCAGGTATTGGAAGCGGGTTGGGAAAGGCGAGGCTGGTGATCATCTAACCAAGAGGTTGGAGCGGCACTCTTGGAACCAGGAGGAGCGACCAGGAGGAGCGACGTCACAGTTGGCGCCGTAACCAAAGGATTCGACCCTGGGCCAGGTGTGTACCCGTCACACAATAATGAAAGAATGAAAATGTTTGGGAAGTAAGGTAAATTGTTGTAAGTCATGTTAAATTTGATAAAGTAGTTAACTTAACAAGAATGAATTTCAGCGATCCTCTGTTAGCAGTTATAATATGAGAATGATTTATTCAAATATATGACATCGAGTCTTTTAGATTTCTTTCGAAATAAGAAATTATATTACAATTTGTTCAAATAATAAGAACTGGAAACTATCAAATGATTCTCTTGATGTTTGGGAATGAATTACAAAGTAAACATCAGCTGATACATTTCCACACTTAACTGTAAGTATAGCTTAAAGTTTTATTATAGCAGGTTTGTTAATGATACTCTTATTGTGAAAACATTAATGTAAATAATAAATACTGTAACCCCCCCCATATATATATATATATATATATATATATATATATATATATATATATATATATATATATATATATATATATAATGTTTGAGAGAGTGGTAGAGAGAGTATGTTGGGTAAGGTGGGGGAGAAAGATTCTTGTTTTTATTCGTTCTCTTATCAATATTTATTTTTAGCGTGACTTTCAAATTCGTTTTACTTACATTTATTGGAACTCGCGACTTTAAAGCAGGGGTGTTAGTACCAGCCGGTCCAAAGAAGTTTTCCAGAATTTTCTCCACGCCTTGAACTCTACCTCCAAACTCCAGGAAATTGATGGCATGACCAAATAAGTCAATGGTAAGATTCAAGTTGGCCGATCTTGGTATGAAAGATTTCTGTGAAAAGATGACATTGCTGTCTACTTTGGCACCCATATTGATTGAATCAAGGAAAAAGGATCCTTCGTAGTTTCTGGAGAATTTTCTTTGGTCAAGGTTAAAT
This sequence comes from Acanthosepion lycidas, assembly GCA_963932145.1. Lineage (NCBI taxonomy): Eukaryota > Metazoa > Mollusca > Cephalopoda > Sepiida > Sepiidae > Acanthosepion > Acanthosepion lycidas. The sequence goes on from OZ010596.1 coordinate 1,691,360, forward strand.
TCTTTCTTGAGTTCTTCGTTTTGGACAATATTACGAATGTCCTGCATGTGTGGGTCCGATGTTTCCATCAGGTTTGTCAGATGAGACCACACAAACGATCCGACTTGATTGGACTTTTCTTTTTCTAACACTTGGCGTACTTCAGACAAAACGTTTCGACTTGGACACTTCATCAGGGCAATGTACGCGTTGAGACGGAGCTCAGAATCCTCAGATTCATCACGGAAGACACCCATCAAATCAGATCGCTATACAAATTAATACAAACATACAGAGTTATTTATGGAGCTGAGTCGTACAAGCATATAAAACAATACAAATGTATTTATAATTATTTTTTGTGTGTAATTTCCATCATACTTTCAGCTTCTTAAACCAAATAATAAAAGAAATTTCAAATGGAATTATTTTGAGATCCATAGAGATAAATAATCTTAAAATAAACTTTGAGAATTATTTTCGTTTTTTCTAAATTCAATAACCTTTATTATATTATTGAAATGAACGAGAAACGAAACTGGGGTGAACCTACCATAGCATCACATGGAATTCTTCGGAAGGCGTCCATAGCTGCAATTCTTATTTCCTCACGGACATCTCGACGAGTGAAACAGCGAGTCAAATGAGACACAGTCTCATGTGAATGACCAATGTTGCCAATTGCTCGAAGAGCAAAGATGATTCTTCTGGCATCACCATTTTGGGTATTGCAATCGTGGGTGTGATCTATCAGTTTTCTGAGGAGAGAAGTGATTTCGGAATCTTTTCCGCAGTCAGGTCTTACATTGCAATAACTGCTTGCCAGAGATGACACAGCGAGTAGGGTATTACCAGAGACATCACGTTCGTCTAACAAAGGCTATAAATAAGTGAAATTGATAGGTATAGTGCGATAATAAATGTTGATTTATATGTTTAAATATTTGACTAGAAATCATAATAAAATATGACAATCCCGAAACAAATTATGATCAATAATTTTAATATATGAATACAAAGTATTGATTAAAATGTTGTTGTGTAAGCATGTGCCTTACCGTAGCGGCTGCAACCATTTCCTTTGTAGGATGATGGACAAATGATAATGACAATAGCCACATTTCAGCTTCGCTGCCGGTGACACGTTTCTTGGAGATGAGGTCTTGGATCATGCCAACTGAAGCTTCAGTTCCTACCATTGGAATGGCATCGTGGAAATATTGCCTTTAAAATAAAAGAAAGCATTTGTATTTCGATAAATATTTGGTTAATGAATATGAAATTGACTCATTCAACCCATCACTTTGATTGTTTTATTTTGAATCTTTGCAGATGAGACGATATTTTTGCTACTAATGTGTTACCAATTGAGCTTGAAGCTTGAGTCCTGTCGCCTATTTGGACGGGAGAGAAAAGTTATTTCGTAAGCCAACATTTGTTCTAATCTGCAATGAAAATTGGTTGATTCTTAGCAACGTATCAAAGAAAGTAGTAAAACTTAATTGAAAAGCGAAATTCTTACTTGATACGATCAGCATTGGGAGCACAGATGGTCCTTTGGTTGATTTTCTTGTAAACTCTTGAAAGAACATCTCGGTCAACCTGACGCATATGTCCAATCAATTGGTTAACCATTTCTGGAACTTCAGGGCGAATATCTTCGGCTGCTTTCTGGCAGAGTTCCTGCAATTTAGCCTCAATTTTATCCTCTTTATCTTGCTTACTCGGAATGTCATCTTGGTGATGGAACAGCAGCGTACTTCTCTGGTTAAAGTTTTCTGAAAATGATGACGGCAATGATTAATCTCGTACGTTGATAGAATTTAGTTTAATACAAGCAAATACATGAATTCCCATGTGATTTCGAAAGAGTGTAAAATGTTAGTCAATGCTTTTAACACGTCTTAAACGTCATGAACCAATAAAAACCATAAGCAAATAATAAACAAACTAACCACGAGATGGACGTCCAGCCCTTCTTTTGTTGGTGAAGGTCAAAGTTTGTTCACTGCTGGTCATAGCACCGTTCTTTCCATAAGAGAATGGTCTGAAAACGTGTTCTTCTGAACATGTTGAACTTTGCAAGATGTTAGAGCCGAGATCCAGTGTCTGGGAACATTTATATTCACTCTTCATCAGAGGGAGAGATTTGACAAACTGGAAATGAAATAACAAATATGATAAATCAATTGCACTAGTAACTGGTAAAACAAATTGGTAAAAAAACGGATGGTGAAAAGATACTCACTGAAGGTACATTGTATCCGATAGATTGGACAGCCAGGCGGTAACCTTCACGGTCGCTGCAGCTGAGTAGATTTTTCGTCTTCTGCAGAAATTTTGTTTTAGGATCTTTGTCTGTTACTTTATACTCTGAATGACAGGTTCCCACTACATCAGTCTGTATGGAAGATATTTAAATGAAAATGTTAAAGAATCGTAGCATTGATTCTTAAAAGAAAACTTCTAATTAAGAATAATTGACAAAAGAATGAATGAGACGAACCTCAGTCAAATTCTGGTCGCGATCAAAACTGTCCATTGAATTTTGGAAAGCGGAGAGGATGCCTCTTTTGATATTTAGTGTCCATATTGATTCCCCTTCCATTGAACAGATGTGATCAATCCGGCCGTCTTGGAAAGAGAACTTCAAAGGTTGCTTCATCATGGCTCCCTTGAAGGCCTGAGATTGCAAAGCATCTCCAGAATCTCGAAGAGTAGCATCACTGATCTGGAGAAACGTAATGAAAATATAAGTAAAAAGTATGAGTTTTAGTTTTTTTGTTTCGAAGGTTAGATGTAATAATAATTAAGTTGCATGTTTCTCTGATTCAATTTTTCTGTGATATATTTAATACGAATTACTTTTATTATATCCTCCTGCATGCAGTTAAATTTGCTTTAGGAAACTATTTTTTCATACAAGGGTAGAAAACGTGTTTGCATAGCTTTTAAGAAAAAGAAATTGGTTTCTATATGAAAAGAAATGTCTACCTTGTGGAAGGTAGCTTTCCATTCTTCACTGTCTGTTGGTGAAACGCTGAACCATTTACCTTTTCGGTTTTAATGAATGAATGATTCTTAGTTGGAATTTAACTGGAACTTTGTATCATGTGCAGCTTTTTGACATTTAATTAATTAAGTAGATTAGGCTCGATAGCCAATTATAAACGTCGTAATATTCGAATTTTTCACGTGATATGTTTTCTTATGTGCAAGTAGAATTTTGTTACTCTTCCTCAATAAAGCGCCAGCGGCAACTTCAGCAATAATTAGTTTGTTTTTCCGCTCAGTGACATGAATTCAATTAATAAACGTTTTGCTTCCCAAGCTCTTTTGAATTATTAATACTTTTACAGTTTCGTTTTCAAACAACTTATGATTTTTATGACTGTTACAATGAAAAGAAATAAAAGTAAACAAAAAAGTCAACTACTCCCCTTAACCTTTCTTTTTCCAATATTCATGGCATTCATACCAATTGCTTTAGTGTAGATTCTTTTCATTTGTAACGTTCTCCAGATCTCTTATCACTTTGCGAAACTAATTTAAAATCTATCGTTATCAATGAATTCTCTGTTCCAGACTATCTTCCTTTTGGTCGAAAAGATACTAGGCTACATATGAATGGTATTAGTGTTTACAACGGGGAAACAACGTCTAATGACAAGTGAATGATCCCATTAGTCTCCCCATGATTATTTCGTTGCTCAGTCTCTCAATCAAATAATAAATGTTCCTACTCGTTTCCCTGATAATTCTAACCAAAAATTATCTTTACTTGATTTCTTTCTTTACCTTCTCTGCTAGCTCTTGTCGAACATCACAACTCTGTCCGCCCTCTTGGCAATTCGAATCACGCTATAGTATATCTTGATATTTCTTTTGAGTCGCCTATTAGACAGGAACTTCCAGCGTACTGATAAGGATTCATTTTGTGACTTTCTTTGAGATGCCCCCTTGATTGAGGTTTTAACCTCCCTATTGAGAATTGGGCAAAAGATGTTTCTTTTTGGATTAGTACCGGCATGGATTCTTTTCTCCCTTCTCGGAAATATTAGGTGTAAGCACAATCATCTTGGTTCACACCTACCCGTTCAGGAATCACTTTTTATTGTACAGCGTGATAGTTCTGTTCGCCACAGACACCTCATTGTGTATGTTCGTAATATTGTAAACATCTCCACAAAGAGGTTAACCTCTACCAAGTTTTCTTCTTGTGACTACTGGCGACTCTGTAATAGTGTCTTAAATAAGAGTAAGTCTTCTATCCCTCCCATCTTCACTCAGTTTGAGGTGTTAACATCTGCTGATAAAGCAGAATGTTTTGCTCGTAAATTCTCTTCAAATTCTACTCTTGACTCGTATCTTTGCCTGACTTTCCGCTTAGAACTGAGTCTCTATTGTACAATCCATCGTCCATGCTTTCTGCTGTCATCTCTAAACTGTATCTGTACAAACCATGTGGACTTGAGAAAATATAAAGAAGTATCTGCAATGTTATTGGTCCTGACCTGTCATTTCGGCCTTAGTCACATTCCCATCGTCGTAACGTAGCTTCTCTGTGCCTTTTCCATAAATATTTTCATAGTGATTGCTTTGATGAGCTTTCTCCTTTGGTACGTAGACTTTACGAATTTAAGCACAGTATTAGAATGGCAGCTAGGTCTCATCATTTTAAAGTTGAAATTGCTAGATGTAACCGTAAGTTCTACGTTAATAGTTTCTTTTCTCGCACTTTTCGCTTGTAGAAGTCTCTTCTGGCTTCTTGCTTCCCAATCAATTTTGATCTTCAAAAATTGAAACGAAATGTCAATCGTTATCTTTTGTCTTAATTCCTGTTCTTTTATTGTTTTCTCTCCTTAATAATTTTTTCTCACATTCACTAACCTTTTGCGTTTTAATGGCTTCATTGCTTGGTGTGAAATGATTAAAAACAAACAAACTTACTCTCATTATAAGGTCGCATTTTGTGATAGGCTCAATCTCAAAATTCACATCGATCACCATAAAGGCTGAATCTTCAGATGCACCGTTCATTTTGGTTATCGTTTCGGCATTGTATGTAAATTCGTAAATGTTTCCAGGTTCGTAGTTGAATTTGTTGTTTTCTGTAGTAACAAAAAGGAAAAACGGAAAATGTGGAAGAGTCGCAATTACAACAAACAAGGCAATTACAAAAACAACAAATTGAAGATTTGAACATATGAAAAGATTTGATAAAACGTTACAGAAAATGACATCATTTCACCTGGAAGAGCTCAGCTAATCACATCAATTTTGATCGATATTTTATTTTCACCGATAAGATAATTGAATAGCAGAATATTTAAATTTGATGAAATATTGTCTTAAGAGTCAGATTTGGTAAGGTTTCACTACTACTACTACTATTACTACTACTACTACTACTAATAATAATAATTCTAATAAACTTGTAAAAACAGAAAACTCAATTGTCATGACAATCATCATATATCGCGTTTCCTTCTGATCAAAATAAGGTTCAGTAGGTTTTAAGTTTGTAAAGGGAAATTAGCTGAATTTTTTCGCAAGAATTTCATTACCAGACATTCTGAGAAGCTTTTCGGTTCTCCTTATAATGTATATTTCAAATTAGCTTTTACCCCCCCCCCCCACACACACACAGAGCGTATTTTTAGGAGACTTACCTCCCACAACAAAGCAAAAGATAGCTGGTGGGAATAAGTAAATGAATAATAATAAAATTGACAATAAAGAAAGCTACGTACCAGAACAAGTTAGTGCACAATTCTTTTCTTCCGATGCATCTAGTTTGTAGATAGGACCTGCAGAAGAGAAATATCTCACGGTTTAATTAGGCTACTTCTTTCTGTCTTGGTTGTGCACATTGCATTCAAAGTATTTTGTTCCCACGGCTAACATTTGTTCACTCAATCAATTTCATTAATAAGTCATATTCGGATTAGTGATTTGAATAAATCAAACACTTATAGTTGTAATTATCATTCATGGTTCATATCTCTGAAGCTGAATGTAGGCAGATTAGAGGATGGTTAAACTTTTGAGAATAGCAAGAAATGTAACTATGTACAAAAGCAGGATGAAACAAATCTTCCTTTCAACCATTTACTCATGAAAATTTCATTACAATCTTCAGTGTGTAGTCAATTTTGAAAAATTTTACTATAATTTGGGCTGAGAAACTATTATTCTCATTTCGAAAAGAATGGTTATTAACTGTTGGAGTTATCACCAAAACGTTTGGTAAGAATCCATTCTTGAGGTGTCAGCAGCATATTTAATGATGTAGGAAAATAAAAACTTCGTTAGCGAAGCCTTCTTTGTCACTTGAAATGATGCAAAATAAAAATGCATTTTGTATACATTTTGTTATTTTATTTTTGCGAGTCTCACGTGATTCCATTTCAGTTGATATTTCTTTTTATTCGACTTTGCTGGTTGATCAAAGCAGATTTCTTGATTATTAACCAAATAAATCATCATCATCATCATCATGTTGTTGCTGCAGCCAAGTTAAATTCAAGATTGAGAATTGAATGTTATAAATTCCTTTCACCTCGCGGTGCTAAACAATAATAAATAAGGGCGATAAGTTGTTAATAGCAGATTCTTTTTTTTCTTTGTTTTCAGATTAATCTAATTATTTAAATAATTGAAATTGGAATTGTCAATAGCCATAGAACCAGAGAGAGAGAGAGAGAGAGAGAGAGAACCAGAGAGAGAGAGAACCAGAGAGAGAGAGAGAGGACAAAACAAAAATTTCCAATCTGTTTCTAGTAGGCACAGTATTGTGAAACTGGTAAAAAGTCTGATCTATACTGAGACAGGAGATGTATGAGGAAAAGGTACCCTCCTTTCAGATTGCATCACTGTATTTTGTTCACAATAAGATGTTACGCACGTCAGTTAAGTGTTTGAAAAACGTTGATTTTATGAATAGAGAAAAATTTTGTTTCACATTTTCGATGAAAATTACATTGGAATGCATTTGTACAGTAAAAAGGAAAGAAACTCTTTACCTGCTTGGCTTGTGGTTACAAGAAAAGCGAACAGCAAAAGCTTAGCGGAATCCATTTTGGTCACTGTTGTTACTGATGTTGTCACAGCACCAGGAGTCATAGACTGACGACTCAGTATCACTTGTTCTCTTTTATAGGTCTTTCATACAATGGTAGTTCTAAAGTTCATGGTGCCCTAATTACGGCTGACCAAATTTGAGAAGATAACGTTCCCAAGCGAAACAATTATTGTCACCACCACTAACACCACCACCGCCACCACCAATATCAGAATCCACATCACCAAGCCTCTATATTGACATCTTCCCACCAAATTTACCCTCTCTGGCCGAAATGCCATCATCATCATCATTAATACTAGTTCAAAACAATGCATGGTATTTTTATTCAGATTATCCATTGAAAAAAAAAATCGATTACTAATATTACTGAGCTGGGTGATTGAACTGAATTAGTCTTTCCCATTTGGTATTGCTTTTTTTCTTATCATTTTGATTTTGTTTTATTTTTTTCCTAAATTACAAAATGAATCGAGTTCTTAATGAACGCAAAAAACATATTAGAATAAATTCTTGGGTAGACGCCGTAGCATTTAACTAATTATTTAAACTCAGCCCAAGCCATTGTTTTTTTGAAAAGTTGATCTTTAATTAGTGATAAGAAAAGATTCTGAAAATGCTGCGAATAAATATTCACATTTTTGTTTCCTGATTAAATATTGGTTAACTGCAAGCATTTTTCCCCGATTTCCATTTTTTATATTAAAATCTAAAATTGTTTCCCACTCATTTAACATTCAGATTTATTTCATTCGTTTGTCTTGTTTTGCTTCATACTAGAAATGGTGTTTGCTATTTCTTCAATTTAACAATGAAACCTATTGTCCACTTGATTGTTTCTCGCTATTATACGTATTTTCAAAATAAACTTTTGTTCTCTCTTGTGTTAAAATGGTTGCTTTTGTGTTTTCCCAGTATTTTCCGATAGACTACTTAACCAACATGGACAAATGTATTATTATTATTATTATTATTATTATTATTAATAATAATAATAATAATAATAATCAGTGATGATTACCAGTCGAGAAACATTAAATATTAATTCTACCCACAGATATGAAACGGTAAAACATGACCAAGTTGTATTTTCTGTTTGCCTTACGTCATTTTTGTTTGAAATTTACCTGTTGATTCATTGACATGAACCACTTGAGCTCAACCAATTTATGACACCCGACCCCATAGAAAGAAAGAAACACTATTAAAAATGAATTAATTTCCTTTTCAGATGAATATATTAAAAATGAAGTTTGAATATTTTAATATTAAACTGAAATGAATGAAATTAAATCTTTTCTTCATTCAATATTTTTGATTTTAGAATTGGAATAACAAGATAATTTTTATTTTGTCTGTCTGTAACAGCAATGTTAACCCCGTATCAGAAAATAGAATAATTTCAATTCACCATTTCGGACATTAGGTGTTTGAGTAAAAAAATGTTGAATTCAAATCAAAATCGAAAGATACAAGGATTTCGAAATTGGCATTCTAAGAAAAACGACTGAAACGAACAAACCGGGTTGTTATTATTATTATTATTATTATTATTATTATTATTATTTGTGTATGTTTTGTTTCCTGCTTTGTATCATGTAGAGCCGATCTTCTGGACAATCCGTATGTTGTTGTTACCGGGGACACTGGTAGTAAAATTGTCCTTTCCTTTTCTCACGATACCCAGAGCTCCGATTACTATTGGTACGACAGTCTCAGTCTTCATTCCCTATATCCTGTCAATCTCGATCTCCAAGTCCTTGTATTTGGACAATTTCTCGATAATTTCCATGGAGGTGTTTCTCTCAGATGGTACTAACTGTCCACTCCTCACACTGAAAGAGATGCAGATGTGAACGTCAATTTCTATTATCTATTCATACAAACAGTAAAACTAATGGAAGTCATTTTGCATCTCATTTGTCGACGTTGCAATTGAAAGATTTTCATTCATCCCTTCGATTTTACAAATTGCTGCAGGTATTGTTTCTTGAATTTTACCTGTACACATATAAAAGTGAATACTTAGCTATTTGGCTAGTTATTTATTTTTATTTTATATGGAAATTGATATATAAAATATTTACAGTGCTTTAGTCAGATTTCAATCGCTTTTCAAGAGCATCATGGACTTAATATTATGATTAATCACATTGGTACTTAAACAACAAGACTTCGTTATAAGACAACGAATGCCGTATTCGTCAAAACTTTTAAAACATAAAAAGTGAAAGTAATTTTTTTTTATATATTACTATTTTAAAATGTTGTGCTAAGTGTTATGTGAATAAACACTGTAATTAACCATGATTATGTTTTGTTTTGAGTTTTTATATTTATGGGGATTTTTCGGGGAACTAGATGAGGTAATCGTTATTGCTGAACAAATTAAATTTGGGGATTTTGGAATTTTTCCAACTAAGAAGAATAACCTTACAATAAACATTTTCTAAAAAGTTTTTGAATTATTACAAAAAAGAAAAAAATCTAGAAGCCATAACATAAAAAAAAATTCAATTTACCATATTTAAATATGACATTTGATGCCAATAAAGAAAATGACATAGGCGCTACTGGCCTGTGTTTTTTTTAATTGATGAAGAAGAGTTAAAAATAAATACTCAATGACATGAGGACATTGCTTATTATGATGGACAGTATCAATTAAATAAGCCGTTCCACTTATTCAACCTGACACTAATTCAAACACTTCACTGATATCAGTCTACTGATTACTTAGCGAAGAACAAAGGCCTTTAGTCCAATAGAATGAGATTACAGTAAATGTTTTTGACCATTCAAAAAGTGCAACTTTAAAATCAGATTCCTATATAAAGTATTTGAAATCTGTTTATCTGGTGATTAATCAATGGGCCTGTTTGTTAACTTTACCTTAGTCAGTTTTCGAGTTCAAACCAAAGATCAAATTCCAAATGTGCACCCAGTTTGAAAGGTAGGCTATACAGTCTAGATAACTGTAACTGTTATTCTTGTAAAATTTGTATTATGTAAGAGTTACTTGAATAAAAATGAAAAGCACACACCTTTATGCTGGTAAGACATTTAAATATATATCCCGTAAGGGAGAAAATATTTGGGGAAACATCGGAGAAAAGTTACAGCGTAAAGAATCGCAATCGATGAAAATTTCTTTAGCTGGATTCCTCATTTTCCTGAAAGTTGCTAAATATAAGAGTAACCAAAAGGCAAATTTCGACGCATTAAGATTTATACGGTGATGCATTAGGATAGAGGCGCTTTAGGATCAGGAGGTGGGGAGTAGGTGCACTTGCGTATATTAGGATAGAGAGTGATGGCATCTGTAATTGACAACAAATTTCGCTTATTATTTTATTAAGCGACAAAAAACTTTATTTTTATATATCACGCCTACGCATGTTATGTCTCAATATAAAACGGATGTGGCTGCTATTCAGCAATTTATCAACCATAGATTTGTCTGGCACCAAATCAAAGTAGTAGAACATTCAGTGAATATGGAACTCACTATATTAGATGGTGCAGAAAGCTGGCTAATTTCCACACGACCGGAGTCAGCCTAAAAAGTCTTAGTTTAAGCTATTTTTTATTAATTCTAGATAATCTATATTTGTTCATATAACAGGATTGTTCATATAATAGAATATTCATAGGATTCTAGTATTTTCAACTATTTTTATTTTTATACTTTATTCTGGTCTAGGGTCATACCATTGGCGTGTCTGGTGCGATTCAAATTCATTGCAAGAGCAGTAATCGGTGAGGTAAGCTTAATAAGGAACGCCTGTAGACAAACGCTGTTTCTGTAGTTGAAATAGATGAAAATGAAGACAGAAGAAGCATGTGACACAAAGGAAAACAACTTTACTGTAACAACCTCTCGTTTGGTATTTTCTCAACTTTTCACCGAATCTTTGTGAATACAAGCCGATCACTTTGACTTTTAGTCCAAATCAGCTATTAGTTCTAATTTCACCCACTGTGGGGATAGTTGTCTAGATTTGCCTGGCGTTTTTTTTAATAGTTCGTTTAAAATGGAGGTAAAAAGTATTTTAGACTTTAACATATTTATTTGATCTGCAGTGATTTCAGACGGCTTTTACTTGCTGTTGGATTTATTTTTAAACATTTTACCGAATTTTTTGGAGAAGAGAAAAACAGCAACAGCAATAAAACAATGACATGGATTTTAATACTTGACCCTTCTCACGACTGTATTCATGGTTGCAAACGCCGAAAGTGGCATATCAAGAGTGCCCCAGTATTGGGGTGAAGAGGAGGATGAAGCACAGTAGGAGGCAGCTAGGAAGTCGAAAGGTCGTTATTGTGTGGATGAAAGCGCACAATACAAGACCCAATAATTACATAGGAGACAGCCTGGTGTTTTAATTGGTTTGAATGATTATGTCGATGACCAACCAGAAAGGCAGCATGGTAGTAAAAATAACTGCAGCAAAAACAAAGCTAATAAAGCCAATATGATCTTGTGTGTCATACAGACCACTCGTTGCTTGATCTCTATTTCGTTCATGCAGAAAATGATTTGAACTGACACTGATATATAGTTGAAAGGATGTCATTCATCAAGTCATGAGATGCTTTAGTTATCCACTAACATGAACAATTGTTTTATTTCGTTTTTAGACCATGACAATCGATGACAATGGATGTGAGCGAAAAAACAAAGCAAAAACAAAAAAAAGAAAGTTATTTAATACCCTTCATAATCATTTTTGCACAACACACAACATTTCTGTGAGGAACGTTCTCATTCTCTGTTATTAGGTAGGTGCAAAAATAATATCGTTTTTTGACGTATTTTAACGTCAAAAAACGATATTATTTTTGCACCAACCTACTTTATTAGTTAATAATAACAATAGTTTAATTTTCATGCCACTGTTTTCTTAGATTCCAAAGTAGCAAGCATTGATAGACACCGTTTTCATTATTCATCAAACGGATAACCATTGTAGTGCATTATCTCTCTACGTAGGATTCAATGCCAATATTAGAGTCAAATATTCTTAAAATATTCCTAAGACCCAAATCAGTGCTTTTTCATGTCGTTTTTGCTAAATTTGAACTCTTATATCATCGAATATCTTTCTAATTTGAAATAATCATGTAAGTTGAAACATTACTAGTACTATTACTGCTGATGTTACCATACATTGATCATGTATGGAAACGCCATAGTAGTAGTATCTTGCTCGATTTCATTGTCTCGCCCCTCACTACGGCTTTTCGATGTTCCTTCAGCCATGCTCTTAGGGGACGGCCTGTTTCAACTTTGACACAACTGCAATGAATCGAGTACACGCAGTTCTTGATCATATTCTCCTCCTTGTTAGGCTTTACTCTGTAGAGATTTCTCCGTAGTGTGGAACTGCTTCTGAATATTGTCTTGGTGTCGTATGGACTGCAGAACTTCTGAATCTTTCCCAATAAGCCCTTGGCGTAAGGTAGACAGACTGTGGCAATTTTCCGATCTTTCTCATTGATCCTGATGTTATATTTGCAGGGTAGTTGTTATTCTGAAGGATACGCTTGATACCTGATCATTTCTTGTTGGCATGTGTCTGTGACGCCACTTATGATATTTGCCCGCTGTTGTAGGCATCGAACGATCGCTTTCTTCACACTATAAGAATGGTGGGAATTAAAGTTGAGGTATTGGCTGGTGATAGACGGATGTTTTGAATCCATTCTCTGTGGGATTTTAGTGAGCTTTTAGGTGATGGTTTTTAGAAAATGGTGATATTGATCCAGTAGAAAATGATGAAGTTCATGAGTATACTAACTAATGAAGAAAAGACGAATAAATTCAAAGAATTGAAATAATACGTTCAATAATAAATGGCATATTGCAATTGATTTCTATTGTTGTTTGATTGTTTCTTGTAAAAGTATGCAAAAGTGACATTGTCGGTAAGCCGACTGGGCACTTACGAGGTTCTTATTATAACAAATTCATTCCAACTCGTTTCAGAATGCTTACACATATACAGCATTAATGTATACTCATATAAAAGTCTACTTTAATCTGTCTAATGTAATTTGTAAGGACCGTTTGAAAAAAATAAAGACAACCGCCATTTTTACTGTTGTTTCCATTGTTTATGATACTAGGCGTTAATTAAATTACTTTAATTATATTAATGACATTAATTATATATATATATATATATATATATATATATATATATATATATATATATATATATATATATAATAATTTTACGATAATTTTACTCACTGCAAAGATGCAACTTCGTTTCGGTGCATTTCAATTGCACCTTGACTGGTGAGAACCAAAAATTGAAATGCACCGAAACGAAATGGTATCTTATAATATAATTATCGCTCTACTATCGGTATCGAGCCCTCTTATAGATTAATGATGTGAACGTTACAATTTATATATTGTTTTCGTGCTCATTGCATCGTGTATATATATATATATATATGTGTGTGTGTGTGTGTGTGTGAACGTTAGAATTTATATATTGTTTTTGTGCTCATTGCATCGTATATCTAACGTTCATATATATGTGAACGTTAGAATTTATATATTGTTTTCGTGCTCATTGCATCGTATATATATATATATATATATACACACACACACACACACACACACACATATATCTATCACGATGCAATGAGCACGAAAGCTCTATATAAATTCTAACGTTCATATATATAAACAGAAAGAATAAACCTTAGTAATCGGATGCTTTATAATCTATGGTTATATTTTCCTAGGTTTTGAAAGCCAATCATTCATATAACGTATACTGTCTGTGAGTGCCCGAGGTTTGCCCTACTCTGAGTGACTTTTGTTAAACATATTTCGACTCGTGGGATATGTCTTAGTTTCTGACAAAAATGTCTTCGGAAAGTTACAATTTAACAAGTGTAGACTTGAAATGGAACAGTAATTTGACAATATCATATAAAGTATAGTATATTGCTAGTATTATAAAATACAAAATAGTCCTTTTACACAACTCTTTATAATCATTTTTGCACAACACACAACATTATTGTGAGGAACGTTCTTATTCAGTGTTAGTATTCATAAATTGAAAATAGTCCTTTCAGACAACTCTTCTTAATCATTTTGCACAACACACAAAATTTCCGTGTGGAACGTTTTCATTTACATCTAAGGAATTGAAAATATTCTATGAGAGGAGTCTTCCTAATCATTTTGCACAACAAATTTCTGTGAGGAACGTTGTCATTCTCTGTTACTATTTATAAATTCAAAATAGTCCTTTTAGACAACTCTTCATAATCATTTTTGCACAAGACGAACATTTCCGTGAGGAACGTTCTCATTCTGTGTTACTATTTACAAACAGAAAATAGTCCTTTTAGAGAACTCTATAATTCTGGGGAGAACGTTATTATTCTCTATTAGTATTGATAAATTCAAAATGTTTTTAGACAACACTTTATAATCATTTTTGCACAAAACACAACATTTCTGTGAGGAACGATCTAATTCCCTGTTAATATTCATAAATTCGAAATATTACTTTTAGACAACTTTTTATAATCATTTTTGCACAAAACACAATATTTCATCCTCCGTTAGAATTCATATATTCAAAATTTACCGTTAGACAACACTCCATAAACATATTGTTCAAAACATAACATTCCAGCAAGGAACGTTCACATTCTCTGTTAGTATTCATAAATTCAAAATAGTCATTTTAGACGACTCTTATTAATCATATTTGCATAACAGCCAACATTTTATGAGGAACGTTCACATACTCTGTTTGAATACATATATTCTAAATATCCTTTTAGACAACTCTTTATAATTATTTTTGCACAATACACAACATTCTTGTGAGGAACCTTATCATTCTCTGTTAGTATTCATGAATTCAAAATGTCATGTAAGACAATTCTTTAGAATCATTTTTGCAAAACAACCCGGACTTTTGTGAGGAAAATTCTAATTCTCTGTTAGTATTCATAAATTCAAAATAGTCATTTTAGACAACTATTCGTAATCATTTTTGCACAACAAGCAACATTTTTGTGAGGAACGTTCAAATTTTCTGTTAGTATTAATTAATTAAAAAATCCTTTTAGGTAACTCTTTATAATCATTTTTGCACAACACGCAACATTTCCGAGAGCAAAAAAAAAACAACAAAAAAACAAAAAAAATTTTTTCATTCTCTATTAGTATTCATGAATTCAAAATGTCCTTTTAGACAACTCTTTATAATTAGTTTGGCACAACACCCGATGTTTTTTGAGCATCGTTCTGATTCTTTATAAGGTTGGTGCAAAAATAATGATGTAATAATGTCGTTTTTTGACGTATTTTTTAACGTAAAAAAACGACATTATTACGTCATTATTTTGCACCAGCTGAATAGTATTCATAAATTCAAAATAGTCCCGTTAGACCACCCTTCATAATCATTATTGGACAACACGCAATATTACTATGAAGAACGTTCGCATTCTGAGTTAGTATTCATGAATTCAAAATAGTCCTTTTAGACCACTCTTTATAATCATTATTGAACAACACGCAATATTTCTGTGAGAACTTTTGATTTCTGTGTTTGTATTCATAAATTCAAAATAGTCCTTTTAGATCACTCTCGATAATCATTATTGGACAACACGCAATATTACTATGACGAACGTTCGCATTGTCAGTTAGTATTCATGAATTCAAAATAGTCCTTTTAGACCACTCTTTATAATCATTATTGAACAACACGCAATATTTCTGTGAGAACTTTTGATTTCTGTGTTCGTATTCATAAATTCGAAATAGTCCTTTTAGACCATTCTTCACAATCATTAATGGACAAAACTATATTACTTTGAGAAACGTTCTAATTCTCTGCTATTATTTATAGATTCAAAATAGTCCTTTTAGATCACTCTTCACAATCATTATTGGACAACACTCAATATTTCTGTTTTCATTATCTGTTAGTATTAGGTTGGTGCAAAAATAATGACATAATAATGTCGTGTTTTGACGTATTTTTTAACGTCAAAAAAGGACATTATTACGACATAATTTTTGCAGTTTATGAATACTAACAGAGACTGCGAACTTTCCTCATAGTAATATTGCGTGTTGTCCAGTAAATTCAAAATAGTCCTTTTAGACCACTGTTCATAATCATTATTGGACAACACGCAATATTACTATGACGGACGTTCGCATTCTCTGTTAGTATTCATAAATTCAAAATAGTCCTTTTAGATCACTCTCGATAATCATTATTGGACAACACGCAATATTACTATGACGGACGTTCGCATTCCTTGTTAGTATTCATAAATTCAAAATAGTCTTTTTAGATCACTCTCGATAATCATTATTGGACAACACGCAATATTACTATGACGAACGTTCGCATTGTCTGTTAGTATTCATAAATTCAAAATAGTCCTTTTAGATCACTCTCGGTAATCATTATTGGACAATACGCAATATTACTATGACGAACGTTCGCATTCTCTGTTAGTATTCATAAATTCAAAATAGTCCTTTTAGATCAATCTCGATAATCATTATTGGACAACACGCAATATTACTATGACGGACGTTCGCATTCTCTGTTAGTATTCATAAATTCAAAATAGACCTTTTAGAACACTCTCGATAATCATTATTGGACAACACGCAATATTACTATGAGGAACGTTCGCAATCTTTGTTAGTATTCATGAATTCAAATAGTCCTTTTATACCACTCTTCTTATTCATTATTGGACAACAGGCAATATTACTATGAAGAACGTTCTCATTCTCTTTTAGTATTCATAAATTCAAAATAGTTCTTTTAGATCACTCTCGATAATCATTATTGGACAACACGCAATATTACTATGACGAACGTTCGCATTCTCTGTTAGTATTCATAAATTCAAAATAGTCCCTTTAGATGACACTCGATAATCATTATTGGACAACACGCAATATTACTATGAGGAACGTTCGCATTCTCTGTTAGTATTCATAAATTCAAAATAGTTCTTTTAGATCACTCTCGATAATCATTATTGGAAAACACGCAATATTACTGCTACGAACGTTCGTAATCTTTGTTAGTATTCATAAATTCAAAATAGTTCTTTTAAACCAGTCTTCATAATCATTATTGGAAAACACGCAATATTACTATGAAGAACGTTAACATTCTCTGTTAGTATTCATAAATTCAAAATAGTCCTTTTAGATCACTCTCGATACTCATTATTGGACAATACGCAATATTACTATGAGGAACGTTCGTAATCTTTGTTAGTATTTGTTGTGTCGTGGCACAATAGTTAAAATAAGACATTCAAGTTGAGGTTGGTTTAAGGAACAAGTGTATTTAACATCACAGATACAATGATAGGAAACGGGTACTACTCAGCTAGGCAGTTGTAGTACTGTCGCTGCTTACCACGGGTAGGTATTACTGGCACTATATATAGTGAAAACCGGTGTAATTCCCTTGTGTTAGAAGGCCAGTGTAAAACCCCCCCTTTGAAAATGTCCCATCTGAGCATTAATAACGTTTTTGTTTTGGGTTCACTCTAATCAACTCCGTTGATTTCCGTTTTCTTTTTGACCTCCTATTCTCAGGAGCTGTCTCTGGTATAGGCACCTGAAAAGTATCAAACACTGTGTCCATGATGTCCTCCTCGGGCGATGTGGTCACCTCACTGTTCGAGTATCTTTTCCGGATTTGGTTAGTGTGACGTTTGTCCACGAAATCTGGTCCCTTAATCATATAGACCATGTTGCCTATTTGTTTCACAATAGTGCCGGACTCCCAAAAGGTCCTATTATTTCTATGAATCTTGTAGAAAACTCTTTCGCCAACTTGATACGGTTTTTTTGTTATCGGTTTTTTGAGGTTTGGCCTATCCTGGTTTGCTAAAAACTTGTGGAAAATTGATCTAACCTTGCGTCCGAACATGACCTCAGCAGGTGTCTTCGACGTTTCGATGTTTGCATTCGGAGTGACCCTGCAAACTTGTAAGAACTGTTGGATTGACTTATCCGTCGGTGATCCACTAGCTTTTCTCAGGGCTCTCTTGAACGTATCTACGAATCTCTCCGCTTGCCCATTACTTCTTGGGTGTTATGGTGGAATGGTTATATGCTCTATTAGATAATACTCGCAGAGATGTTTAAATTTGGTAGACGTGAATTGCGTTCCATTGTCTGTGACAATGCAGTCTACAACTCCAAACCTAGCGAATAGTTCATACAGGAAGTTAATAGTTGCCTCGGATGTGGGGTTCTTGCATTTCAGTACTTCCGGCCACTTAGATAGACTGTCTATAACAATGAGATAGTAGAAACCATCTAACGGTCCAGCAAAATCCAAGTGAATTCTCGACCAAGGTCGGTCCGGTTTTTCCCACGATCCGAATTGAGTCGGAGGAGCTTTCATAGCTAATGCGCATCCTCTACACTCCCTGACTTTTTCTTCTATATCCTTATCCATGTTTGGCCAGAAAACGAAAGAGCGCATAAGGCTTTTCATTCTTGATATGCCTGGATGTTCTACATGGAATTCCTTGAGCATTCTTTTCTGTAATGTCGTAGGAATTACGACACTGTCGCTATATAACAGGACGTTATCACAAATTGAATAAATTTCCTCATCCAGTTGGTTACTGTTGATTTTTTCTTTCGTGCTTATAATAAATTCGTCCACCTCTGCCTTACTCTTAATCTCATCAAGCGTTACTGGAAGTTCTCTTATCGTGTCACATAAAGTATTTTTTACTTCAACTTCCGCTTGAATGGCTGCTATTACCATATCCTCCAATGGTTCTGTGTGCTTAGGTATTAACCTTGATAAGCCGTCTGCATGACCAAGTTTTTTTAGATGGTACATACTCCATTTGAAAATTATAATTCAGAAGAATGGTACCCCATCTTTGGAGTCTATTCGCCGTATGTTGTGGTAGTCCTTTTTTCGATCCAAAAATCGTTAGTAAAGGTTTGTGATCTGTTTGTAACAGAAATTGTCTACCGTGCAAGAAACGATGAAATTACTTTACTGCGAATATAATGCTTAGCGCCTCTTTCTCGATTTGCGAGTAGTTCTTTTCGGCTGGTAAAAGTGAACGGGATGCATGAGCTATGGGTTTTATTTTTCCATCACCCATTTTGTGTAGTATGCATGCTCCTATGCCATAGGCACTGGCATCGCTTGCAACTATAATATCATGCTTGGGATTATAATGTGCCAGAAACAAGTCAGGCGTTAATATATCTTTAATTTCCTGAAATGCTTCTTCGCACTCTTGCGTCCAGACCTATTTTTGGTCCTTCCTTAACAATTCATTTAAGGGTGATCTTAGTTTATGCATATTTAGCACGAATACATTGTAATAATTCGCCAAACCTAAGAAACTTTGTAGAGACGCAATATTTTCTGGAGCAGGCATGTCCCTTATTGCACTCGATCTATCTGGATCCGGCCTTCTTCCATGTTCATCGATGATTTGCCCCAAGTATTTTATTTTTTCCATGAAAAAGGTACATTTTTCCCGTTTCAGTTTAAATCCATAATCCTGGATCCTTTTGAATACTTGATTTACATGAGCTTTGTGTTGTTCTTTGCTAGCGCTGTTCATTAACACATCGTCCAGGTACCCTACTGCGAAGTCCAACCCACTTAACATCATGTCCATTGTTTGCTGAAAAATCGCAGGGGCGACTTTGACCCCAAAAGGAAGTCTGTTAAACTTGTACAATCCCTTATGGGTATTGATGCATAGCAGCTTTGAACACTCCTGATCGACTGGGATTTGTAAATACGCGTCACTGAGGTCGATTTTAGAAAAATATTTCCCTCCACTCAGTTTCGCAAATATTTCTTCAGGGCTCGGAAGGGGATAATGGTGATCCTTTAATGCATTGTTTAAACCTGTTGAGAAATCGGCACAAACCCTAATCTCCTTGCTCTTCTTTTTGATGTAAACTGTTGGCGTAGCCCACTCACTGTGATCAATTTTTTCGAGGACACCCATGTTTTCGAGTCTTTCTAATTCACCGTCTATTTGTTCTATAGCGGCGTATGGAACCTTTCTTTTCTTTTTGAACACTGGCTGTTCATTTTCTTTGACTTCAAATTTTGCTACTGCTTTTGTACACCTTCCAAGACCGCCTGTAAATACGTCTGGAAAATTCTCTTTTAACTCCCTCTTAAGTTTTTCTGCCTCCACATTCGAATCCTCAACTTTTTGACAAAAAGAGCTTAAAGGCAGATCCCATAGTCTAAATTTTTCGAACAGATCAGTTCCAAAGAGGTTATTTGATTTTCGCATGACAAAAATTTTCGCTTTTTCGGTCTTATTCGTCAATAATTCTCCTTCGAAGGTGATTTTTTCACCACTGACGCTTCTCGCCGTTTTATGTGATTTAATCATAGTGGGTCTCCCAAGCTTCTTCCATGTCTGTACATTAATGATGGAAATATCAGACACACTATCAAGCTGTAGTCTTACTTTCTTTTTAAACATTTTGACCTGTACAAATTTCCGGTTATTTCGTTCCTCAGGTTCAATTTTCGTTAGTTTAATGGATGTCTTCTTTCTACCAGATTTTTTCCTACAATGTGATGCCTTATGCCCCTTCTGGTAGCAGTTGTCACATTGTTTGAATTTGTAGGGACACTCATTGTACCATGTTTATCTCCACACCTCCAACACGGTCCAGGTGGATTTTTTCCCTGTTTTTTCCTCTGGTTATTTTTTGAAGTTAATTTTTTCTTCTGATGGACCTTTTTAATGTGCGACACTCCGCTTTCCTCTATGTCACGACTGTCCTGTTTCAACGCAACAAACCGTTCACAGTCTTCCGCTAAGCTTTGTAGTTTTAAATTCGGCTCGTTTTCGAGTTTATTTAAAACACGACGCCTGATCTCAGCGTCTTTACCTAAAACCAGCCCTTGCACAAATATTAAAAATTAAAAATTATCTGATGATAATTCCTCCAGTTTAAAGTCGTCGCAATGCTTGTTTACAATACTTGCATAAGTAGTGTAATCATCTTCCTCTCTTCTAGTGACATTTATACACTTATATCTCCTGTGAAAAAGAGAAGTTTTTGTAGAAAACAGTTCTGTTAGAGTAACTGTCTCTTGGAAGTTCAACTCACTGGTCTTTTTTGGAAGGATAAAATTCACGAACTTTGTATGCTCGGCAGTTCCCAATTTTCTTAGCAGAAACCTAACTTTTTTAGCGTCTGTCCATGTACCGCAATCCGATACAAAAATATCCTCATATCTTCTATAAAAATGAGCAAACGTGACATCGTCTTCTGGATTATAATTGAAACTTTCAATAGCGTTCCACACAGCCGTCTGGGAGAATGCGTTATGATTCTCGCTTGCATTCGTTAACTGTGTTGCCTCCAGAAGTTTCCTCTGTTGCTCCTGTGTTTTCATAAAGATTTTTTCGACGCGTTTCTGTTGTTCCAACAACTCTTTTTTAAATTTCTCCTCTCTTTCAAGTTGTCGTTGAAGTTGTTGCTTTTGCAGCGCGAGACTTTGTTCCGTTTGAAATTTGAACAATTGAAGAAGAGACTCTCTTAATTCTGCGTCCATGGTACGAATTCAATTTACGCACCATACAGTTTACACTTGTATTAAACAAATCAGTTTTCCCAAGGCTTGCTTAATAAAATTAGTTTGCTCAACTAATACACAGACAAGAAATAAGTATTTCTGGTAAAAAAAAAAAAAAAAAATCCGTCGCTTTAAGGAGTGTCGACTAATGGGAAAGTCACAAATTTTTTTTTTCACCCTCTTTGTGGTATTGCACAAATATGACTCGAATATTTAACAGTCTTTATTAAGCACAAATGACTTACGCGAATATATATTTTTCACTCGACAAATCATTTAACTTTGAAGAGGAGAAAAAAAAAATCTTACCGTGACAAAAAAAAACTCTGGTTTCTTGTAAAGAAGCAAAAAAACAGTGAACCTTTTTTTTTTTTCGAAACACTTGGTGTCAGTATTTTCAATTATTTTAATAATTGACAATATTATTCGCGTTCTCACGATGTAGACTTTTGGTAGCAAATTTTTGGTTGTTTTTATTTTTTTTTTTTTACGTCGCCAAATTACTATTGTAGTAATTGATTTGCTATTAATCATTGCGTATCCAAATATCTGTTTGAAATGACGAAGGTGTTTTGCCGTAAAAATCTTGCGAATCCTTGTATTTCAATCACTTTAGGTGATTGTTTGCAGTGATATCGTTTCGATCCCGACGTCGCCAATCTGTTGTGTCGTGGCACAATAGTAAAAATAAGAAAATCAAGTCGAGGTTGGTTTAAGGAACAAGTGTATTTAACATCACAGATACAAAGGTAGGAAACGGGTACTACTCAGCTAGGCAGTTGTAGTACTGTCGCTGCTTGGTATTTATCAATCCACCCACGAGGACCGAATGTGGCACTAGGCCGGTTTAATGTGGGTCTCTCCGAGCCCGTAGGCTCGGCCAAAAATATAGCCTTTGAACCCGCCTAGACGGGTTCAGGCCCTGTCTACATCCCGAAGGAAACATTGCCCTTCGGCAAAGCTTCCTCCGAGTTCCTCTCCGTAATGCAGGGAGTTCGACAGACTCCGACCCGGAAGCTCACAAAGGCAGCGTACTACACTTTGATCCTCGCGACTGGGCCGAGCAGTACTGTCGCTGCTTGGTATTTATCAATCCACCCACGAGGACCGAATGTGGCACAAGGCCGGTTTAATGTGGGTCTCTCAAAGCCGGTAGGCTCGGCCAAAAATATAGCCTTTGAACCCACCTACACGGGTTCAGGCCCTGTCTACCTCCCCGAAGGAAACATTGCCCTTCGGCAAAGCTTCCTCCGAGTTCCTCTCCGTAATGCAGAGAGTTCGACAGATTCCGACCCGGAAGCTCACAAAGGCAGCATACTACACTTTGATCATCGCGACCGGGCCGAGCAGTACTGTCGCTGCTTACACAGGGTAGGTATTAGTGGCACTATATATAGTGAGAACCGGTGTAATTCCCTTGTGTTAGAATTCAAAATTTTCCTTTTAGACCACTCTCGATAATCATTATTGGACAACACGCAATATTACTATGACGAACGTTCGCATTCTATGTTAGCATTCATAAATTCAAAATCATTGTTTTAGACCACTCTTCATAATCATTTTTGGACAACACGCAATATTTCTGTGAAGAACACTCGCATTCTCTGTTAGTATTCATAAATTCAAAATAGTCCTTTCAGATCACTCTCGATAATCATTATTGGACAACAAGCAATATTACTATGACGAACGTTCGCATTGTCTGTTAGTATTCATAAATTCAAAATAGTTGTTTCAGACCAATTTTCATAATCATTATTGGACAACACGCAATATTGCTATGACGAACGTTCGTAATCTTTGTTAGTATTCATAAATTCTAAATAGTTCTTTTAGATCACTCTTCATAATCATTATTGGACAACACGCAATATTACTATGAGTAATGTTCGCATTCTCTGTTAGCATTCATAAAATAAAAATAGTTCTTTTAGACCACTCTTTATAATAATTATTGGACAACACGCAATATTACTATGAGAAATGTTCGCATTCTCTGTTAGTATTTGTAAATTAAAAATAATTCTCTTAGACCACTCTTCATAATCATTATTGGAAAAAATGCAATATCACTATGAGGAACGTTGGCATTCACTGTCAGTATTCATTAATTCTACATAGTTCTTTTAGATCTGTCTTCAAAATAATAATTGAACAAGACACAATATTACTATGAGGGAAGTTCCCATTCTCTGTTAGCATTCATAAATTCAAAATAGTACTTTAGGACCAATCTCCATAATCATTATTGGATAACACGCAATATTAGTATGAGGAACGTTCGAATTCTCTGTTAGTATTCATAAATTCAAAATAATGGTTTTAGACCACTTTTCATAATCATTATTGGACAGCACGCAATATTACTATGAGTAATGTTCGCATTCTCTGTTAGCATTCATAAACTCAAAATAGTTTTTGTAGACCACTCTTCATAATCATTTTTGGACAACACGCAATATTAGTATGAGGAACGTTCGCATTCTCTTTTAGTATTCATAAATTCAAAATAGTTCCTTTAGACCTCTCTTCATAATCATTATTGGACAACACGCAATATTACTATGAGAAACGTTTGCATTCTCTGTTAGTATTCATAAATTCAAAATAGTTCATTTAGACCTCTCTTCATAATAATTATTGGACAAGACACAATATTACTATGAGGAAAGTTCGCATTCTCTGTTATTATTCATTAATTCAAAATATTTATTTTAGACATGTCTTCATAATCATTATTGGACAACATGTAATATTACTATGAGAAACATTCGCATTCTCTGTTAGCATTCATAAATTCAAAATAGTTGTTTTAGTCCACTCTTCATAATAATTATTGGACAACACGCAATATTACTATGAGGAACGTTCGCATTTTCTGTTAGTATTCATAAATTAAAAATACTTATTTTAGACCACTTTTCATAATCATTATTGGACAACACGCAATATTACTATGAGGAAAGTTCAGATTCTGTGTTAGTATTCATAAATTCAAAATAGTTCTTTTAGTCCACTCTTCATAATCATTATTGGACAACACACAATATTACTATGAGGAACATTCGCATTCTCTGTAAGTATTCATAAATTCAAAATAGTTCTTTTAGACCACTCTTCATAATCAATATTAGATAACACGTAATATTACTATGAGGAACGTTCGCATTCTCTGTTAGCATTCATGAAGTCAAAATATTCCTTTCAGATCACTCACGATAATCATTATTGGACAACACGCAATATTACTATGAGGATCGTTCGCATTCTCTGTTAGTATTCATAAATTGAAAATAGTTTTTTTAGAGAACTCTTCATAATCATTATTGGACAACAGGCAGTATTACTATGAGGAACGTTCGCATTGTCTGTTAGTATTCATAAATTCTACATAGTTCTTTTAGACCAGTCTTCATAATCATTATTGGACAACACGCAATATTTCTATCAGGGACGTTCGCATTCTCTGTTAGTATTCATAAATTCTACATAGTTCATTTAGACCACTCTTCATAATCATTATTGGACAACACGCAGTATTAGTATGACGAAAGTTCGCATTCTCTGTTAGTATTCATAAATTCAAAATAGTTCTTTTAGACCACTCTTCATAATCATTATTGGAAAAAACGCAATATTACTAGGAGGAACATTCGTATTCTCTGTTAGCATTCACAAAATCAAAATAGTACTTTTAGACCACTCTTCATAATCATTATTGGATAACACGCAATATTACTATTATTAAAGTTCGCATTCTCTGTGAGTATTCATAAATCCTACATAGTTTTTTAGACCAGTCTTCATAATCATTATTGAACAACACGCAATATTACTATGAGGAACGTTCGCATTCTCTGTTTGTATTCATAAATTCAATATAGTACTTTTAGACCCGGGTTCATAATCATTATTGGACAACTCGCAATATTACTGTGAGGAACGTTCGCATTGTCTGTTAGTATTCATAAATTGAAAAGAGTCCTTTTAGATCACTCTCGATAATTATTATTGGACAACACGGAATATTACTATGAGGAACGTTCGCATTCTCTTTTAGTATTCATAAATTCAAAATAGTTCTTTTAGAACACTCTTCATAATCATTATTGGACAACACGCAATATTACTATGAGGAACGTTCGCATTCTCTGTTAGTATTCATAAATTAAAATTAGTTGTTTTAGAGCACTCTTCATAATCATTATTGGAAAAAACGCAATATTACTTTCAGTAACGTTCGCATTCTCTGTTAGTATTCATAAATTCAATACAGTACTTTTAAACCACTGTTCATAATCGTTATTGGACAACGCGCAATATTACTTTGAGTAACGTTGGCATTCTCTGTTAGTATTCATAAATTCAAAATAGTTCTTTTAGACAACTCTTCATAATCTTTATTGGACCACAGGCAATATTACTATGAGGAACGTTCGCATTCTCTGCTAGTATTCATAAATTCTATACAGTACTTTTAGACCACAGTTCATAATCATTATTGGACAACACGCAATATTACTTTGAGGAACGTTCGCATTCTCTGTTAATATTCATAAATTCAAATAGTTCTTTTCGACCACTCTTTATAACCATTTTTGGACAACACGCAATATTAGTATGAGGAACGTTCGCATTCTCTGTTAGTATTCATAAATTAAAATTAGTTGTTTGAGACCACTCTTCATAATCATTATTGGACAACAAGCAATATTACTATGAGGAAAGTTCGCATTCTCTGTTCGTATTCATAAATTCTATATTGTACTTTTAGACCACTATTCATAATCGTTATTGGACAACGCGCAATATTACTTTGAGGAACGTTGGCATTCTCTGTTAGTAGTCATAAATTAAAAGTAGTTATTTTAGGCTACTGTTCATAATCATTATTGGATAACACGCAATATTATGATGAGTAATGTTCGCATTCTCTGTTAGCATTCACAAAATCAAAATAGTACTTTTAGACCAATCTCCATAATCGTTATTGGACAACACGCAATATTAGTATGAATAACGTTCGCATTCTCTGTTAGTATTCATAAATTCAAAATAGTTTTTTTAGACCACTTTCCATAATCATTATTGGACAACACGCAATATTACTCCGAGGAACGTTAGCATTCTCTGTTAGTATTCATAAATTCAAAATAGTTCTTTTAGACCACTCTCGATAATCATTATTGGACAACACGGAATATTACTATGAGCAACGTTCGCATTCTCTGTTAGTATTCATAAATTCAAAATAGTTCTTTTAGACAACTCTTCATAATCTTTATTGGACCACACGCAATATTACTATGAGGAACGTTCGCATTCTCTGCTAGTATTCATAAATTCTATACAGTACTTTTAGACCACTGTTCATAATCATTATTGGACAACACGCAATATTACTTTGAGGAACGTTCGCATTCTCTGTTAATATTCATAAATTCAAATAGTTCTTTTCGACCACTCTTTATAATCATTTTTGGACAACACGCAATATTAGTATGAGGAACGTTCGCATTCTCTGTTTGTAGTCATAAATTCAAAATAGTTCTTTTAGACCGCTCTTCATAACCATTTTTGGACAACACGCAATATTAGTATGAGGAACGTTCGCATTCTCTGTTAGTATTCATAAATTAAAATTAGTTGTTTGAGACCACTCTTCATAATCATTATTGGACAACAAGCAATATTACTATGAGGAAAGTTCGCATTCTCTGTTCGTATTCATGAATTCTATATTGTACCTTTAGACCACTATTCATAATCGTTATTGGACAACGCGCAATATTACTTTGAGGAACGTTGGCATTCTCTGTTAGTAGTCATAAATTAAAAGTAGTTGTTTTAGGCTACTGTTCATAATCATTATTGGACAACACGCAATATTATGATGAGTAATGTTCGCATTCTCTGTTAGCATTCACAAAATCAAAATAGTACTTTTAGACCAATCTCCATAATCGTTATTGGACAACACGCAATATTAGTATGAATAACGTTCGCATTCTCTGTTAGTATTCATAAATTCAAAATAGTTTTTTTAGACCACTTTCCATAATCATTATTGGACAACACGCAATATTACTATGTGTAATGTTCGCATTCTCTGTTAGTATTCGTAAATTGAAAATATTTCTTTTAGACCACTCTTCATAATCATCATTGGACAACACGCAATACTACTATGAGGAACGTTTGCATTCTCTGCTAGTATTCATAAATTAAAATAGTTCTTTTAAACCACTCTTCATAATCATTATTGGACAACACGCAATATTACTACGAGTAACGTTGGCATTGTCTGTTAGTATTCATAAATTAAAATTAGTTGTTTTAGAGCAATCTTCATAATCCTTGTCGGAAAAAACGCACTATTACTATGAGGAACGTTGGCATTCTCAGTTAGTATTCATAAAATAAAATTAGTTGTTTTAGACCACTCTTCATAATCATTATTGGACAACACGCAATATTACTACGAGGAACGTTAGCATTCTCTGTTAGTATTCATAAATTCAAAATAGTTCTTTTAGACAACTCTCGACAATCATTATTGGACAACACGCAATATTACTATGAGGAACGTTCGCATTCTCTGTTAGTATTCATAAATTCAATACAGTACTTTTAGATCACTGTTCATAATCATTATTGGACAACACGCAATATTACTTTGAGGAACGTTCGCATTCTCTGTTAGTATTCATAAATTCAAATAGTTCTTTTAGACCGCTTTTCATAATCATTTTTGGACAACACGCAATATTAGCATGAGGAACGTTCGCATTCTCTGTTAGTATTCATAAATTCAAAATAGTTCTTTTAGGTCACTATCAAGAAACTCTACAAGTGTATCAAATTTGAAAGCAATTCGTATTGATGATAGCCAGACCCTTGTTGATTTGACACGGAATGATTCTACAGCAAATGCTAGTCGAGTTATCATCTGTTGACGTGACAAGGTCTGTTCCAGAGATTAATCTAGTTCATAACTATCTTTTTACAAAACCCTTCATAATCATTGCATTTTCGGGACACCGTAAAATAAATAATTTGACGATTCACGAAGAAAAATGAAATTGTTGAAGGAATGTGTAGAGAAGTACAGACAAAATTCTCATCAACGGATTAATAAGGGGAGGTGTGGTCAGTTAAAGGTGATTGTCCGTAGATGGGAAGGGATTATTTTGGAGTTATAAACCACTATAGTAATTAGCAATAGTTATGATCATAATGTAAATACTATAAACATGTATATATGGCATAAATAAATATATACTTAAATAGATAATCAAAATAACAAAAAATATTAGATCTCTCACAGCTATTTTCTCACGTACCCGTCTTTATTTACAATTGAAAAGTCCACCACCGCCTCCAAGCGGTCACTTTGAGAACTAATACCACTCGTTCCGCTATGCCCGCAAATTTTGAAATACATCGCTGACAATTTGAAAGTTGTTTTCCTGCTTAACTTTTTTAAAAAATTTTGCTTGCAGCCTTTGTCCGTTGCATCCGAAGTCTTTTGGGGCTGGGTAGGTGGATCTGTAGATGAGAGGTTTGTCTGTAATTTATTATGTTGTTCACCTAACAGGTATGATTAGGAATGGCAACTCATGTTAATAAACATGACTTACGAAAACATGGTTAAACTTTGCTCAGCTTTAATATTTATTTTCATCAAATACTTGTTTAGTCTTAACAAGTTTAGTCTTTAGTAAGTTGAAACATTTTTAGATAACGATAGACTAAAATAAATCTTCATCTATTAAGTAAGAACATTTGTTGAATGATCTATATAATTTTATTAACTAAATTGAAATTCAATGGACTTGCCATTTACAAAATTTACTTTTTCGGGCATCAAATGTATAAGATTTGCTATCATATATTCTGGAATATCTAGTATCTAAGCAAACTGCACTGAAACCAAGAAACAAAATTGATTTTCTATGTATCTCATCCAAACTGTCCAAACAGGATTTTTGTAGCGGAAATTTATTTTGTCATTACCGAGAATTGATTAATACCATACAACTCTGCCCTCCCTGAAAGAGATGCTCTTTTATTCAAATATATCTCAGTGAAGAATTGAAAAGGTTCTCTAATGTAGAATAGATATGTATTTTTCTTATTAATTCCAGAAGCTTAAAAAACTTTGATTTCCTACACCAGGTTGTTCAGCCATAATTATTGGTTCTTTAGACACTTATTAGTTTCCCGTGTTCAAAATTTGAGTACAGTTGGACTCATTTAAAGCTCGAAAGTTCTGTATATCCTTTCACTTACCCATTGCACTGAATGTTGGCTGGTTTAAGAAGTGCTTCCCTTCTGACCGCTCAGTAATAATAAAGGATATGATGAATAGGCCATATTTCTGTTCTTGCTTTGTTTCCGTCACATTCGGCTAGATCTATTGGAAGATGAATTAGTTTTTGATTTCCTGTCATAAAAAGAACACATTTCTGAGGGTCTAGATCGACCAGAAAGAAACGAACATGTCTCTTTCCCTTCATTAGTGAATGATATAGTCACGACGCAGGATGGCGCATAACATCGTCCCTTTTAGGTAGTAGAGAACCTCGAATGAAGCTACATTCATTATTGAGAAAACTTCATGAAAGTGATATATTGAAGAATAAGGTAAAAACGTTATAATTAAAAAGCTAGTTTATAGCTGTAGAATCTCTATTGAGTTTAGTCAAATTGGAAATTGTGTACGTGAAAGAAATGGCAAATCAGCAATATTGGTTGTCCATTTAAATAATATTCTCAAGAAATATAATACTTCTTACCAAATTCATGATTCCCAAAAGGTGATTGATTTGGTATTATGAGAAACCATCTTATTTCAATAGTTGCTGGAATCCTGATTGAGCGGATATAATGTGATGGCGGCATTGATGAATTTTGATAATTCGAAAATCCATCAAAGTCAAATTATAAGAAATTATTTTATAAGCATAGCAGTAATGTGCCAAATTGAGTTATTGTTGCTGTCGTCATGTAGGAGCTATGTACATAAACCATTTCTGCTCGAAGATGTGATTAATTTGCTGATGCTTTATCTTCGAAGTATTCATTGTTCGGAACCCAGAAAAGGGAAATTCCATTTCATGCCTCCCAGACGAACTAGTGCCTCACTGCAGTCAAAGATGAGGACTAAAAGTTAAAAACTTAAATCCTATCACCGAGAAATGTCTGAACCAAGAATCATGCTGTAATTATTACTACTGCTTTTGAAGAAAACACGCAGTCATAGAAATTCCTTTACCGTTCCAAGAAGTTTAGAAAAGAAGTAAAAAAGAAAAGCGTCAGAATATCAATTGTTATGAATAAAGTCTATGTAAACTTGGTTGGCGGCGTCGTTGCTATGGCAATTTTTCTTCAGAGGCTTTTTCGCCTCCTTCGAGTTGAAATCAAAATATCACGAGACCGAAGTATCTTTTAAAGATCCACTAGACGAGACGAACTTGTGGTGGTTATATACGCAACCAATTACATTTGAAAACTTCACACCAACTAATGCATCGTGTGCAATAATAAACATTTTTGCTGCTACTTCTGTCTTCTCTCACCACAGACTAACAGACCAGATGTTTCCTTCGACCAGCGAAAACTACGTCTCAGTCTGATTCTACATTTCTTCTTATCCTAACCATAACTTCCCTAACTCAATTTCTTAAAAGGAATCTGTTATAAAATTAGAAACTTTGTGTATTCAAAGACAGGTCTCTACGACACTTACAACTGGTAATATTGGAAGAAAACCAGTTTTATAAGCTCGTTCCTTTATTTTTTTAATTCGTACAGAATAACCAGGATAAATATGACGTTCGGAAGCTACAACGACGTCATTTGAATTTCTTATTTCACGCACTTCCCCCCAACACGTATATAAGTACATATTTTGCTCATGAAGAAAAAGTTTCAATGTTCTCAGTATCATTAACCGAATATACTTATGACATTAAAAGAAAAAGTTTCTTCTGAAACAAATTCATCACAAATGTAAATGACAAAAAACAAATCCAAATTGGTTTGCTCGATAGAATTTATTACTTAATAAATAATCACTATTGACATTTTGCACTCAAAGGATAATATTTCACTGGTTACTTTAAATCGTCTTCAAATCTGAAAGAAAAAAAAATAAAGACCATTGAACATTTTTATTTTCAATGAAATTTATGTTGGCAAAAACATGATTTGCACTCCGACTGACACAAAAATTAAAATTGTATTTTTCTCGGCATATTTTATTATTAACTAATGATATGCAGTCAAAGTTGCCGTTGAAATCTGAAATTAATATTTTCAATGCTCGTCCAGAGGAGGTCTTACCTTTCCTTTTGAAAATTGACCGAGACAAATTGTACTAAAAATAGATCAAAGCTTTATACTGCATTTATGACAAGGTAATTAAAGTTTTGGCAATTGTAGATAATTTTTCAAATGAAGCCCAAAATCGGCGTTTATTTAATAAAGACAATATTTTTTGACGAGTGACGGATATAGCAGCTATTAAGTTGCTTTTGTTTCGCAATAAAAAAAGGTTATATTGAAAATAACTGGCGTGAATTTACGTTGGATGAGGTTCATGAGTTGCTATCCTGATGAGTATTCTTTTTGAAAACACAAAAAATTTGAAATATTTTTATCTGGAAAGATTAACCAACAACATTCTGATCGATGAAACAATAATAATGGTTGAATAATAATAATGCAAGAGAATCGTCTTGCACAATTAAAAGAATGATATGGGAATGATGCGAAAGAAACGCGATTTACCTTCTTGGTTGGATTTGAATTTGGATTTGGGTCGTTCAGATATTCCTGGGACACATGACTGGCATTGACAAATAAACTCCTTTGTTCTCACATTTTCTCATATAGAAAGATGTTACATAGCATAAGTCGATTGATGTGGCCTTTGAAAATGACAACTGCATGGCACAAGTCTTGTAGAATTGGTCAGGATTTACCTAAACATAAAATTAGTTTAACATATTTTTACTTATTCAATAGATAAGAGATTTTGTAATGGAATTTATAGCATTAATCCATAAAAAGATCATTAAATGTGGATTAAGCCAAAGTATTATTGGAATCTAAGAAATTCTGAGAATTTCATCACACTCACCTGACATCCATATTGAAAACTGGTGCAATTTGTTACTACACCGTCAGTAATCAAGCACTCTACGAGCGTGAGGCTAGTAACTCCATTTTGTAAAACCTATTTGTTACACACAAACTGAAGCCACAACAATTACTGAGATGTTGTAGCTTTAAACCTTGAAAACTTTTATCATTACGTCTGTACACTTGTAAAATCTAGCATCGTCACTGGTATGAGAATAAAATATAAGCGAATTGTTAGGAAATCTATTAATCATTTTTTTCTGGAAATAAAAAGAATGTTTCTGATGATATTTACGACTTGATGATGGAGAAACGAAGAAAATGTTGAACACTTGGGAATCTTTCAACAATTATAGATTTTGTTGTATTTTCTAAATGAGAAGACTGTTTCGGAAATATTAGAAGAGATTATATATTTGGAAATCGTAATGTCCACAAATCTTTCTTAAAAGATAAAAAAGATGGTAGCTATTTACCTGTTTGAAACAGTAACGGAATGGCGAATCAGATTGTAAGAAAAAGTGTGCACAATCTCTGTTCTCTGGAACCATGTGGCTGGGGGCAAAGTTACGATGTGATTTACATTGTCTGGAAACTGACCAGGACTGGGCAAACTTTTCCAAATCGTTGGTGTATCTGTTATTAGACATGAGCATGTCATCTTTGGGTTCGTTGTTGTAGTTACCGAAAAGACCAGCCATTTTATTGAAATACCAACCGCTGATTTGCACGGTGTACAGTTGGATATCGTGGTCACACATTACTTTGTAGCCTCGCTTGCTTTCCACAACGATCAAGTTGTCTTGACGAGTGACTGTGGCATCGGTAAGTTTCAGCGGCAATTTCACCATCTGACCATTGTAGAATACCTTTCAAGACAAAGAATTAAATAGTAGCCATTTATATCGAATGAGAAGAAGAAGAAGAAGAAGAAGAAGAAGAAAAAGAAGAAGAATTAATGAAGAGAATGGATAAGTCTTTTACTGAGAATAATGATGAAAGGCGAAGAATAGATGTCTACCTTGTTGCTTGGGAATATTTCCACTTGTTCATTATGAGCCGTTGTCAGGCTGAGCGATTTCAATGTTTTTCCTCTACGGACTGCGTCAAAGTTGGCCACAACACTGAAATTACCATCGATAAAGTCACGTGCCAAGAGGTAGCTGCATGTAGCCTTGTAATTGAGATGACGTCCATCAAATGTAGTGATGTATTGACCAGCGAACAGAGTGGCTTCAGCTGAAAATAAACCAGGAAATCTCACCAGTAAAGAAAATAACAAAGACCCAACATTCCACACATATAAAGTCAGACTGTCTTTGCAAACATCAGCGTCTCTACAGGTCATTAAGAGCGATATAGCTCGGTCAAAGGCTTCGGTTTGTTCAATAAGTAAATGTTGGCAAGTCGGATTCTCTACCTTTGATAGTGGCTGAAATGAGCAGAATATGCTGGAAAATTCTCGGCTCGGCCCATTTCATAAAGTCAGACTATCTTTGCAAATATCAGCGTCTCTACAGGTCATTAAGAGCGATATAGCTCGGTCAAAGGCTTCGATTATTTTCAAAAAGTAAATGTCGGCAAGTCGGATTCTCTACCTTTGATAGTGGCTGAAATGAGCAGAATATGCTGGAAAATTCTCAGCTCGGCCCATTTCATAAAGTCAGATTATCTTTGCAAATATCAGCGTCTCTACAGGTTATTAAGAGCGATATAGCTCGGTCAAAGTCTTCGATTTGTTCAAAAATTAAATGTTGGCAAGTCGGATTCTCTACCTTTGATAGTGGCTGAAATGAGCAGAATATGCTGGAAAATTCTCTGCTCGGCCCATTTCATAAAGTCAGATTATCTTTGCAAATATCAGCGTCTCTACAGGTCATTAAGAGCGATATAGCTCGGTCAAAGGCTTCGATTTTTTTCAAAAAGTAAATGTTGGCAAGTCGGATTCTCTACCTTTGATAGTGGCTGAAATGAGCAGAATATGCTGGAAAAACTTCAGCGCTTGCTTGTATTTAACCAGATCTTTTTTTTATTCATCGTCTTAGAAATTTAATGCGATGATAATAGAAGTCTTCAAATATCAATAATTATATTTGTTGTCAATTGGAAAAAGAAAAAGCAATTATGATGGAAAAAAGCATCTGGAAATGCGACGTACCTTTGAATGGAGGAATATAATCGTAGAGGTCGGAAGAAGGTTTCATCATGTAGTAAATATCCCAAACGTTCAAGTCGATATTTGGCATAAGGTTGCTCAATTTCATCACAGCCCGTTCTAGATCTTCCACACTCGACATGAAGTGGTTGTAGGCGTATTTGGCAGCACCAAAGCGAATCTCAACAATGATCTCTCCACGTTTCGGGTCGAAAATCAAAGTATTCATGCCAACATCAGTGACGATGTCCTTGATTTCCTTGATTTTCTCAGCACCAAATTTGTACAAGGTCTTCTTCAGTCCCAGCACGTTGTCTCTAACATCCCAGTAATTGTACGCCCACAAAGCCTACAAGAGACAATAAAGAAAATGACCATAGACAAAAGTTTAGATGATGACAACTGAACACAATTTCCTTCATTGAGGAAAGCGTCTAATTAATTAGAGAGTTGTAAAATCAAAGCTTTATGTTACCTGCTGGTAGATTTCATTAATTGCCTCCATGATAGCATCAGCGATTGGATAACGTCTCACTCTGGCAATATGACGGTTGAGTGTGGCATGGGCCGAATAAATGGCAGATGTTAAGGTCTGCATATGCTCTTTGGCTTGTACTGTCTTTTTATTAGCTTCTTCATACATTGTCATTAGGAAATCGATCAGTTTCTCACCGTACGGATTTCTGCGCATCCGATCCATAAGGTCTGAAAGCATAGATACAAATCAAATATTCTTGAGGCGAATTCATTAATGTTTCTATCAAGTCGTGTCAATAATCTGTATAATTCAAAGCAGATCAATAATAAAAAAAAATATATATTATTAGATGTAATATATTAATTGACGACATAAACATTAATTGTGAATTTAATTTGCATAGAATTTACATTTAACTCAGCTTAGTCGAAAGAGTAGAATTTGGTTTTAATGTTACACGCGATTTTATTCTAAAAGAAAGAATGAAAGCGAAAGTATTTCACCTTTAATTGTGCTTGGGTAATCTTTCAGAAAAGAAACAATTTCAGTTTTCATTTCCATTGCACGTTCATACAACATTTCGCACTTTTGTTTACAATACTCGTGGAATTCGTTGACTTTGTTCTGTTAAAAGAAAAAAAGTTAACACCGAAGATTCAGTTATAGTAAACAAGATTTCAGTTTCGCTGAAATAAGGAATTTTTAATGTTTGATTTAGCGGCGGTGAATAAAATGAAATTTACTTACCTTAAGCTGCATACTGTATTGGCCATAGTAGTAGTCGAATTGTTTCTTTGCTTCATCCATTCTATGTTTCATATCCCAATTGAAGTCTTCAATCATATGCTTCATTCCTTTAAGAAATCTGTTGAAGGAAAGCCACATTTCATGCCATTCATTGTTGATGGCTGTTATTGCAGTCTTTACGTAGAGAAAATCCTGTTCGAACATCCGATTCATATGGCGCATGACTCTGGTGATATCCTCAGCCATACTGTTGTACTCAGTTGCAAAATAATCTCTTATGGGTTCCATCTCCTCGCTAAATGATCGTTTGGCAAGAGCGAATTTCATGGAAACTTCGTCGTTCAGCACATGAATCACAGAATCTCCAAATGATTTCAATTCCTTTCCGTACATGGTAAATTTCTGGTAACCAAACATCTGCAAAAAACAGAATATAAAAAATGTAATCAATTGTCTGGATTGTCCTTACTGTAATTTCAACAGACTATATTGATAATAAATTGGTCGTGTTGAGCAAAGGAAGATAATTTCATACCAGTTCCTTTGGAGTAGGTGATTTTGAACTAAAGGGCGATTACTCTGCAATAATTACTGAGCCATAAGGCACCAATATAGAGGGAACTATTTCAATCTCTTTTGGGATTTTCTTATCTTTTTTCTTTACCGAAAGGTGTTTTCTTTAAATTTCTATTAATCCTGTGATGTTGCTATATGAAAAGCCAATTGTTATTTTATAAATAGATTTTAATAGCCTTTTTTCTCTTACGTTGAGTTCTTCAAGAAAATCTGGATTCCACTTGATGTGCGATTGGAAAAGATTGTTTGTTTTGAGTTCAACTGTAACCCTTCCATCAGTGAATTGTTTCCTTTGTTTGTTGGTCCGATAAGCTTTCAAGTTGGCCTTAGTCTTCATCAGATCGGCGTCAATGCGGTATAGCTTGTTAGGATCGGCTGTAAAATAATAATAAGAAACAATCAGATCTTCATAAGAACGAAGAAAATAGTTTTGCTTTCATCAATATTTCTAAAGATATCTAAAAATGAATTGGTGAAGAATACAGAAATGACAAGAATGAAAACAATCCACAAGTTTGGAGAAATCTTTCGAGTCTTTGCAGAAATAAGGACCATAGTCCTAAAAGTTTAAATCTACAATACATAAACATTCTAAAATTCTAAATGCCAACATTGGTTATAAGTAATTTGTAGTTATCATTGTTTTCATTGCAAATTATATCAGAAAACTACCAATCCATTCAAAGCATATCCTTTAAAAAATGACCATCTTAAAAATAACTGAAATAAGCAATGCCAGACGAAATGGATCTGTTTTGGCCGATCGTGGCTCTCACTAGATTCTTTTTATTCTATTAGGTAAAAATTACACTGAACTTTTGGAAATAGTGCTGGAGTGATTTCCCCTTTTTTCTCCACTGTTTTCAATTCGAAGTTGTCCATTCTACGCTGCTAGTTAACCATAGCTAAGAAGAGATGAAACAGAATGACAACCTTTCCAGGAGAATTAGTATGAAGTGAATGCAAGAGACGTAGCCGTAACATGAAGTCGTTTCAGCGATTCCTCTTTTCGTAAGATAACATTTACGCAACCAGCAAATCCAGATTGTATATAGATTAGTTAGGATTCAGCTAAGGGAAATAAGCGATGCCAATCCAAATGGATCTTACCTTCGTCATAATTGAAGATGATGTTCATTCTTTTGGAATTTGGGTTCAATTTGAAGAGAGCTTCCATGTTTTCTTTACCACTTTCTTTCTTTAAAGCGGACATCATGAATCTGTTTCCGGTACGTATAGATCCATCCAATTCAATGGTCTTTGATGGGGCTTCCAGCTAGAAAGCAAGTACACAAAACAAAAGAAATAAGAAAGAATCCTTTTTGGAAATCATCAATGGTTTCGGTGGCTAAAAGCCTTAGGTTCAATAATAAACGGAACATAAATGAGGTCAAATACTAACAGATAACAAAACGAAGCCAAATAATTGTCGGTATTTTAAACAAAATGGCGGAAACAAAAACAAACTATTTTATAGGTGATGAAAAGCAATGAAAACTAGAGATGTGTTTGAATTTTGTTGTCGGAGGCGCTAAAGATTCTCGTTCAAAGTTCCTCCCATTTCAGACAAACATTACAAAGCCAAATGCTTTTATCAGAAATTATTACCTTCATCAATTACGATAGATTAAGACAAAATATTAAAAAAATATTTACTTTCAAATTAGCTTCACGGTTGAGTGTGTGAATTTCTCCACGAATGGCGAACTTTTGCTGTTGACGTTTTAAGGTTAAATATCCCATCTCGACATCGGCATTGTACTTTTCTGGGCTGCTGCTTACTCGGCCGATCACCTCAGTAGCAAAACCAGTGTGGTCGTGTCCAGCGTCCATCTGCATAGTGTACATTTCATGTTGACCCTTTCTTTCCGACATTAATTTTGTGGACATCTTGAAGGTCTTTTGTGGATCCTGATCTATGCTGAACTCAGAAGTGCCGCTGAAGATAATATCGCCCTTGGGAAGATTGACGGTTGTCTTCAGATTCATTCCCTAAAATATTGGTAAATAAACAAAAAGAATTTGGGATGAAAAACATCAGAATAGGATTTTTCAGTCTACGAATTCCTATGGACTTTTCATCTTTTCATTTCAATTTAGAACCACGATATTTGAAGTTAGATAATCAATTAATTTGGATAAAAGAAATTCAACTAACCTTTCTCTGGTTGGGGAATTTGATGGTGACGTCGATGTTTGCTCTGTCGTTTGATGCCATCATGTCTGCCTTGATATCTACCTTTTGGTCTTTATTGTCTACGTCCATCATAATGTGACCCATTGTGTTATAGTGATTCCCATTCACTTCAACCCTGCTATATAATTCCATGGTACGGCGTGGTGTAATTATTCTGAGTTTGCCATCCTTGTCTCCCTTCTGAACCATCAATTCGAATCCAGCTTTCTGAGCTGTACTTTCATCCCACATGAGATGGGAAGACAAGTGTAGAGAGCGTCTGTTGTTCTCAAAACGGGAATCAAAAGATACGGTTCTTTCAGGGAGGACCATTTTCAAATTGAAGCTGCGAGAGACGTCATCGCTTCGGTCTGTGTTCTTGTAGGTTGTTTGGAATTGGTATTTTTTATCCTTCCTTCTGTTATCCACATTCACATTCAATAAAGCGTTAAGGTTGCTGCTGTTTACGTCGATGTTCATGCTGTACTCTTGATTTGGAAGTTTCACATTGACATCGGCTTTCACAGAATCACGTAGTATTTTAGTTTCAGCAGAAATCAGAAATTCTTTGAGAATCTGGAATGGAGTTGTCAGACTGAGGGTAGCAGTTGTTTTACGTCCTTGAAACTTCAGATCACCTTGTGTTTCAATTTTATTTTTAAAATTGTCATAGTCACACTTGAAATCGAAGCTGTAGTCATCAGCAAAATACGAATCAAGAGAATAGCCAGTTAATCTGGATCCATCTTGTTCGATGTAACCTTTTGTGACAAATGAATTTCCCATTTGACCATTGTGTTCGTAAAAGATCTTAATCATTCCTGTCCTCGAAGATTTCAAGTTAAGCATCATATCGGTCTTCCGAAATCCTTCCGACACGAGACGCAATTTCATCTCACTTGCATAAAATGTTGGAATATTGACTGTCATCAAGACACTAATTTCTGAAGAGATTTTCACAGACGCCATCGATTTGAATTGGACATCTTCAACGTCAGCTTCCAACTCATATTTGTACGATTGATCTTCAAACATGAGATCGATTTGTAGTTTTGCTTTTCCAGATCGACCAAGAATCTTGAAATGCGGTTCAATTTCGAAATTAGCTTGGCTGCCGTCAAAATTCATTTCGACTTTATTTTCAAAAACATTTTCGCCAAATGCCATTTTCATAGTTGCTTCGCCGTTTCGTATGTCACCGTTTGTTTTAATTAAAACATCAATATTGTCTATACGGGGAATGGCTAAGTGAGCTTTCATTTCTTTGAAGTTCTTGTTGCTAGCTTTAAATTCAATTCTTTCACCATCATAGTCCATCATTTGCATGATGAATTCAAAGTTTTTCCAGTTGCCGTTCAATTTTACCTGAAGCTTTTCAAGCAGTTTGGGTAGGGAAAGGCGGAATTCTTGATTCGCCATTGAGAATTCACTTCTATAGAGTTCCTTGTTGTGTTTTACCTCGATTAAACCATTAAAATCTCTTAGTTGTCCATTGATTTTCATCGAGAAACTTTGTTCTCCAAATTGTGGAGTAATCAGCTTGCCAGAGATATCTCGGAAATAGTTTTTTGTTGAAGCCATCATTTCATATTTCTCTTTCTTGAAAATAACATTGGCATTGAAGGAAAAGCTTTTCAGGTCGCCATTGAAGTGTCCATTGATATTTATCTGGGGACCGGTAATTGTCAGTCGGTGCTCTCCTGTTTTCATACTTCTCAATACATTCATTTCATACGTGTTTTGTCTGTGAGAAAACTGAGCGGTGAAATTAAAATTATTGAGATCGCCTCGGAGATCGTAGCCAAACATGATGTTTCCAGTTTGCGGACTGGCCATTTCTAGGTGGATATTTCGAACGTAATTATCATTGGATAATCCGAAGCGGTAAGAATCATCCATGATTTTAACACTGGCAAAAGATTTAAACTTTTTCCATTCTCCTTCAAAATCAAGCTTGGCTTCTATTCCTGGTGCATAAATATTCAAATCAATCATTTCGTAAAAATTCTTGTTAGAGAGTGTCAGTTCGTAAGTGTCTCCTTTGTGAACTACTTTCACTTCAGCATTGAACTTCTTGGGTTTTCCAGTCACAGAAGCTGTGAAAGTATCCTTAAAATAAGGGGTATTCAAATCGCCTTTGATGATCTTCTTACGTCCAAAATCTTTGTAAGTACCGGACACTGACATCTTTTTCTTGTTGTAAATAATATTGAAATCTCCGCTTGTTGCTTTTTTCTTAATGTTTAATTGGCCGTTCACTTTCAGCACATGCTTTGGAATAGTTAAAGCGAGTGAGCAGTCTTGAAAGAAATTCTTGTTGGAAAAAGTCAGTTCATATTTCCTGTTACCATATAAAACGCTGAAAGTTCCTTTGGCATTGTCTAAATCTCCTTCAAACATAAAATCCCAGTTCATAAATGGCGTGTTTAGCAGGAAGTTCATTTGTCGGAAGTATTCTTCGTTGGATGCTTTCATTTCGTATATTTGTTTGTGAAAGTGAATCATCGACTCAAAATTAAACTTTTTCGGATTTCCCTTTAAAGACACTTGAAAGACAGGACTGTCTACTTTGGCATCAATCTGTTGATAGTAGCCGCTGTTAGAGAAGGTCAGTTCGAATTTTTGTTTGTTATGCATAACTTGAGCAAAAATATTCATTGCACTAAGTTCTCCATCAAAGTTGAAGCTTGCTGTATCTTGGAAGTATGGCGTGTTCAGAATTGCTTTCACTTGACGATAATATTCTTTATTGGAAAGCATGAATTCGTAAATCTGATTATTATGACTGAATTTGGTTTGTGCTTTGAAAGCTTTTAGGTTTCCTGAAAACGTAATAATCAACCCATCTTGGTAGGATGGAATAGATGTCTTGATTTGCAATTTCGACAGATGTTTATACAACACAGACATATCGTATATTTGACGGCTATTCAAGGTCAATGTTGATGACATATCGAAAGTGATTTTTTCTGTATCGATCTTCATATTAAAATCAAAGTTGACAGGATTCGGTCCACTTACCTTGAGGTTAATCGAACGTCCGTATTCTTTAAGGGTAGCATCGATCCTGTTAACCTCTTTCTTAGCAATGCTTGTGATAATGTTTGCTGTCATATAATCAAGATTACCTTTCAGTTCAAACGTACTCTTCCATTCATCAAAATCTAAAATTTGGGCATCGAACGACGCTTTGCTGGCTTTTCTTGAGTTCTGGAACATTGCATCAAGCGTCAGGACATTGGCCAATTTCAGTATCAGACTCGATTGCATGCTACTAAGAGGACCTTTATTCTTCAATTCAAACTGGAAATCTTTGTAACGTCTGTGAGATGTAAGTGCAGCGATGCTTATACCAAAATCACTCATGCTGTTAAAATTGTAGTTAATGTCCAAATCAACCATTTCTTCGTTATTCAATTGAAAAACGACCTTTGTTTTGTGAGATCGAATCCAATCACCGTCAAACATAACAGTGGCCTTTGCTTGCTTCATGGTTTCAAATTGTGTCTTCATTTCGATGCTAAACAGTTTTTTGGTTAATTTCATTTCAACTTGAGTTTTGTCGAAATAAGGCATCACTTTCAAAGATGCTGTACTACTAAAAAGTCTCTTGTTACCGTTAAAAAAGAAAGACATGTCAATTTGAGTGAGTTCAGGAAAATCTGGACTCATTGTCTTGAAAGATGCAGCAATATTTTGCAAGTCAAGACTTCCTTCCATTTTCAGTGATCTTCCATCTGGTAATCCCAAAGTTCCACTCATCTTGTATGTTGTTCCCTCTTTCTTGTAATTGGCTCTCATCATCAAACTCTTACCATCAGCTGTTACTTTCAGCTCACCATCTGCAGATCGAATACCTTTGTATTCGAAAGCACCATCAGCAGAAAATTCGGTATATCTGGAATCGATTTTAACATTGGCTGTCTTCCTATCACCTGAGAAGTTAATGTTTCCTGAAACTGTTGCCATCTTACCATTTGCGTCTGTAATATCAACTTTCATATCGATATTGTCTCTTTGTCTTTCATAATTGGCTTCCATGTTGAACATTTGATTTCCATTAAGTGTCATGTCCATTTTAACCTTCAACATTTTCGGCAAGTTTCTTTTCATCTCAATCGACATCTTTCCGTTTCTGTAATTTCTTAGTGAGCTTGAATAACTCATATCAATGGAACACAAATCGTCTTTATGTTTGAAGTTATACGAAGCACCGATTTGTCGGAGATACTGCAATGGAAGATTTAGTTTACCCTCCCCATTAGACATGAGCTCACCCTTTCGTTTGTCGTATTTCGAGGTGACTTTCATTTTTCCATTGGTACGCAGAATATCAAATTCTAACACAATTTCACTTTCTCTGTTCATTCTCTGAGTGCTGTGCTTCAAGATAGCATCAATGATTGTAGTTTTGTCATGATGAACTTTTATATTACCATTTAAAGACATATCTGAATATTTCATGGCAAGTCCTACTTCAGATTTTTTACCATTGAGAAGAGCAGATGCATCATATGAAAGTTGGAAGTCAGGGTAAACGAAGGAAAAGTCGTGCTTCAGCTCATTTTCCTTGTTCCAAGACACAGACATTATGGATGTATATTTTCGATTTGCCCATGTGTATTTGACTTGGCTGTCAAAATTCCTCATTTCAGCAAATGGTGTTGAGAAAGTAAGTTTACTATTAAACAAACCATTTCTCATATAATTAAAGTTGATATTTGTTGATATTTTCTTGTTTGGTGACCACATAATTTCAGCATTGACATCACTGGACATTTGCCTGGCATTGAAAGTATATCTAACACCACCTTCCGCCTTATAATTGATTGGTTGTCGAAGAATCACTTCTTCATCGGCAGCAAATTGCGTTTTGACTTTGTAGGCTCCAGATGTTGCTTGCAGCATTGCAGTTACTTTAACTTCTTTTTTATTGGGCAATATTAAAGTATTCTCAATATCATGTATATCTTTGCCAGTTCTAGTGTACATACTTTTTACCATTGCCTTTTGTCCCTTTTGCCATTGTACCGAGAAATTGTTTTCATACATATTCTTATTCACTTGCATCAATTTATTCGTTATGTTCATATCTCGGCCTGGGTAAGAAAGGGCCATTTCGCTTTCATAAGTTTGCAAGCTTTTTACCTTGGAGTTAATATAAGATAACTTTGTTTGGACAACTTTTCCAGGTGCCATTTGGATCATCACTTTGTTCTCAAATCTCTTGAAAGGCCATTTTGAAGACTGTACATGGTTAGCCTCCACTTTGTAGTCAATTTTCTGAAACAAGAAAAAGCAAAATGAATTTTTTATTAAAAGGTCTTTTTATATTCCAATGATGTCATCTAAAGCTAACTGAAAATTTCAAGATTGATCTAAATAATCAATTGAATCTGTTTTGATGTTTTTAAATTAATTAGTAGTAACAAAATATTAAAAGATCTGGGAAATAAAGTGTAGTTTAAACTGAGATGTTTTTTCTTACTGAATAAAAGAAAATGATCACGATATAAACAGAATTTACTATTTCGTAAATATTTCGGTTCCATTATGAAGTTATGATGGTATTATTACCTTTTCCGGGTGTTGAATGATCATAGCGTAGTCATAGGCGTGGCTGTATGTCTTCAGGGCTCTGTTGAGCACACAAGCGAATTTAAGGTTGTTGATTTTGATTTTAGGATTTCCATAATGAAGATCAAATTTTGTTTCCAGGTGATTATTAGC
Organism: Acanthosepion lycidas; assembly: GCA_963932145.1. NCBI lineage: Eukaryota > Metazoa > Mollusca > Cephalopoda > Sepiida > Sepiidae > Acanthosepion > Acanthosepion lycidas. The sequence goes on from OZ010596.1 coordinate 1,736,078, forward strand.
CTTGGCCAATTGACCCTTCAGATTGAAGTTCAGATATTCTCGTTTCTTGCTTTCAAATGCACTAAAGAACAATTCAAAGAATATTTTTGAGTTTGCCAGTATCGGATTCAAAGGATCTTTTAATGATTTTCAATGCCAAGCAAAATTAGAATAAATGATTGGATTTTCTCATCCGTTAGAAATTTGGTAAAATATTTGTATAGAAACGACAAATACTTACATATTGCCCATGTAACGCACAGACTTTGTGACACTGAGATCACGGATTTTGCTTGACAGAGTGAGTCGGTCAGAAGATTTCTTTCCAAAATTGTAGCTTCCAATAACTCGACTTGTGATTCCAGTTTTCTTGTTGTCTACGTCTCCGATGATTCTGAAGTTTCCACGAGGTGATTTGAATAATATTCTAAGGATATGTTTTGTCTTTGTCTTTCCAGCGTTTAAGAGGACGAGGGCTGAAATATTACATTACAGATATTAGTCATAGGACGATTTCTTTCAACAGATATGATTGCAGTAATAAAGATACGTTAAAATATAACCCATAATTTATTTGAATCTGGTATTTAATTGATTTATGTTTAAGTGAAGAATTTCATCAAGAATCAGGGCGACTATGTTTTTGTTAGGTTGATTAATTGAGCACTTACCATTCATAGCGATTGTCTTGGGAAAGACTTTGTTAACTTTGAAGTCAAAACTCATTTTCTTCTTGGACTCGTAGAGAATTTCACTGGTGAATTCAACAAGATCTCTGTTTGGAGTTGTAATCTTCAGTGATGGAGTATATTTGAATCCAGACTTCGATACCAATCTTCCCAAACGACTGGCAATATAATATTCTTTCTTTCCGATTCTAAATTGAGTGGTGAGACCAATTTCTTTCGGAACAATTTCACCAGACACTGAATGAAAGGTAAACTTAAATTTTAGTGAATGTATTGCGTCAAAGAGAAAAGACAAAAAAGTAGACGTTTAAAAAGGAGATTATTATTATTATTATTATTATTATTATTATTATTATTATTATCATCCCAGATGTTATCTTATCCCCTGTTCTTTTCCCCAGATAAGATAAGAACAATTAAAAATGAAGCAATTAACTGGATAGAAAAGTAAATTATTTAAAACAAAAAGAAGAAAATTCAGAATGATCTTCCATTGTTTTTAGAGGTGAGGCAATGTCTGTTTGCTTACCTTTCAAATTGATATCATTGGCAATAAATCCCTTGGCAGACATATCGATCAGTAAGGATTTCATCGGTTTCATTTCAATTATTCCTTCATACTCCATTCTCTTCTGAGGAATAGTGATGTCAAATTTAGGCGTGAAGCTCAATAAACCTTTCGTATTTTTGACTCCAAGCTGAGCATTTAAGGCATATTCTGTGCGTCCATTGAGAGACACTGTTCCAGTAAATTTCTTCATTTCGAGCATATTAACGACTGTACCTGTTGTAAAAAGTATTGTAGCCAATTAAAATAGTTGTGTGAATTTGAGATATTGATTTACGTGAAACAATAACATTGCTAGGATTACTGTAATTATGCAACAAAATACAAATCATTGTTCACTGTTACAAATTATACCAATAGAATTATGTAAAGTTCTCCGTGATTTGTTTTTTTTTATTAGCAGATTTCTTTCATATATTTAGTAGTTCATCTAAGAAGAATTTCATATTTATCCAAAGTGTATAAAAATAGGTTTTACAAGATGCGAAATTTGATGAGTAACTTTTAGTGTTTTAATTTGTTGATGCAATTCTAATATTTTCATAATAACATTTAGAAAGTATTTTTATAGCCTTCTGCATCGTAACGGCGTACGTTTGTTTTATGGAGGAAGAATATTTTAATATATTTGTCTGAACAGTTTACAAAAGAAAGAACTGACCTTCAATTTTGATGTTTTTCCATGGAGCCTTAAATGTGATATGAGCTTCATTTTTATTTTTCATGACGGTATCAATAGCAATTCTCCGGGAAACTTTGGAATTTGGAGTGTCCATGTAGAAAGAGTAGGGTGATTGCTTGAAAGGCAAAAAGAAAAAGACAATTTACTCAGCTATAGTATGGGACACCCAATTAGGATGGTACTTACTAATCAGTCCTATGCGAGCTAGTAGACCATTGTCCCGGAGAGACATCCATAAAGGAAATATACAATTTTCAATATATTCTTATGTGTAAATTCCGCCAAGCAGAAGAAGTGAAAAATTTCGTTCTGTAAAAATGTTATAAAAAGAAGTTTCAGGAAGGATTGATCTTACCTTGGTAAATCCTTCGATTTGGTATCCGTTGGGAGCGTCTTCGTTGATCATATAAAGATCGTAGACAACTGGACCAGTGAATGGAAAGAATGGAGCCTCTTTGTGATGTGAAGCATTTGGGAACTTGAGAATTTGACAAAAACTCAGACCTGTTACTTGCTTCATGAATTTGCCTGTGCAAATCTCGTGTTTTTTCACATTATCGACAATCATTCTCTGTCTTTTTTCGGAATTTCGATGGACGATGTAAAAATCAGTCCTTGTGAAGTAGAAAAAAAGTCCATTCTTAATCAAAATGATTATTGAATTAATAAAAGAAGCCAATTGATATAAGACAAAATGTTGAAAAGAAATGTTTCTTCAAAGAACTTACTTGAGGTTGAAAATTTCCATCTTCTTTTGAGGAATCTGTAAATCAAATTTGTTATTACGAATATCCAGTTTAGCTCCAGTACTTGTGTGGGCAACTGTCACCATCTTTAGACCAGCTCTAGACACATGTGCATCTACAGACATTTCACCTTTCACTTGGATTGAAGCACTGTAAATATCAAGATTACAAATATTATTAGATTGCATTCGATGTCATTCAACGAAAAATTTCGACAAAATCATTATTTTCCAGTTCCTATTTCGACAAATGTTTTCAAATGTGGTAAAGGATTTACCTTGGTCTGAAGTCGATATTTAGTTCATAGTTTGGTCGTTGAAATAATGCCTTAGCATCAAGAGAAATACTTCCTGTGGTAGAAATAGTGAGGTTGAGAGGAAGACCGACGCAGGTGGGAATAATCATACGGCTATCAAGAAGCGCCATAGTTTTACTGAATGACAACGATTGCATATTCATCAGTCTCTTCAGGGAAAACTGCAATTCATTCAGGGATTTATCATCCCAATAACGAAGTTCATTTCCAAACACTCTCAGGTAAGCAGAAGCACGGAACGCATCCATACTTTTATCAAACTGCAAGGAAAGAATGGAATATAAATGTTAACCAATAAAATTACTATAAACCAAGCAATGCTGGCAGTATCTTCAAGATATATTTATCTGATAAATATGTCATATAAAGTTCCATTTATCTGTTTTATTAGTAATATTTATTATAAATTATTTGCTGTAAGATTTTATGAAATTCGAGTGTTGCTCATTTATATATATTTATGCATATATATATATATATATGTATATATATATATATATATATATATATATATATATATATATATATATGTATATATATATATATATATATATATATATACACACACATACATAAATGATAATGATTTAAATGGCGAGAAATCCATCTTCGCGAACATATAAATTTAAATGGATTTCTCGCCATTTAAATCATTAACCTTTGTATTTGTTTTATGTATGAATAATTCATGAATTTGTAAATTAATTGCACCTTTATTGAAATTAAAATAACTGCAACTTCGGATAATAAGTGCGACATTACTGTAATTATTGAACAATATAGTTCATGCCACTTTGACGGAAAATTTACCAGTAAAAAAGAATTCTCTTATCACTACATTTGTACATAAACGCAGAACCTTAAAATTTAAATTCAAACTCAGCGTTGTGACTGCACGTTCCAAAACAATAACACATTTCTCATCGCATTTTTCGGATTACAACCCTGTTTTCGTTGTCCACTTATTACTGAGAGTAAAAACAAGAACACAATCTATTTCATACCTGAGGATGTCTGTAGGAACAGACGAAAGCTTGTAAAATAAAAAGAATTAATGCAACTGAAATTTATAAAACAGGATCGTTTCATTCATAAACAGGTTCGGGGTTTTTGTATATTATTTGAATTGTTCGCGAAGATGGATTTCCCGCCATTTAAATCATTAGCCTTTGTATTTGTTTTATGTATGAATAATTCATGAATATATATATATATATATATATATATATATATATATATATATATATATATATATATATATATATATACACACCTAATTGCTTGTATCTCATGACGAGTTGACGGAACGATTGCTGAGTAGTCCCTCGAAAAATAACATGATTGAGCTAAGTGAAAGATTTAATATTTGCATTAATCCTTTTTCTCTCTCTCTCTCTCTCTCTCTCTCTACACACACAAACACATATATATATGATAGTTTTACCATGAGTTGTAAGAAATTTGTAACCTCAAAAGAGAAGGAAATTTCTGAAATTCCAGTACAATAAATAAGAAACTGAACATTTTAGTAAATTAAAGAGATCAACATTGGTTTTAAGAATTTAACAAAAAGAGATTAGAAACTTAATATACAAATAAGTGGATTGAGCATCCCGAAATCGTTTGAAGACGCTAGTCTTGTGAATGAAAGCATAGAGAATAGATAGAGAGTGTCAAGAATCTTGTCTAAAGACATGATGCATTGCCTGCAGAAAGATGCATATGAGAATTGTAAACAATAATGAAAGAATGAAAATGTTTGGGAAGTAAGGTAAATTGTTGTAAGTCATGTTAAATTTGATAAAGTAGTTAACTTAACAAGAATGAATTTCAGCGATCCTCTGTTAGCAGTTATAATATGAGAATGATTTATTCAAATATATGACATCGAGTCTTTTAGATTTCTTTCGAAATAAGAAATTATATTATAATTTGTTCAAATAATAAGAACTGGAAACTATCAAATGATTCTCTTGATGTTTGGGAATGAATTACAAAGTAAACATCAGCTGATACATTTCCACACTTAACTGTAAGTATAGCTTAAAGTTTTATTATAGCAGGTTTGTTAATGATACTCTTATTGTGAAAACATTAATGTAAATAATAAATACTGTAACCCACCATATATATATATATATATATATATATATATATATATATACATATAATGTTTGAGAGAGTGATAGAGAGAGTATGTTGGGTAAGGTGGGGGAGAAAGATTCTTGTTTTTATTCGTTCTCTTATCAATATTTATTTTTAGCGTGACTTTCAAATTCGTTTTACTTACATTTATTGGAACTCGCGACTTTAAAGCAGGGGTGTTAGTACCAGCCGGTCCAAAGAAGTTTTCCAGAATTTTCTCCACGCCTTGAACTCTACCTCCAAACTCCAGGAAATTGATGGCATGACCAAATAAGTCAATGGTAAGATTCAAGTTGGCCGATCTTGGTATGAAAGATTTCTGTGAAAAGATGACATTGCTGTCTACTTTGGCACCCATATTGATTGAATCAAGGAAAAAGGATCCTTCGTAGTTTCTGGAGAATTTTCTTTGGTCAAGGTTAAATTCTTTCTTGAGTTCTTCGTTTTGGACAATATTACGAATGTCCTGCATGTGTGGGTCCGATGTTTCCATCAGGTTTGTCAGATGAGACCACACAAACGATCCGACTTGATTGGACTTTTCTTTTTCTAACACTTGGCGTACTTCAGACAAAACGTTTCGACTTGGACACTTCATCAGGGCAATGTACGCGTTGAGACGGAGCTCAGAATCCTCAGATTCATCACGGAAGACACCCATCAAATCAGATCGCTATACAAATTAATACAAACATACAGAGTTATTTATGGAGCTGAGTCGTACAAGCATATAAAACAATACAAATGTATTTATAATTATTTTTTGTGTGTAATTTCCATCATACTTTCAGCTTCTTAAACCAAATAATAAAAGAAATTTCAAATGGAATTATTTTGAGATCCATAGAGATAAATAATCTTAAAATAAACTTTAGGAATTATTTTCGTTTTTTCTAAATTCAATAACCTTTATTATATTATTGAAATGTATGAAATGAACGAGAAACGAAACTGGGATGAACCTACCATAGCATCACATGGAATTCTTCGGAAGGCGTCCATAGCTGCAATTCTTATTTCCTCACGGACATCTCGACGAGTGAAACAGCGAGTCAAATGAGACACAGTCTCATGTGAATGACCAATGTTGCCAATTGCTCGAAGAGCAAAGATGATTCTTCTGGCATCACCATTTTGGGTATTACAATCGTGGGTGTGATCTATCAGTTTTCTGAGGAGAGTAGTGATTTCGGAATCTTTTCCGCAGTCAGGTCTTACATTGCAATAACTGCTTGCCAGAGATGACACAGCGAGTAGGGTATTACCAGAGACATCACGTTCGTCTAACAAAGGCTATAAATAAGTGAAATTGATAGGTATAAACGATAATAAATGTTGATTTATATGTTTAAATATTTTACTAGAAATCATAATAAAATATGGCAATCCCGAAACAAATTATGATCAATAATTTTAATATATGAATACAAAGTATTGATTAAAATGTTGTTGTGTAAGCATGTGCCTTACCGTAGCGGCTGCAACCATTTCCTTTGTAGGATGATGGACAAATGATAATGATAATAGCCACATTTCAGCTTCGCTGCCGGTGACACGTTTCTTGGAGATGAGGTCTTGGATCATGCCAACTGAAGCTTCAGTTCCTACCATTGGAATGGCATCGTGGAAATATTGCCTTTAAAATAAAAGAAAGCATTTGTATTTCGATAAATATTTGGTTAATGAATATGAAATTGACTCATTCAACCCATCACTTTGATTGTTTTATTTTGAATCTTTGCAGATGAGACGATATTTTTGCTACTAATGTGTTACCAATTGAGCTTGAAGCTTGAGTCCTGTCGCCTATTTGGACGGGAGAGAAAAGTTATTTCGTAAGCCAACATTTGTTCTAATCTGCAATGAAAATTGGTTGATTCTTAGCAACGTATCAAAGAAAGTAGTAAAACTTAATTGAAAAGCGAAATTCTTACTTGATACGATCAGCATTGGGAGCACAGATGGTCCTTTGGTTGATTTTCTTGTAAACTCTTGAAAGAACATCTCGGTCAACCTGACGCATATGTCCAATCAATTGGTTAACCATTTCTGGAACTTCAGGGCGAATATCTTCGGCTGCTTTCTGGCAGAGTTCCTGCAATTTAGCCTCAATTTTATCCTCTTTATCTTGCTTACTCGGAATGTCATCTTGGTGATGGAACAGCAGCGTACTTCTCTGGTTAAAGTTTTCTGAAAATGATGACGGCAATGATTAATCTCGTACGTTGATAGAATTTAGTTTAATACAAGCAAATACATGAATTCCCATGTGATTTCGAAAGAGTGTAAAATGTTAGTCAATGCTTTTAACACGTCTTAAACGTCATGAACCAATTAAAACCATAAGCAAATGATAAACAAACTAACCACGAGATGGACGTCCAGCACTTCTTTTGTTGGCGAAGGTCAAAGTTTGTTCACTGCTCGTCATGGCACCGTTCTTTCCATAAGAGAATGGTCTGAAAACGTGTTCTTCTGAACATGTTGAACTTTGCAAGATGTTAGAGCCGAGATCCAGTGTCTGGGAACATTTATATTCACTCTTCATCAGAGGAAGAGATTTGACAAACTGGAAATGAAATAACAAATATGATAAATCCATTATTCTGATAACTGGCAAAATAAAATGGAATTTATTATAAAAAACCAAAAACAAAACAAAATCACGGAAGGTAAGAAAATACTCACTGAAGGTACATTGTATCCGATAGATTGGACAGCCAAGCGGTAACCTTCACGGTCGCTGCATCCGAGCAGATTTTTCGTCTTCTCCACTCTCTCATTCCTACGTCCACTGCTTACAACTTTGTATTCAGAACGACAAGTACCAACAACATCAGTCTGAAAAGAAGACATTCCTCAATTAAATTATTTTTTTCCAGTGAAAATGTGATTAATTCTCTTTAAAACAACATTTAAATCGAAATGTAAAGAATGAATGAGACGAACCTCAGTGAGATTTTGGTCACGATCGAAACTGTCCATTGAATTTTGGAAAGCGGAGAGAATGCCTCTTTTGATGTTCAGAGTCCATATTGATTCTCCTTCCGTTGAACAGACGTGATCAATTCGGCCATCTTGAAATGAGAACTTCAAGGCGTGCTTCATCATGGCTTCCTTGAAAGCCTGAGAATTCTGTTGGTCTTCAGAATCTCGAAGAGAAGCGTCCTTTATCTGGAAGGAAACATTACTTCAAAGATTATACGGTAATAAATCAAACATTTAATAGATTCAATTTATCGAATCCAGTCAATAAGAAATGAAGATCATTGTTACGATAACATTGACGAAATACATGGTCATGTACAGAGTTATTTCAATCGTGAGAATAACCTGAAGGAGAAAAAAAGGGCAAAAGAACTGGAGGCAACTGAAGAAGAGAAAGAGTTTTTCATAGAAGAGAAAGAAAATTAATTTGGGAGGAAGGAAAATATTAAAGAAGTAATAACTAAAAGTTTGTAGATTAAATAGCAAATTCTATTAAATTTAATTTCACTCAAGTATTAGAGACACAGATATCAAAAGACGACGATAGAATTTCCCAGTGTTGTGCGTGTTTCATATGTAAGGGTAATTCAGCCTTTGTTGCTATTTCAACTGATATATGCTTGCATTCTCCTTAAGAATAACGTACAATTGACAAAAATGACATGGAATTCATTGATTTTCTCTTATTGATAAAGTGTACTTTGTCCGAAAGCGGAACTTCTTTATATAAATATTTTGTAATTTTTTAACTTACCCTCATGACAAGGTCGCATTTGGTGATGGGTTCAATCTCAACATTGGCATTGATGTTGATAATGGCAGAGTCTTCGGAGGCACCGTTCATTTTTGTTGTTGTTTTGGCATCGTATGAGAATTCGTAGACGGTTCCTGGTTGATAATCGAATTTGTTGGTGTCTGAAAACATAAATTAAATCAAGTCTGTCGAATTTTAATCTTGTTACAGAATATCACTGGAAGTACCTGTTTCATTCCATTTCACATGAAAATCTTATTGCTTGGAATAGTTGCTGATTTTTTCTTCTGATTGAACCGAGATATTTGTGATGATACCTAGCGTTTCAGATGATCAAATTGACCAATGAGATATCTACATGAAAATGAGAGAGAGAGAGAGAGCGTTTCAGATGATCAAATTGACCAATGAGATATCTACATGAAAATGAGAGAGAGAGAGAGAGAGAGAGAGAGAGAGAGAGACGGAGAGAGAGAGAGAGAGAGAGAGAGAGAGAGAGAGAGAGAGAGAATATTTTCTTATTTCCACTAACGCAAAATAAATTATTACATGAGCAATGTCATCAATAGGCTAGGGGAATGTCATTTTTTTCCTTGGAATCGTGACGTCTGTTTTGGGATTTTCAGAATCTCTCTGAGAATTGATAAGTATTTTAGAAACAATCAATTCCTCTTGTAAGCAGCAAAACTTGTGTTAAATTCAGTAACTGATAAATTGGTAATAATCAAAATACATTTTGAGCAAACTTACTTTATTGGTTCGCTAATTTCTCAACGTTATTTCATGAAGATTGGTAGAGAGAAAGTTGACTGAAATTGTTTTTTCCAAAGGTACCAGCAATGTTCTGTTTTTGAAATCCTATTTAATATTCGTCAATGTTTGATCATTTTCTTTTCAGCAATGGAGTGAGAGTGGTGTGCATATAAGTGCAATTTGTTATATAAATATATACATACATTCATATTCACGCACACATCTAACTCGCCTTCATTTACATACATACATACATACATACATACACACACACACACACATATATATATATATATATATATATATATATATATATATATATATATGTATAAATATAAATAATATTGTTTTCTTTTAAACAAAGAAACATCATTTTTGACGGATATTCTTAAAATGCAATTATGAGGCTACTACACAAAGTATTCAGTGATTATATTTAAAAGAATACAGAACTAAAAATTTTAAATGCGTTTCGGAGTAGAAAGCACAAAAGATTCGGACATTTTATTTAAACAAGAAAGAAATTTCATTTTTAATGAATATACTCCAAATGCATGATATAGACATTCAATGGGATTAGTTAATCCTGAAATCTAGTAGATGGAACTCATCCATCTAAAGGGATGATAAACGAATTTTAAATCTCCTCTAACTTGCAGCCACTATCATGAGAAAGGGTGTAAACCCTGAGTATAAAATCTGGAGACGAATCCCCCCTCCCCCAATGCAGTCTTGTTCTTTGACGACACCGGTGCTTAGTAGTATCGTGCTTTTGTCCTTCACGTGGGCGCCGCCAGTGTCGTGGAAATGGGAGACGCGTTGCATGGACAATTATCGAGCTTCCATTAAAATAAATTCTGCGCAGGTTTGGAGAGTAAAAGTCTTCTCACTTGTTCTCGTTTTGGGGGAAAAACACCTTGTTACTATCCATCACCAGCCGATTTACAAAAAATAAAAAAAAATAAAAGATCCACAAACTCAGATCCATGATTTCTTGATACTGACGGATATTACCTTATAATCTCTTAAAAAAAACAAAACAAAAAAAAACAAGACAATTACTTCGTGAAAGAATAAATAAAACTGATTCTTACCGGAACATGTTAAAGAACATGCACTTTTTTCTGTAGCCGCGAGTTTGTAAACTGGACCTGAAAAAATCGGCGAAAATAGACACAATGAAAATACCCTAGAATATAGTTGTGGTTGTAATATATTTTTCAAATAAATACAATATTTTTAAAGTAAATTTTAAATTAATAGATGCCGTTATATTTTTTGTGAGTTGTTACATCCAATGCCTGTGTGGTCTGTGACTGTTGAGAGAATGGTCAGCATTTTTCTGTCAAGATTTCATAAGCAGTGAAATGGCTGCGAATGTTGAAATTCAAGATAGCAAATCAGTTATTTTATGGGACAAGTGCATTCCTTTAATTATTTCAATTCAAAATTTAGCTACGATAGCGAAACAGAATTAAGAATCCCACGAAAGCTTTCCTTTTTTTCGGCTTTATTGATATCATTTAAAATATTTCGTTGGCAACATAACATGTCATAGGAGTAGCAGAAAAGTTTCTTTAAGAAAGATTAAAGTTTATATTGCATGAAATAAAAAAGAAAAAGAAATGCATATTTGATAGAATCCTTCTTATGATATTCACTTCGAAATGTTCTTCATTGAAGATCAAATTTAATCGAATAGTCATCTTTACATTTTCTTCATTTCTGCACGAATTGCTCTCGACTGTTTCTTGGATGACATTTGATTCTGATTTGGCACTCAACAATCTTTCAGTGTTTCGTTCATTGCTAACACGAATGAGTTAAACTGTTGTGACTTCAAATCGAATGAATATGTAAAGAAGTCCACGAAAATACGCACACATACAAACAAACACGGTTGCATGTGGGGTTCCCAGAAGGGTAGTGTTTGAAGCTTTGATTGCAGTGAGTGTGCGCGAGTATGGGATTCTTATCGCTTTTCTCCATAGTGTTTCTATTGCATTTGGTAAATCCTCTACAACGGTATTTGTCTTCCTTGTTGAATATTGTTGGACCTGCCTTTGGAGACCATCTCTGCTATTACACTTGTCTCGTGTCATTCAAATTTATCCAGATTTTACTTTTATAAGTTTATTTTTGTTTATTAATAATTTTGGAGGTCAAAATTTGGCTAGTCAATAGAATAATAATAATGCTAACATTATACTGTATCATTAACATTGGTGGAATTTGAAAGTTTAATTGCCGATAACTGGTGATGTTTAAAAATGTTGTTTATTATGATCAGAATTAAAATATATAGTTTTCTTTAATCTGCGTAAACACATGCACATGTATGTGCCGATGCAAACATAAACGATAGCATATATATGTATATACGTATGTCAGGCATTCCAATTATAGAGCGTTTCTTTGTTATTTATCGTAAAATCACCATGGTAAGCTCGGTCAAGTAATATAGAGAGAAAAAGTGCACATCTCCCTTATACAGCCCGCGTGTAATTAATATCGTACTTTGCATTTTCATAAACATCGAATATAATTGTATTTGTAATTCCTACAGTCCCGAAATATCTGAAAGTACTGAAAACATGAATAAAAGAAAAATTAAGAAAACCAAAAACTAAAAGGCAGAAGTGAGAATATTTGAAGTCATTCATTTTGTTTTTTTGATTTGAGATGCTAAATATTAAAACCTTCTGTGTAAGAATGGTTGTGTGTAAGTTTCAGAGACAGAAAAGTTGCAACTTACCAGCATTTGCCAAGACCAGCAAAGCGGCGCAAAAAGTCACCGTTGTGAAACCCATATTGTCCAACGATGTGGACGTTAGCAGTTTTGTAACGGCTTGAGTCAGTCGACTGACGATGCAAGTGGTACAGCAGTTTTTATAGACCGTCGAGGACAATGGCAGGTCAAAAGTCACGTCACCAATAATGACTATCTCTTCCAAAATGATTTCATTTCGGATTGATATTCATACACTTGACTCAATTCTGTTTTTAGTTCACCCATATAAACTTTGTTTAGCAAATCGGAGTTATCAGTTAAGCCTCTCCTAATAAATCTTGACCCAACCTCGTTCCATTTTACAACCCGCCTTTAATGAATTAATCTCGGTAGCTAACAATTGAAATTTAGGAATATAACGTCATAAGTGAGTATACAGCAATTACGGTGGGATATTTTAGGAATAAAGGCCAGGAAAAGTACTATGAAAAACAAAAAAAGTATGATGAACAGACAATATTTCTCGTAAGAATAGGGAAATATTAACCCTAAACGGAATGGATGAGGACTGTAAGGGATAAAGACAAAAGGAAGAAATAGAAAATGAAGACGAGGAAAAAGAAATGTAAGAATTAAAAGGAGAGAAAAATCTACCCAGAAATTTATAATATGTGGGAAGGCTAACAGACAGTATTGCTCGTGAGAATAAGGAAATATTAACCCTAAGCGGAATGGATGAGGACTTCAAGGAATAAAGACAAAAGGAAGAAATAGAAAATGAAGACGACAAAAAATAAGTGTAGGAATTAAAAGGAGAGAAAAAAGCTACCCAGAAATTTATAATATGTGGGAAGGCTAACAGACAGTATTGCTCGTGAGAATAAGGAAATATTAACCCTAAGCGGAATGGATGAGGACTTCAAGGAATAAAGACAAAAGGAAGAAATAGAAAATGAAGACGACAAAAAATAAGTGTAGGAATTAAAAGGAGAGAAAAAAGCTACCCAGAAATTTATAATATGTGGGAAGGCTAACAGACAGTATTGCTCGTGAGAATATGGAAATATTAACCCCAAACGGAATGGATGAGGACTGTAAGGGATAAAGACAATAGGCAGAAATTGAATATCAAGACGATAAATAATATGTGCAGGAATTAAAAGGCGATGAAAATCGAACCAGAAAGTGAATATAAGCGGGATGGCAAATACATTATTGTCACTGAGGAGAGGGAGGTATACATTAGCCCTTAACGGTCAAGATGATAGGATAATGCTTTTCTATGGAAAAGCCGAACATTTCAAGAAATCATAGAAAATAAAGACGAAGAAAAATAAGTGCAGGACGTAAAATTAGGTGAAAACAAACCTGCAATTTAATCTAAGCGGAAGGCAGACACATTACTTTCTGGGAGAAGAGGGTATATGACTCGATAATGAGTTAATGCTTCCTTTCATAAAATCAAAACATAAAAAAGAGAAATAGAAAATGATGAAAACGAAACATATTTGCAGGAATTAAAATAATATAAGCCGGGGAGTATACAGCTGTCCGTGAGAATAGATGAACATTAAACCTGTACGGAAATGAAAAAAACAACAACAAACCAATAAGCGGGGTGGTATACACTGTGTAATGTCCGTGAGAAGAGATAAATATTAACCCTACACGGAAATGAAAATAAAATAAGCGGGAGGGTATACATTATGTATTGTCCGTGAGAACAGATAAATATTAACCCTGCACGGAAATGAAAATAAAATAAGCGGGAGGGTATACATTGTGTATTGTCCGTGAGAACAGATGAGTATTAACCCTACACGGAAATGAAAATAAAATAAGCCGGAGGGTATACATTGTGTATTGTCCGAGAGAACATATAAATATCAACCCTACACGGAAATGAAAATAAAATAAGCGGGAGGGTATACACTTGTCCGTGAGAACAGATAAATATTAACCCTGCACGGAAATGAAAATAAAATAAGCGGGAGGGTATACATTGTGTATTGTCCGTGAGAACAGATAAATATTAACCCTATACAGTAATGAAAATAAAATAAGCGGGAGGGTATACAAAGTGTATTGTCCGTGAAAACATATAAATATTAACCCTGCACGGAAATGAAAATAAAATAAGCGGGAGTGTATACATTGTGTATTGTCGGTGAGTACAGATAAATATTAACCCTATACATTAATGAAAATAAAATAAGCGGGTGGGTATACAGTGGTCCGTGAGAACAGATAAATATTAACCCTGCACGGATATGTAAATAAAATAAGCGGGAGAGTATACACTGTGTATTGTCCGTGAGAACAGACGGAAATGAAAATAAAATAAGCGGGAGGGTATACACTGTCCGTGAGAACAAATGAATATTACCCTACACGGAAATGTAAAGAAAATAAGCGGATGGTTATACATTGTGTATTGTCCGTAAGAACAGATAAATATTAACCCTACACGGAAATGAAAATAAAATAAGCTGGAGGGTATATAGTTGTCCGTAGCAACAGAAAATATCAACCCTGTATCGAAATGAAAAAAACAACAACAAAAGAACAAATAAGCTGGGTGGTATACACTGTGTATCGTCCGTGAGAAAAAATAAATATTACCCCTATACAGAAATGAAAATAAAATAAGCGGGAGGGTATACACTGTGTATTGTCAGTGAGAACAGACGGAAATGAAAATAAAATAAGCGGGATCATATGCACTGTGTATTCTCCCTGAGGGCAGATAAATATTGAACCCTATTTGGAAATGAAAATAAAGTAAGCGGGATGGTATATACTGTGCATTTTCCGTGTGAACAGATAAATATTAGCCCTATACGGAAATGAAAGTAAAATAAAATTAGCAGTAATGTATACACTGAATATTGTCCGTGAGAACATATACATATTAGCCCAATATAGAACTGTAAATAACATAAGCGGGAGGGTGTACCTTTTGTCCTTGAGAATTAGATAAATATTAACCATAACCGGGAATGAAAATAAAATAACCGGTAGGGTATACACATGTTCGTGAGAACAGATACATTTTTACCCGATAGAGAAATGAAAATAAAATAAACGGGAGGGTATATATTCGTCCGTGACAACAGATAAATATTAACCCTATAGAGCAATGAAAATAAAATAAGCAGGAGGGTATACCTTGTGTATTGTCGCGGGGACACATAAATATTACCCCTATACGGAAATGAAAGTAAAATATAATTAGGAGGAGTGTATACACTGAATATTGTCCGTGAGAACAGATACATATTAGCCCAATACGGAACTGAAAATAAAACAAGCGGCAGGGTGTGACGTTGTCCGTGAGAATTAGATGAATATTAACCATAAACGGGAATAGAAATAAAATAAGCGGAGGGTATACACTTGATCGTGGTAACACATAAATATTAACCGTATAGAGAAATGAAAATAAAATAAGTGGGAGGGTATATAATTATCCGTGAGGACAGATAAATTTTAACCCTATAGAGAAATGAAAACAAAATAATCAGCAGGGTATACACTTGTCCGTGAGAACAGATAAATTTTAATCCTATAGAGAAATGAAAAGAATATAACCAGTAAGTTATACACTTGTCCGTAAGAACAGATTAATATTAACCCTATAGAGAAATGAAAATAAAATAAGCGGGAGGGTATACACTTGTCCATGAGAAGAGATAAATATTAACCCTATAGAAAAATGAAAATAAAATAACCAGTAGGATATACACTTGTTCGTGAGAACAGATAAATATTAACCCCATAGAGAAATGAAAATAAAATAAGCGGGAGGGTGAACACTTGTCCGTGAGAACAGATAAATATTACCTATATAGAGAAAGGAAAATAAAAGAAACGGTAGGTTATACATTTGTCCGTGAGAACATATAAATATTACCCATATAGAGATATGAAAATAAAATAAGCGGGAGGGTATACACTAGTCCGTGAGAATAGATAAATAATAACCCTAGAGAGAAATGAAAATAAAATAAGCGGGAAGTTATACACTTGTCCGTGAGAAGAGATAAATATTAACCCAATAGAGAAATGAAAATAAAATAACCAGTAGGTTATACACCTGTCCGTGAGAACAGATAAATATTGGCCATGTAGAGAAATGAAAATAAAATAAGCGGTAGGGTATACACTTGTCCGTGAGAACAGATAAATATTAACACGATTGAGAAATGAAAATAAAATAAGCGGGAGGGTATACACTTGTCCGTGAGAACAGATAAATATTAACCATATAGAGAAATGAATATAAAATAAGCTGGAGGGTATACACTTGCCGTGAGAACAGATAAATATTAACACAATTGAGAAATGAAAATAAAATAACCGGGAGGATATACACATGTGTGTAAGAATAGATAGATATTAATCTTATAGAGAAATGAAAATAATATAAGCGAGAGGGTATACACTTCTCCGCGAGAAGAAATAAATATAAAGCCTATAGAGAAATTAAAATAAAATAACCAGTAGTGTATACACTTGTCCGTGAGAACAGATAAATATTAATCCTATACAGAAATGAAAATAAAATAAGCGAGAGGTTATACACTTGTCCGTGAGAACAGATAAATACCAACCCTATAGAGGAATAAAAATAAAATAAGCTGTAGGGTATCCACTTGTCCGTGAGAACAGATGAATATTAACCTTATAGAGAAATGAAAATAAAATAACCAGTAGGGTATACACTTGTCCGTGAGAACAGTTAAATATTAACACTATAGAGAAATTAAAAAAAAAAATGGGAGGGTATACACTAGTCCGCGAGAACAGAAAATTTTAAACCTATAGAGAAATGAAAATAAAATAACCGGGAGGGTATCCACTTGTCCGTGAGAATAGATAAATATCAACCCTATAGAGAAATGAAAATAAAATAACCAGTTGTGTATACACTTGTCTGTGAGAACAGATAAATTTTAACCCTATAGAGAGATGAAAATAAAATAAGCAATAGGTTATACACTTGTCCGTGAGAACAGATAAATATTAACCCAATAGAGAAATGAAAATAAAATAACCAGTTGTGTATACACTTGTCTGTGAGAACAGATAAATTTTAACCCTATAGAGAGATGAAAATAAAATAAGCAATAGGTTATACACTTGTCCGTGAGAACAGATAAATATTAACCCTATAGAGAAATGAAAATAAAATAACCAGTTGTGTATACACTTGTCTGTGAGAACAGATAAATTTTAACCCTATAGAGAGATGAAAATAAAATAAGCAATAGGTTATACACTTGTCCGTGAGAACAGATAAATATTAACCCTATAGAGAAATGAAAATAAAATAACCAGTAGGGTATACACTTCTCTGTGAAAACAGATAAATATTAAAACTATAGAGAAATTAAAATAAAATAAGCGGGAGGGTATACACTAGTCCGCGAGAACAGATAAATATTAAACCTATAGAGAAATGAAAATAAAATAAGCGTGAGGGTATACACTTGTCCGTGAGAACAGATATATATTAACCCTAAAGAGAAATGAAAATAAAATAAGCGGGAGGGTATACACTTGTTCGTGAGAAGATATAAATATTAACCTTATAGAGAAATGAAAATAAAATAAGCGGTAGGGTATACACTTCTCCGCGAGAAGAGATAAATATAAAGCCTATAGAGAAATGAAAATAAAATAAGCAGTAGGTTATGCACTTTTCCGTGAGAACAGATAAATATTAACCCTATAGAGAAATGAATATAAAATAAGCAGTAGGGTATACACTTCTCAGTGAGGACAGATAAATATTAACACTATAGAGAAATTAAAATAAAATAAGCGGGAGAGTATACACTAGTCCGCGAGAACAGATAAATATTAACCGTATAGAGAAATGAAAATAAAATAACCGGGAGGCTATACACTTGTCCGTGAGAACAGATAAATATTAACCGTATAGAGAAATGAAAATAAAATAACCAGTAGTGTATACACTTGTCCGTGAGAAGAGATAAATATTAACCCAATAGAGAAATGAAAATAAAATAACCAGTAGGTTATACACCTGTCCGTGAGAACAGATAAATATTGGCCATGTAGAGAAATGAAAATAAAATAAGCGGTAGGGTATACACTTGTCCGTGAGAACAGATAAATATTAACACGATTGAGAAATGAAAATAAAATAAGCGGGAGGGTATACACTTGTCCGTGAGAACAGATAAATATTAACCATATAGAGAAATGAATATAAAATAAGCTGGAGGGTATACACTTGCCGTGAGAACAGATAAATATTAACACAATTGAGAAATGAAAATAAAATAACCGGGAGGATATACACATGTGTGTAAGAATAGATAGATATTAATCTTATAGAGAAATGAAAATAATATAAGCGAGAGGGTATACACTTCTCCGCGAGAAGAAATAAATATAAAGCCTATAGAGAAATTAAAATAAAATAACCAGTAGTGTATACACTTGTCCGTGAGAACAGATAGATATTAATCCTATAGAGAAATGAAAATAAAATAAGCAGGAGGGTATACACTTGTCCGTGAGAACAGATAAATACCAACCCTATGGAGGAATAAAAATAAAATAAGCTGTAGGGTATCCACTTGTCCGTGAGAACAGATGAATATTAACCTTATAGAGAAATGAAAATAAAATAACCAGTAGGGTATACACTTGTCCGTGAGAACAGTTAAATATTAACACTATAGAGAAATTAAAAAAAAAAACGGGAGGGTATACACTAGTCCGCGAGAACAGAAAATTTTAAACCTATAGAGAAATGAAAATAAAATAACCGGGAGGGTATCCACTTGTCCGTGAGAATAGATAAATATCAACCCTATAGAGAAATGAAAATAAAATAACCAGTTGTGTATACACTTGTCTGTGAGAACAGATAAATTTTAACCCTATAGAGAGATGAAAATAAAATAAGCAATAGGTTATACACTTGTCCGTGAGAACATATAAATATTAACCCTATAGAGAAATGAAAATAAAATAACCAGTTGTGTATACACTTGTCTGTGAGAACAGATAAATTTTAACCCTATAGAGAGATGAAAATAAAATAAGCAATAGGTTATACACTTGTCCGTGAGAACAGATAAATATTAACCCTATAGAGAAATGAAAATAAAATAACCAGTTGTGTATACACTTGTCTGTGAGAACAGATAAATTTTAACCCTATAGAGAGATGAAAATAAAATAAGCGGGAGGGTATACACTAGTCCGCGAGAACAGATAAATATTAAACCTATAGAGAAATGAAAATAAAATAAGCGTGAGGGTATACACTTGTCCGTGAGAACAGATATATATTAACCCTAAAGAGAAATGAAAATAAAATAAGCGGGAGGGTATACACTTGTTCGTGAGAAGATATAAATATTAACCGTATAGAGAAATGAAAATAAAATAACCAGTAGTGTATACACTTGTCCGTGAGAACAGATAAATATTAACCTATAGAGAAATGAAAATAAAAGAAAGGGTAGGTTATACATTTGTCCGTGAGAACAGATAAATATAACCCATATAGAGAAATGAAAATAAAATAAGCGGGAGGTTATACACTTGCCCGTGAGAAGACATAAATATTAACCGTATGGAGAAATGAAAATAAAATAACCAGTAGGGTATACACTTGTCCGTGAGAACAGATAAATATTAACCCTTTAGAGAAATGGAAATAAAATAAGCGGGTGGGTATACAATAGTCCGTGAGAACAGATAAATAATAATCCTCTAGAGAAATGAAAATAAAATAACCAGTACGGTATACACTTGTCTGTGAGAAGAGATAAATATTAACCCTATAGAGAAATGAATATAAAATAAGCATGAGGGTGTACACTTGTCCGTGAGAAAAGATAAATATTAACCCTATAGAGAAATGAAAATAAAATAACTAGTAGGGTATACACTTCTCTGTGAGAACAGATAAATATTAACACTATAGAGAAATGAAAATAAAATAGGCGGGAGGGTATACACTAGTCCGTGAGAACAGATAAATATTGACCCTATAGAGAAAATAAAATAAAATAAGCGGGAGGGTATAAACTTGTCAGTGAGAACAGCTAAATATTAACCCTATAGAGAAATGAAAATATAATAAGCGGGAGTGTGTACAGTTGTCCGTGAGAAGAGATAATTATTATCCCTATAGAGATATGAAAATAAAATGAGCGGGAGGGTATACACTTGTCTGTGAGAAGAGATAATATTAACCGTATAGAGAAATGAAAATAAAATAAGCGGGAGTGTATACCTTGTCCGTGAGAACAAATAAATATTAACCCTATAGAGAAATGAAAATAAAATAAGCAATAGGTTATACACTTGTCCGTGAGAACAGATAAATATTAACCCTGTAAAGAAATGAAAATAAAATAAGCTGGAGTGTATACACTTATCCGTCACAATAGATAAATATTAACTCTATAGAGAAATGAAAATATAATAACCAGAAGGGTATACTCTTGTCCGTGAGAAGAGAGACATATTAACCCTATAGAGATATGAAAATAAAATAAGCTGTAGGTTATACATTTGTCCGTAAGAACAGATAAATATTACCCATATAGAGAAATGAAAATCAAATAAGCGGGCTGGTATACACTTGTCCGTGAGAACAGATAAATATGAACACAATAGAGAAATGAAAATAATAGAAGCGGAAGGTTATACACTTGCCTGTGAGAACAGATAAATATTAACCCTATAGAGAAATGAAAATAAAGAAACCAGTTGTGTATACACTTGTCCGTGAGAACAGATAAATATTAACACTATAGGGAAATGAAAATGCAATAAGCGGGAGGGTATACACTTGTCCGTGAGAAGAGATAAATATTAACCCTATAGAGAAATGAAAATAAAATAAGCGGGGTGGGGTAGTACACACTTTTCCGTGTGAACAGATAAATATCAACCCTATAGAGAAATGAAAATAAAATAAGCGGGAGGGTAAACACTTGTCCGTGAGAAGAGATAAATATTAACCCGATAGAGAAATGAAAATAAAATAAGCGGGAGGGTATACACTTGTCCGTGAGAAGAGATAACCCTGTAGAGAAATGAAAATAAAATAACCGGGAGGGTATACACTTGTCCGTGAGAAGAGATAACCCTGTAGAGAAATGAAAATAAAATAAGCGGGAGGGTATACACTTGTCCGTGAGAAGAGATAAATATTACCCTATGGAGAAATGAAAATAAAATAAGCGGGAGGGTGTACACTTGTCCGTGAGAAGAGATAAATATTAACCCTATAGAGAAATGAAAATAAAATAAGCGGGAGGGTAAACACTTGTCCGTGAGAAGAGATAAATATTAACCCGATAGAGAAATGAAAATAAAATAAGCGGGAGGGTAT
This sequence comes from Acanthosepion lycidas, assembly GCA_963932145.1. Taxonomy (NCBI): domain Eukaryota; kingdom Metazoa; phylum Mollusca; class Cephalopoda; order Sepiida; family Sepiidae; genus Acanthosepion; species Acanthosepion lycidas. The sequence goes on from OZ010596.1 coordinate 1,757,820, forward strand.
ACACTTGTCCGTGAGAAGAGATAACCCTGTAGAGAAATGAAAATAAAATAACCGGGAGGGTATACACTTGTCCGTGAGAAGAGATAACCCTGTAGAGAAATGAAAATAAAATAAGCGGGAGGGTATACACTTGTCCGTGAGAAGAGATAAATATTACCCTATGGAGAAATGAAAATAAAATAAGCGGGAGGGTGTACACTTGTCCGTGAGAACAGATAAATATTAACCGTATAGAGAAATGAAAATAAAATTAGCGGGCTGCTATACACTTGTCCGTGAGAACAGCTTAATATTAACCCTATATAGAGAAATGAGAAATAAAATATAATAAATTATACGGAAATTATGACTATAGTAAAGATTTTTGATTCATTTTGTAAAATCGAAATATATATGGGGAAAATTGATAACAAAGACGAAAAATAAATGTGTGGATTAAAGAGTTGAAAATAAGACGAGAAATTTAACATAGAAAAAGAAAGAGAAAAATTTAATCAGTGTGTATTGCCTGCGAGAGGAGGGCAATATTAACCTTAGACTAGAGTAAGTGGTTGATGATTTTTAAGAATAATGCTTCACTTCACAAAGACCAATGGCAACATTAACCCTAAAACAAAAGTGATGGCAATATAAAGGAAATTATTTGTTTTCTCAGAATTTGCCAGTTATGTCCAAATATTTCCATAGAGGTAATGTTACTCGCTTTAAAAAATGTAAGAAATTCTAAATATGTTTAGTCATTTTTTTGTCTTTTTTCTTACTAGAGAAAAAGGGAAAAGCGTTTGTCGATAAAAGGAAAATAAATGGTCATTGATTTTAACCTAAAATAGACTGTGTTGTAAAGTCAGCCGATTTAACGGCACAAGGGACACAACTCCCTCACAATTAATTTTTTATGACGGAAACCAAATGTCAAATTGAAATAAATTCGAAACCATACTTATGTACGTAAGTTAAAAAATAATTTTATTTTTTCTGCTCAGAATGTGAGGACTCCGAATTTGTTATCTTGCAAAAAATTTTAATTTCATTAATATGTTTATATTTTTAAATTACTATAATTATTAACGGCATTCAATCCTACGTTTTTATTTAGTTTATATTTTTTCCTTTGAAAAATATTTTTCAAAGTAGTTTTACTTTAACAAAATCTTTGAACACAACAAATATTTTTCTGATTGGGCGATCCACATAATGATTTTGTGGAAGGTAAGTCCTACTGTATTCAAATCTTTTTTAGTAGCATTTGGGTTGTAAGTAGATGTTATAAAAATAAAATCTATAGAATTCGAGTGCAGAGCACAAAGGAAATCAACTATTTATATTTTATCGTCTCGCGTCAATGAAATGAAAAATCATATTACATAATTTCAATTATTTCAAATGTATCAATAACAAAATGATAAATTAAAACATTTCAGGTACTTTTGACGAAAAATATAAATGTTAATGGAATTAAATATTTCACTTTAAATAATTGGTGAAAAAATCCTTCTGACATTGTCCATGTTTATTTTTGGTGGATGAGTTTATTTGAACATTATTTAAATGACAGTATTAGACAGCGAGTATGTCAATTTATAAATTCGATTTCAGTCTCGAATGAAGAATCAAAGATCTCATTAGTAGAGAAAAAAAAATTAAATCTATGAAATCGGAAAATTCCACCGTTTGATGATTGTCTTTTCTAGATATATTCACTTCTTCCAAATTAGACGCTTTCAGATGATCAGCATATCAATTTGTATTTAGCCTTGTCAATATGTTGATTCGATGTTTCTAAGCCCATACACACAAATTTACACCGACCAGCATTTCTATAGATAAGTACGCTCATCCACAACACACAGTCTCCCGTGTATGTGGTGTCTTTACTTCGACATATAGAGAGGCACATAATGACATCATGATTAAAAATTTCGTTACAAAGTCTACGAAACTTTTTACAGTCATTGTCTGTTAATAACATCCAGAATCTTAAAAGTTCAAAGTTCTCTGCTGTTTGCGCATTGATCTCTGAAATCGATAAACGGTTCGATTTGGTATAAAGAAAATGCGAATGAAGAAATAACAAAACTGTTTAATTAATGTTGCATTAAAAATCGTATTCGTTAGAATTAAAGAATAACAAATGTAACACATTTGGAGTCAATATTTCTCATGAAAACAATTGCGCCAAATGGTGTGGCATTTTGATCCTAATTCTTGAAGTTGCTGTAAAGAACGATGTCCATAGATTTGTTGCTCGCAAATCAAATACTGACCAGACCTATAAAAGTGTTTTTTTTTTCAGAATGCTGTTTATCGGCCGATAGATGTTAAGAGGCTTCAATACCAAAAGTAAATAAAACGAAAAACTTAAATTGTTGCGGTCAGTCTAAAAGGATTTTAGAAATAGTTATCAACTCACTGGAGTTAATATACGGAAAAACAAAGTTAGGTATTACGACTCCAAACGAAAAGTGAATAAAGATTTCTTTGAAAATAAACGGAAAGATGGTATTTCCAATACTATAAGATTCAAATAAAAATAATTGAAGCGATCTGTCAAATAGATTTGGGGATGGAGAAAATATATGGGAATAAAGCAAATCTCAATATGATCTTTATTTTGTACGGCCACAGATATAACATCCAATGCCAAATATAAAAGCTATTTTTTTTTACTCTTTGCTACAGAGTTTGAACGAATATTTCAGTTTGACATGGCGCTATTAAAGGAATGAAATTGTAACCTTTCAGTCAAGTAGATGACCCACTTGTAGTAGTTTATCTTGGAAGATACTTTAACCTGGATAATACAAGATTATTTCACAAATAATAGATATATGAATATGTATGACATTTAATAAGCTGGTTCAATGCTGGGCCAATTAGAATGGAACTTACAACCAATAGCCTGCTAAGCGATGATTGGTTTTGTTAACACAGAAAAGTCGTAAATACATATGTAATATTCAATTAGTAATTTAAAACATTTTTAAAACCACAGAAATATGTACCAGAGAACAATGAACGCTACAATTATGCGGCATTTATATAATTTTAGCATAAAGACGATCCATGCTAATTCTGATAATACTTTTTTTTTCTGTAGGTTATGTCAAAAAAGAAAAAAAGAAAGAAAAGCATGAAACTTAAAATTGTCTTAAAATTTCGATTCGATACTGAAAGTACATTAAAGATTTGTTCGTGTATGTGTCCGAAAAGTTGAGATTTACGATGCTAAGTGCCAGACATGCTTGAAGATTAAGACTTTGAACATTGAAACAAAAATAATGTTTTTGCTTGAATCCTTTAACTGATTTTTTGTGGGGGAATCTGATCTTTGTAATTAACTGCCAATTTTTCTTCGTATTACTCGTTAAACAGTCATAGAATTATATGATGATCAGGGGTGGTTTAATCTACAAGTAACACGAAATTTGGAATGGTGACTGACGGATAGTCTTACTGCGAAAGAACGTAGAGGTGGGGGTACTCAATGAGGCGATGTAATGTGAATGCAAGAGGGAGTAGTAAAAATTGAATCTTATGAGTATCAGTAGACTAGAGGATAGAAAACCATTGACCCTTGACTTGAAGAGGTTAAAATTGTAACGTTCAGGGAAACATCTCCGTGGGTGGCTGTTCCACAAACTACCAATAAAAAATCTGTCTGAAAGGGACTTCCTCCTTACATATGGAATACGGAGGAAATGTGGGCAATTCGACTCCGTGTAATTTGCATAGTGAGTTCTAGCTGTAAAGGTCTAATCAAGTAGCATTAAAAAATGAAGCTCATCTGAAGATATTCCATGAAAATAACGAGGAGGCATACAACGTTGGCTCTGTGGGGAAGGAGGCTGCAGGGAGGCTGCAGGGAGGCTGCAGAGAGGCTGCAGGGAGAGGCTCAGATATATCTGTAATATTCCATTTTTGGTCTCATCCAACTCTTGTAACGATATTGATTTCATTGACATGAAATATTACATGCTGAGCACTTTGTAGTGAAAAAAGGATTTTTTTCAGTTTGATATTATTCAGATAATAAAAATTGTAATTTTCTCTTGGTGTTTAGCAAAGCTGAGAGAACAGAAGTTAGATCAGTTTCAACTTTAAAATACAAGCGAAGTCAAGTGAAAGAAAATGAAATGTCCATCCCCAGCAGAGTGATCAATAAACATTAGTAATGCTTCTTGTTCAAATCGTGGCTTTTACTGATCAAATGCTTTCATTAACGGCACATGAACGTTCCATATCTGTGAGTAACCATATTATCTACCTCTGGCCAAAGCGTGTTTACTAACTTCGATGGATCAATGACTCTTATCTCCGAACGACGGACGCTTATCCTTAATCTTGTGGCTTCGTCGAATTCGGCGGAGAGTCGATAATGATGATGACAACGATGATGATAATCCTTAATCTTTACCACATTATTTGGGACTAACGATGAAGAGGTACTCAAAGGTTTTCAGACCGATCAAGAAGGGATTAAACAAATCTCTAATCTTTGGACATTTAGTCAGATTTCAGGAAGTGGACTGACCCAAAACCTTACACACCCCATGATATCTGTCTGGTGAGTGTTACTGTTCTTCATCTATGGCCAACTTGTTATTCATATCTCCAATAGATGTAAATCTTTCATCTCCGAAAAAAAAAAACAAAAAAAAACAGAATACTCCTTTTTTTTTACAATTAATTTTCTTCGACCGATTGATGTCCTTCATCAGCCACCAGCCTATGTCCTCATGTTTAGACACTTAATTTTATTTATTGTTGACCGCCTCGTGGTCTTTGCATATCTCTGAAAGACCAGTTTAATCTATTTACGTATTAGGATTTTTTATATTCACAAGATCAGTACACCCATTTTAAACCAGAGAAAGTCTCTCGTTTTCGATCGATTCATGTCTCCGATCAAACGCCAACCTGTATTTCAGTATTTGGACACTTAGCTTGTCCCTTCATTCAGTGGTCTTCCACATCTCTGAAGGATAGGTGATAGGTCTTACCCATCTGATCGGCATTGCGTATATTCACAAGATGAGAACTGCCCATTTCATATCTTCGAACGATTCCTGTTCTTCAATAACTCTCGATCTCTACCCCTTGTGTTTTGTCACACATTTTCCCCCATTAAGTGATATTGTTCATCCTGAATAGTTTTCTAGTTTCCATTTCTTACTACTGAATCTATTTAATCTTAAACTCATCCATTTCAATCAATAAATGATCAATAAATGTTCTTCATCGATTATATCATTTGAATGATGAAAATCAATGACAAACTTATCTATAACCCCATCTACAATAATCTCCTCCTCGGAGTAAGAAAAGAAAGAATCACTTTACTTGCATTTTTGTGAGTTCGATTCTGTCTTAAGTACACAAAGAAGTTGAATCATCTTGGCTTTCTTTGTGAATAAACTGGATTTTGTTTATGTCAGATTACGTGAAAGCTTGAACGCTTGGTCAGCTGAAAGATCACATTGGTAAACTCCTTAATCTATCCCCGAGAGAAGCAGTTCAGTTCTTTATTCGAATGTTATGTTGAAAAGATAAATTAAATAAAATGTAGTTAAGTAAATTTGATATTGATTCTGTAACTAGTTACAGAGAAATTTATTCAAATTTACAATGAAATTTTTTGCTCTTCGAAATGTCACCTTTTATATCGTTAATTAAATCAGTGTAGGTGTTTAATTTGGGAAACACTCAGGAATCCGTTTCACCAGTTTTTTCAAATGATCTAAATTAGTTCGTGATTTCTTGCACAACTGTAAATGATTAAAGAAGGGCAATAACGAAAAAACATACAATAATTGTATGGCGAAAATTCAATGTCAAGGGAGGCAACTTAGAAATAACTAGAACGTGAGTTACTTTTCTTTGATTATCAACATGGCTGCTGACCGTGTGTACTCTCATGTCCTTCCAACGTACAAGTTGGCACTACCCCAGTTCTCTCACACTACATGACCAGGAAATAGGTAGTACTAGGGGGAATTTGACAATAACAGGAAGAAATTCCTAACCTAACGGAAATCTATTCTTTTTGCCAATAATCCAGAAATGAACAAAATAATATAACAAAGGAAATCAAAGTCACCACAGATGAATACAATAGCTCTATTTAATATGTGTGTGTGTGTGTGCATTATATATATATATATATATATGTGTGTGTGTGTGTGTGTGCGCGCGCGCGCGCACGCATTGGCAAGGCAACCCTGCTGTTCAAAAACGCTGTAGTTCATTTGAAAACTTTTAACCATTAATAAAAGTTAAAAATAAATGCCCGTGAAAATGTAGTGATAAATAAGTAAAAATAAATAATAACAAAAAGACCAAATTATCACCATTATCTCTAAAAAGAGGTTAATAATCAGAATCACCAAACCAAAAAGCTATATTTTGACCAATTTATCAGAAAGTTTTCATTATCAGGATATAAGAAAAGAAATTAACAAATAATAAGGTCACCAAAATTTTACCATTTTAAAATTTCTATATTTAAAATCGCCAGCCCCTAAAGCCATAGTTCGACAAACAAATCAGAAAGCTTTCAAAACCAGTATATAAGTTCGCGAGCCAATGAAAAACAGAGATCCTTTTCGAAATGGAGCTATAGATATGTATATAACCAGATGTAAAATCAACTAAAACCATAATCGATGAATTAATAAACAATTAATAATAAATTGTCTATTTTCCGATACTTCGGTCATCGTAACATACCAAGAGATGAAATACATTTTCACGACTAGATGACACTGCAGACGGTTAAACAATCTGTTACATTTACAAACATACACCCTTTCTTTGTGCAGCTTTTTTAAGCAGTCCGCTGGATAAAGTTGAAAACAGAATTGCCTTTCTTCACCCACATTGTGAGGCAGGTTGGTTATTACATTTGGATACATCCGTGTGTGTGTATATATATATATATATATGTGTGTGTGTGTATGTGTGTGTGTCTCTGTGTGTGTTCATATATATATATATATATATATATATATATATATATATATTCAGGGAACAAATATGTAAAACAATTTCCACACCTAGAGAAGACACTCTAATGTACAAGATTAAAAATAAACCCAGCCGCATCCTTCTGGTAATCACTTTCAACCTCACTCTGCTTCCACTATCCCACATAATCAAAAGTCGCTAGGGAATACTCCATCTCAAACCAGACCTAAAAATTGTTTGACTCGGCCTTCTAGCATATCGTAGGCCTAAGAACCTAAAGGAAATTATAGGTAGTAACCACATTTTAGGGGATAAGGTAATCCGTAATAAACCCAAAACAAAAACAACGGGATTTTCACAACCATGTAACAACGAAAGGAGCTTATGCTGTAGCCACATTAGACACACTTCATTCACTAGCTCAGTCACTAAATCTACTTTCAAAATCTACCACGACTCTAACTGTAGAAGTCATAACATAATTTACCTCCTAGAATGCATACTATGCCAGGAACAACATGTGGGAAAATCTGAATGGCTTTTTCATTACAGAATTAATAATTATCGCAATCGAATTAAGTCGGCTCCCCATGAAAGATTATTACCTGTAGAACAACATTTCCGCCTAGAAAAACATAATTTTAAAACCCATGTCAAATTCACTATAATTGAGAAAATAGAAAAGTTCAGAGCATATAACATTAGAAAAATTTTAGAAGGCCATGAAGATAAATTTAACAACATAGATAGAATTAATATAAAACCCCACAAATCAGGCCCTACACATATTTCTCGCCCACACAAGACAGACATGATTGCAGAGATGTTGAGGCCTCACACTTATACACACACTCATACTAATATACACACTTACACACATCATACACACTCACTCCTTAATGAGCTAAATGATAACACACACCCATACACAATTACACATATCATACTCACTCCCTAAGTACCAAATAACACACACTTAACAGAGACACCCCCCTTTCCAGGAAACACTAAAACTGTCAAAATGACTAAGGAAATTCAGAGCACTATGAATCCATCCAGCCCTTATCTTAGATAACAACTTAAAAGAGACTGACCAAAATTCATGATTAAAAAACACCAAAAAAAAAACACAACAAATGAAAACTACAGATAAAATTCATTTACTCCATCAAATCATCCATTTCTGTAGTTCACTGCTACTAACATGCAGAATTTTTTTCTCCTGATGATGGCCATGCTGGCCGAAACTAGTCGAGGAATCTAGCTGAAATAATAAAAACGAAAGAATATTAATATACAACCCAGTGTGTCTGAAGATTTAAAATTTTTAATATATTTTATTGTTCAATATATATATATATATATATATATATACTTCCTCCCGGACTCTTTCCCTTTCTCTCTATCTTTTCTATGCGCCATGATTTTTACATTTGAACTCTTGAAACTTCAACTCTCATCTTATCCTTCTGTATTATTACATTGTCTTATATAAAGATTTATTTTGTACTCATCAACGCTTTGTCCATTATATTTGAATCATTACACAAGGCCAATATAGACCCATATCAATTATGCCGATATCTGGTGGAACGGACGTTGTCAGAAGACAAACAACTTATACGTAACTGATAACCTCCTAACCACCATAAACATATCAATAAAATTTGTACAACGGAAATATATTAATATAAAATGTAATATGTTGATTTAATGTGGGGAAATAAAAATAAAAAATAAAAGAAAGTTACAGTGTTTTTAAATAGCTGGGTTGACACAGTAACGATTTTCCCCCATAGATTTTCAATTCATGAGAGGCACTAAGATCTCCCAAGAACATGCAATGAACTGGGAAAATGTCAATCGTGCAGAGTTAGGAAAGGTGATAACATTGATCCAGAAATCCATATGATCAATGTGACTAACTTTGTCCAATGCAAGCCCCTTTAGCCACAAGAAGAGTCATATTGGCAGACCTTTCACAAATGATTATCAGTATTACGCTGGAAGTAACTTAACATGCGGAGTATGTCAGAAAAGCGATCCGGTCTCGCCCGTCACATGAAAACCTATGAGCAAACTGAAAAGACTTTACAAAACAGGCCAGGTCCTGTACAAAACAACTTAGTTTGCCACATCTGCAATAAGCATTGCGAGTCACTTGCAGTTTTGAAGAGTCATTGTCGTTCATACGAGAACCAAAATATCGATCAAACATGTCAGCGATGCACATACTCGTTGAAGGAGTCGACAGCTATCATATTATATATATGTATATATGTGTATACATATCTATCTATCTATCTATCTATCTATCTATCTATCTGTGTATGTATACGTAAACAAAACAAAATAAAAAAATAAAATAATAGTAATGACACCTATTGATACACATAAAAGGATAGACTCCTGTGTATATCATGGCGATCAAATTTCTTCCAATAAAGTGCACAATAATTATTAGCAACAATGATTATTGCATCAGAAGTAACTAAAGTTAAAGGTCACAATACTTAACGGATGTCGACTCAGAGTCTAGGGGTTCCTCTCTCGTCAGAAACCAAACAAGAATGATTATATTATTACAGAATAATGATTACGTCTATATAATTACATACTAGGTCTGGTTGGAGAAAAGTTAGATTCGATAGTTGCAATCGCTTTAAATTCAAAACGATTGAGCATTCGAAGTGAAGGGTGATATATATATATATATATATATATATATATATATATATATATATATATATATATATATATATGCATGCGAGTGACGTAGTTAATACCTGGATTGGTGCACAAAGTTTGGTCAAATCCTTTCCTCATTTAGCTTCATATACAGGTGTTGCTTGAATTTTAACGTCTTTAGTCTGTCTCGATATTTAATGAAAGAAGCGTCCATCACTGCCCATCAGCTTAAGAGAATGTTGGTCCGAAGCAGGACCGAAAAATCACCTTAAGCTTTCCATAGTTGAAGATAATGAAGCGATAGTTTTACTGGAAATCGATTCGCAGTCATTACACAGACATATATATATATATATAATGAGTACAACTATATATATATATATATATATATATATATATATATATATATATATATATATATATATATATATATATATCTGTATGTCTGTATGTGTGTGTGTGTTTGTAAGCGCTGATTGAAAATTGATCAGCATCTAAAAATTGCGTTGAGCATGATACTCAGATTTGGGCTACTGGTAAGCTAAAAATGTATATTTATTATTAATATGTAATTTATATCTCTTATTCTATATCCAGCACTATTTTATTAACACGAGCACTCAATGTGTGATGTCTATCTATCTATCTATCTATCTATCTATATATATATATATATATATATTTATACGATGCAGACATTTATATATGCTGCTCAAAACATTGGAGTTAATTTTATTATTTGTACCAATTTTGACTTTGATAAAAATGTCTGAAGTGTTTATTTGTTTATTTAAAAATGTATACGGAAAGTTTTTATTTAGAGAAATTGTAAGAGAAATCTTCATGTGTGTATTTGCGTGAAACTAATTGCCAGCTGCCAGATAATGAATGATTGAAATTGCGATATTCGGAAGTTTAATTTCTTTTGAGATAGTTTAATGCTGTTAGCTTCTTTTTATTGAGCAAATTTTTAGCTATTTGAAAGTACAAGTCCGCGTATGAAGATTCTGTTGAATAAAAGGGATACATTGAAGCAAGTACGTTTGACGGTAAAACGCTGTTGAACATTTGAAGAACGACATGTTGAAAAGTTTTATAGTCGTTGGTTGAGTTTGTTATTTTTTCCATTGTGATGAAAAATCCAGTTTCACTTCTGTCGAGAAAGAAAAGAAAGAAACATGATAGGATCTCGACATTTCGAGAAGGTCATTTCAATAGAAACACTGGAGAAAAACAACGAGGGTTAGGAGGTGGACGTCATTTCTGAGAAAGAGAGAGAGAGAGGGAGAGATAGAAAGAGAGAGATAGGGAGATAAAAAAAACGATGAAGAAGGGATAAAAGCAAATAAAACAGACAATAATTTGCATACATTACTTTATTTCGTGAATGAGTGACAAACGATTTTACAAAGATGCGCGTCCGAAACAGGGATTCATATTTTCGAATGACCTAAAAAAGGTTGAGAGGAAAAAATTAAAGGAAATCTTGTTTTACAAGTTATTTTGAAAGAAAAAACAAAACAAAACAAAAAACATTTAAGCAAAATCTACATGGAGAAAGAGATGTAATGTTTGGCGAGAGAATTCTGAAGATTGCGAATAGAAAAAAAAAATATCGTGAGGACGAAATAGTTTTTTCAATTTCTGATGCCACCAACAATAACTGGGCAATTGTTAGGTTGTTTAGTAGCTGACATAGATTTGCTTATTTTCCACTAGATCCACACCACATTGATGTTCGACTTGTTGAATTAGATTATCGATTTTCAATGTATGTACGGACTCTATTTATAGTGAATAATAGCACCAAGTAATCGTCTAACCGCAATTTTACTACAATTAGTAAATATCATATACTCGGAGGGAATATCTACAAGTGGTTTGTAGTAGCTCTATATAGTTCTATATAGTAAGCACATTCAATTCGAATACTAATATAATGAATTCTACATGCCCATGTGCGAAACGTGCTGGCTTGCGATGGGTCCTGTTAACGGAATAATCACAAGGCGCTTATAGAAGGAATATATGTAAGTGTGCTAAATTCGAATTGTATTAATTCCATAGTGTTGTCACGTGGGAAGGTTTCTGAATAGAATAATCACACGAAGGTTGGTAATGAACGATAATACTTCGGACACGAACAACACATATAAGTTTCCCCAGCGGCGTATAGAAGTAGTAGTCAACAGCTAGAAGTCAGTCAATCGAATTCCACAATGGGTCTCCAGCTGCAGGATATCTATCAACCGTCCTACGCAGTCAGATGTGGCACAAGGCTGAATTTAATGTGGGGTATCTTAACCCGTAGGCTCGACCAAAAATTCCCCGTAGATCCTGTATAAAACGGGGTGGGGTAGCTGTTTCCTGAGACGAGACTCTGCCCATAGACACAGCCTCGTCCGGGGATCTTCTCTGCCCGGAGGCAGAGAGTTTGACCAGCACAGCTGGAGACGAATCTTCAAATGCAGACCAGCATACAGTATATACTACCGTATTTATATGAATGGGGCCATACCCATTATCGTCCGTAGGTATGCTACAGCACACATCGAAACAGTATGTCCCACAAATAGTGCCTTGAGAATTTGAAAACGTGAGACTGTGAGAGTGAAAATCCCTAAGATACTTGCAATATATCAGTATCGTAACTATGTTCAACTCGAACACCATTGTTAGTAGAGTGATTTCCATATTCACTGGTTGTCGCACAATTACTGCTTTGTGTCGGACCCCGCTGAATAATTATACAGGGTGCTTGTATTATAGCTTTATAGTACGGAAGTTAAATTCGAAATCTATTCTAGTAGAGTGTGTTCGATATTCACTTGCTCTTCAACTTTAACTGACTATCAGACAATTGCAGCACTGCTATATATTAAGTATGCTAAACTCGAATACCGTCATGTTGTATGAATATATGGTACTTATGTTGAATTGGAAAATTATTGAGAGTTTTGCGATTCGGATATTGATTTGTTTTTCCATGATTATTGCTTTGTATATGGCACAGTGTATAGGGTACAGTGTACATAATGCAGTGTATAAATATATATAAGGCACTTTCATTTGGGCTACTCAAATATCATGCTAATAGAGTGAAATTGATTTTCATTCCTTATCACAGTATTATTAACTTATGACTAAGACCATTGAGTGAATACCCACAAGGCGCTTGCATTGGATCCGTGTAGTAATTATGCTATACTGGAATATTTTAATTGCTACGATAATGATTTCGATATTCACTCACTGATTGTTCCGTAATTGTGATCGACAGCACCGAGTGCAAGGCGCTTTCAGTAGAAATATATGTTAAATATACTAACCTCAAATGCCATTGTACCAGTTAATCACTGTTTGTTCCACTGATATTGTCATGTGGTAGAATCAACTGATTGAATATTTTCAAGGCACTTGTAGATCGACTAGTGGAAAAATAATCTCAAATCGCCTTTTTAATGTCTTATTGTAATGTACATGAAGTGTATGAAAACTTCGTAATCCGCAGAAAATCAACGGAACAATCAGTTCATTTTAGGCTCGTTTTGTTAAATAGTGTTTCGTATGACGTATGATGAAATTGTATATTAATAATAGCGCCTTTCACGCCATGTTTACACTAGCAATCTCAATATTTCTTTTCTGACTGGATACGCTGTAAATCTGTCTTTGCGCTGTACTTTATTTTAAGTGAACATCTGTTAAACATTTAATGTGGAAAGATATAAATATGATAACTAGCAAAACAACAAATGCAGTTACAGTACAAAAGCAATTCTGATAGATTGAAAGGGATTGTTGAATAATAATAATGCAAGAGAATCGTCTTGCACAATTAAAAGAATGATATGGGAATGATGCGAAAGAAACGCGATTTACCTTCTTGGTTGGATTTGAATTTGGATTTGGGTCGTTCAGATATTCCTGGAACACATGACTGGCATTGACAAATAAACTCCTTTGTTCTCACATTTTCTCATATAGAAAGATGTTACATAGCATAAGTCGATTGATGTGGCTTTTGAAAATGACAACTGCATGGCACAAGTCTTGTAGAATTGGTCAGGATTTACCTAAACATAAAATTAGTTTAACATATTTTTACTTATTCAATAGATAAGAGATTTTGTAATGGAATTTATAGCATTAATCCATAAAAAGATCATTAAATGTGGATTAAGCCAAAGTATTATTGGAATCTAAGAAATTCTGAGAATTTCATCACACTCAGCTGACGTCCATATTGAAAACTGGTGCAATTTGTTACTACACCGTCAGTAATCAAGCACTCTACGAGTGTGAGGCTAGAAACTCCATTTTGTAAAACCTATTTGTTACACACAAACTGAAGCCACAACAATTACTGAGATGTTGTAGCTTTAAACCTTGAAAACTTTTATCATTACGTCTGTACACTTGTAAAATCTAGCATCGTCACTGGTATGAGAATAAAATATAAGCGAATTGTTAGGAAATCTATTAATCATTTTTTTCTGGAAATAAAAATAATGTTTCTGATGATATTTACGACTTGATGATGGAGAAACGAAGAAAATGTTGAACACTTGAGAATCTTTCAACAATTATAGATTTTGTTGTATTTTCTAAATGAGAAGACTGTCTCGGGAATATTAGAAGAGATTATATATTTGGAAATCGTAATGTCCACAAATCTTTCTTAAAAGAAAAAAAAGATGGTAGCTATTTACCTGTTTGAAACAGTAACGGAATGGCGAATCAGATTGTAAGAAAAAGTGTGCACAATCTCTGTTCTCTGGAACCATGTGGCTGGGGGCAAAGTTACGATGAGATCTACATTGTCTGGAAACTGACCAGGACTGGGCAAACTTTTCCAAATCGTTGGTGTATCTGTTATTAGACATGAGCATGTCATCTTCGGGTTCGTTGTTGTAGTTACCGAAAAGACCAGCCATTTTATTGAAATACCAACCGCTGATTTGCACGGTGTACAGTTGGATATCGTGGTCACACATTACTTTGTAGCCTCGCTTGCTGTCCACAACGATCAAGTTGTCTTGACGAGTGACTGTGGCATCGGTAAGTTTCAGCGGCAATTTCACCATCTGACCATTGTAGAATACCTTTCAAGACAAAGAATTAAATAGTAGCCATTTATATCGAATGAGAAGAAGAAGAAGAAGAAGAAGAAGAAGAAGAAGAAGAAGAAAAAGAAGAAGAAGAAGAATTAATGAAGAGAATGGATAAGTCTTTTACTGAGAATAATGATGAAAGGCGAAGAATAGATGTGTACCTTGTTGCTTGGGAATATTTCCACTTGTTCATTATGAGCCGTTGTCAGGCTGAGCGATTTCAATGTTTTTGCTCTACGGACTGCGTCAAAGTTGGCCACAACACTGAAATTACCATCGACAAAGTCACGTGCCAAGAGGTAGCTGCATGTAGCCTTGTAATTGAGATGACGTCCATCAAATGTAGTGATGTACTGACCAGCGAACAGAGTGGCTTCAGCTGAAAATAAACCAGGAAACTTTCTCATCAGTAAAGAAAATAACAAAGACCCAACATTCCACACATATAAAGTCAGACTGTCTTTGCAAATATCAGCGTCTCTACAGGTCATTAAGAGCGATATAGCTCGGTCAAAGGCTTCGATTATTTTCAAAAAGTAAATGTTGGCAAGTCGGATTCTCTACCTTTGATAGTGGCTGAAATGAGCAGAATATGCTGGAAAATTCTCGGTTCGGCCCATTACATAAAGTCAGACTGTCCTTGCAAATATCAGCGTCTCTACAGGTCATTAAGAGCGATATAGCTCGGTCAAAGGCTTCGATTATTTTCAAAAAGTAAATGATGGCAAGTCGGATTCTCTACCTTTGATAGTGGCTGAAATGAGCAGAATATGCTGGAAAAACTTCAGCGCTTCCTTGTATTTAACCAGATCTTTTTTTTTATTCATCGTCTTAGAAATTTAATGCGATGATAATAGAAGTCTTCAAATATCAATAATTATATTTGTTGTCAATTGGAAAAAGGAAAAGCAATTATGATGGAAAAAAAGCATCTGCAAATGCGACGTACCTTTGAATGGAGGAATATAATCGTAGAGGTCGGAAGAAGGTTTCATCATGTAGTAAATATCCCAAACGTTCAAGTCGATATTTGGCATAAGGTTGCTCAATTTCATCACAGCCCGTTCTAGATCTTCCATACTCGACATGAAGTGGTTGTAGGCGTATTTGGCAGCACCAAATCGAATCTCAACAATAATCTCTCCACGTTTCGGGTCGAAAATCAAAGTATTCATGCCAACATCAGTGACGATGTCCTTGATTTCCTTGATTTTCTCAGCACCAAATTTGTACAAGTTCTTCTTCAGTCCCAGCACGTTGTCTCTAACATCCCAGTAATTGTACGCCCACAAAGCCTACAAGAGACAATAAAGAAAATATTATGGGATCCACCCTTTTCTGATATAAATGGACTCGTCCTGCTTCCATAAAATAGCCACAGTCAGTCAGAGATGAGGGTAGCTGAGAGGTAGAGGAACAGGGTGCAGAAACCGAGTGGAAAGTACATAGACACTGTGATTGAGTTGACGTTAGAAGTCAGTTACAAGGACGCCCGACTCTAAGGAAGTTTACTTCGGGACTGTATATAGCGATCTTTGATTAATACTAACCGGCGTTCCTGGATTTTACTAACAGCATTACCTTTTGTATTTTGTGTAAATACATTTAATTTCTTAGCTTAAATACTTGCGTTTGTCATTTATTGGAGACCGATTTTTCACGCGGAACCCACAACAGAAAATAACCATAGACAAAAGTTTAGATGATGACAACTGAACACAATTTCCTTCGTTGAGGAAAGCGTCTAATTAATTAGAGAGTTGTAAAATCAAAGCTTTATGTTACCTGCTGGTAGATTTCATTAATTGCCTCCATGATAGCATCAACGATTGGATAACGTCTCACTCTGGCAATATGGCGGTTGAGTGTGGCATGGGCCGAATAAATGGCAGATGTTAAAGTCTGCATATGCTCTTTGGCTTGTACTGTCTTTTTATTAGCTTCTTCATACATTGTCATTAGGAAATCGATCAGTTTCTCTCCGTACGGATTTCTGCGCATCCGATCCATAAGGTCTGAAAGCATAGATACAAATCAAATATTCTTGAGGCGAATTCATCAATGTTTCTATCAAGTCGTGTCAATAATCTGTATAATTCAAAGCAGATCAATAATAAAAAAAAATATATATACTATTAGATGTAATATATTAATTGACGACATAAACATTAATTGTGAATTTAATTTGCATAGAATTTACATTTAACTCAGCTTTGTCGAAAGAGTAGAATTTGGTTTTAATGTTACACGCGATTTTATTCTAAAAGAAAGAATGAAAGCGAAAGTATTTCACCTTTAATTGTGCTTGGGTAATCTTTCAGAAAAGAAACAATTTCAGTTTTCATTTCCATTGCACGTTCATACAACATTTCGCACTTTTGTTTACAATACTCGTGGAATTCGTTGACTTTGTTCTGTTAAAAGAAAAAAAGTTAACACCGAAGATTCAGTTATAGTAAACAAGATTTCAGTTTCGCTGGAATAAGGAATTTTTAATGTTTGATTTAGCGGCGGTGAATAAAATGAAATTTACTTACCTTAAGCTGCATACTGTATTGGCCATAGTAGTAGTCGAATTGTTTCTTTGCTTCATCCATTCTATGTTTCATATCCCAATTGAAGTCTTCAATCATATGCTTCATTCCTTTAAGAAATCTGTTGAAGGAAAGCCACATTTCATGCCATTCATTGTTGATGGCTGTTATTGCAGTCT
This sequence comes from Acanthosepion lycidas, assembly GCA_963932145.1. NCBI lineage: Eukaryota > Metazoa > Mollusca > Cephalopoda > Sepiida > Sepiidae > Acanthosepion > Acanthosepion lycidas. The sequence continues at coordinate 1,775,298 of OZ010596.1, forward strand.
TTACGTAGAGAAAATCCTGTTCGAACATCCGATTCATATGGCGCATGACTCTGGTGATATCCTCAGCCATACTGTTGTACTCAGTTGCAAAATAATCTCTTATGGGTTCCATCTCCTCGCTAAATGATCGTTTGGCAAGAGCGAATTTCATGGAAACTTCATCGTTCAGCACATGAATCACAGAATCTCCAAATGATTTCAATTCCTTTCCGTACATGGTAAATTTCTGGTAACCAAACATCTGCAAAAAAGCAATCAATATTTTTAGAAATCCATTTGAATTGCCGTTTTCATGAAAAAAATAATTTAGTTTCGTCTTTGATATCTATTTTAATTTATGAAGCCTGAGGGCTGATTTAATCTTTGACAGTAATGCATTTATCTCTTCTTCCTGTACAGGTCAAATGGTATAACACATTATAGTGCAGATGAAAGATGATGGAACAGGGCGATGGAACTTTGGGGTGATGACTTTTGGAATCGTGTGCACAGAAAAAGGTAACATAATTTCAACTGGGTACGTTCGTTTTCTATTTTCGATCATTACGGACCTTTGAAATACGAAGATAGAAATGGCAAGTTAGAAAACAGAGATAGCCACATAGGGCATTCATTCGAAATAGCAAAGAAAAGAGACAAGTGAATGAATCCCCGAGAAATGAAAAAAAGAAATATATTCATCGATTAGGAAGTAATAAATAGGAACATTCTGTGGATCAATTGTCAACTATTTGATATTGAACCAAAAACTAATGTTCATTTGTTTGTGGACTGCATTTTTTCTGAAGTCTTCAAGAGAAATGGTCAAATTTGCGTTAAAGAATACTCACAGTGGATTCTTGGAAAAGATGAGGATTCCATCTAATGGTTGACTTGATGATGTTTTGTGGTTGTAACTCAATATATACATCAACATCTTCAGTCATTTCGCTTTGGTTATTGGCGCGGTAAGCCTTGAACAGGGTTTTCGATTTCATGATTTCGGCATCAATACGATACACATTGTCTGGATTCTCTGTAGACAAGAAATGGAAATTAAGAAGAGCAATTCAATAAACATTCGGATGAAAACTAGTGAGAGTGCGGCTTCTAAACAATTAAGTGAGATTTACAAAATATATCCTACGAAATGAAATATACTCATGAAAAACTTTCTCCGCTTTCAATAAAATCAAACAAAGTGAACAAATGATGGTTGTCTTTAAAAATAAATTTGATCTTCAGAAACGAAGATTAAAGAAGAAAAAGAGATAAACAATGACCTCATATAGATCATTCCTTCGTCATTACCAGACGATGTTCCATGTAAGGATAGAAATAATGCTAATCCAAATAGATCATTCGTTCGTCATTACCGGACGATGTTCCATGTAAGGATAGAAATAATGCTAATCCAAATAGATCATTCGTTCGTCATTACCGGACGATGTTCCATGTAAGGATAGAAATAATGCTAATCCAAATGAGATCATTCGTTCGTCATTACCGGACGATGTTCCATGTAAGGATAGAAATAATGCTAATCCAAATAGATCATTCGTTCGTCATTACCGGACGATGTTCCATGTAAGGATAGAAATAATGCTAATCCAAATGAGATCATTCGTTCGTCATTACCGGACGATGTTCCATGTAAGGATAGAAATAATGCTAATCCAAATAGATCATTCGTTCGTCATTACCGGACGATGTTCCATGTAAAGATAGAAATAATGCTAATCCAAATAGATCATTCGTTCGTCATTACCGGACGATGTTCCATGTAAGGATAGAAATAATGCTAATCCAAATAGATCATTCGTTCGTCATTACCGGACTATGTTCCATGTAAGGATAGAAATAATGCTAATCCAAATAGATCATTCGTTCGTCATTACCGGACGATATTCCATGTAAGGATAGAAATAATGCTAATCCAAATGAGATCATTCGTTCGTCATTACCGGACGATGTTCCATGTAAGGATAGAAATAATGCTAATCCAAATAGATCATTCGTTCGTCATTACCGGACGATGTTCCATGTAAGGATAGAAATAATGCTAATCCAAATGAGATCATTCGTTTGTCATTACCGGACGATGTTCCATGTAAGGATAGAAATAATGCTAATCCAAATAGATCATTCGTTCGTCATTACCGGACGATGTTCCATGTAAGGATAGAAATAATGCTAATCCAAATGAGATCATTCGTTCGTCATTACCGGACGATGTTCCATGTAAGGATAGAAATAATGCTAATCCAAATAGATCATTCGTTCGTCATTACCGGACGATGTTCCATGTAAGGATAGAAATAATGCTAATCCAAATGGAGCATTCGTTCGTCATTACCGGACGATGTTCCGTGTAAGGATAGAAATAATGCTAATCCAAGTGGATCATACCTTAGTCATAACTGAACACTATTCCCAGTTTGGATATAAATAAAGCCCATCCAAATGGATCCTAGCTTAGGCACAACTGAATCTTATGTCAAATAGGTCGGCAATCGTCAATCCAAATAGATCATTCTTTCGTATTTACCAGACGGTAATGATCATACATTTATTCTAATTTATCGATAATACAAGTAAAAACGAAAATAAGCAATTCCAATACTAAATAAATCACTTTCGAAATTATTGAACGATAATCGAAGAAGCATTCGAAATAAGCATTCCCTACAAAAAATGGATCTAACGAGTGGCATAATTTAATTTTAATTTAGTATAATCTATGCCAATCCAAATGGATCTTACGATCGTCATAATTTAATTTTAATTGAACTAGGGCCTAAAATAAGCGATGCCAATCCATATGGATTTTAAGATCGTCATGATTAAATTTTAATTCATGTAGAACAAGAAATAAGCGATGGAAATCCAAATGCAATTTACGAGCGTCATAATTTAATTGTAATTCTTGTAGGACCGGAAATAAGCGATGTCAACTAAAATGGATTTTACGAGGGTCATAATTTAATTGTAATTCTTGTAGGACCGGAAATAAGCGATGTCAACTAAAATGGATTTTACGAGGGTCATAATTTAATTGTAATTCTTGTAGGACCGGAAATAAGCGATGTCAACTAAAATGGATTTTACGAGCGTCATAATTTAATTGTAATTCTTGTAGGACCGGAAATAAGCGATGTCAACTAAAATGGATTTTACGAGCGTCATAATTTCATTGTAATTCTTGTAGGACATGAAATAAGCGATGTCAACTAAAATGGATTTTACGAGCGTCATAATTTAATTGTAATCCTTGTAGGACCGGAAGTAAGCGATGTCAACTAAAATGAATTTTCGAGCGTCTTAATTTAATTGTAATTCTTGTAGGACCGGAAATAAGCGATGCCAACTAAAATGGATTTTACTAGCGTCATAATTTAATTGTAATTCTTGTAGGACCGGAAATAAGCGATGTCAACTAAAATGGATTTTACGAGCGTCATAATTTAATTTTAATTCATGTATTACTGTAAATAATTGATCCCAATTCAAATGGATCTTACAAGTATCATAATTCAATTTTAATCCAGGAAGGGACCGGAAATAAGAGATTCCAATCAAAATGGATCTTACGAGCGTCATAATTTAATTTAATTTCTGTTGGATCGGAAATACATGATGGCAATCAAAATTTATCTTACGAGTATCATAATTTAATTATACTTCATGTAGTATCGAATATAAACGATGCCAATTCAATTTGATCTTATGAGCGACATTGATTTAATTGTAATTCATGCACCACCGAAAATAAGTGATGCCAATCTAAATGGATTTTTTTGTTTGTTATAATCTAATTTTAATTCAGGTAGAACCGGAAATAAGCGATGCTAATCCAAATTGATCATACGGAAATGGATCTTCTGAGCATCATAATTCAATTTTATTTCATCTAGGACCGGAAATGCGCGATGTCAATCCAAATGTATATCACGAGCGTCATAATTTAATTTTAATTCATGTAGGACCGGAAATAACCAATGAAAATGTGTCTAACGAGCATCATAATTTAAGTTTAATTGAGATAGGGCCGGAAATAAGGGATATTAATTCAAATGGATCTTACGTTCGTCATAATTCAAGATGATGTTCATTCTTTTAGAATTTGGGTTCAATTTGAAGAGAGCTTCCATGTTTTCTTTACCACTTTCTTTCTTTAAAGCGGACATCATGAATCTGTTTCCGGTACGTATAGATCCATCCAATTCAATGGTCTTTGATGGGGCTTCCAGCTAGAAAGCAAGTACACAAAACAAAAGAAATAAGAAAGAATCCTTTTTGGAAATCATCAATGGTTTCGGTGGCTAAAAGCCTTAGGTTCAATAATAAACGGAACATAAATGAGGTCAAATACTAACAGATAACAAAACGAAGCCAAATAATTGTCGGTATTTTAAACAAAATGGCGGAAACAAAAACAAACTATTTTATAGGTGATGAAAAGCAATGAACACTAGAGATGTGTTTGAATTTTGTTGTCGGAGACGCTAAAGATTCTCGTTCAAAGTTCCTCCCATTTCAGACAAACATTACAAAGCCAAATGCTTTTATCAGAAATTATTACCTTCATCAATTACGATAGATTAAGACAAAATATTAAAAAAATATTTACTTTCAAATTAGCTTCACGGTTGAGTGTGTGAATTTCTCCACGAATGGCGAACTTTTGCTGTTGACGTTTTATGGTTAAATATCCCATCTCGACATCGGCATTGTACTTTTCTGGGCTGCTGCTTACTCGGCCGATCACCTCAGTAGCAAAACCAGTGTGGTCGTGTCCAGCGTCCATCTGCATAGTGTACATTTCATGTTGACCCTTTCTTTCCGACATTAATTTTGTGGACATCTTGAAGGTCTTTTGGGGATCCTGATCTATGCTGAACTCAGAAGTGCTGCTGAAGATAATGTCGCCCTTGGGAAGATTGACGGTTGTCTTCAGATTCATTCCCTAAAATATTGGTAAATAAACAAAAAGAATTTGGGATGAAAAACATCAGAATAGGATTTTTCAGTCTACGAATTCCTATGGACTTTTCATCTTTTCATTTCAATTTAGAACCACGATATTTGAAGTTAGATAATCAATTAATTTGGATAAAAGAAATTCAACTAACCTTTCTCTGGTTGGGGAATTTGATGGTGACGTCGATGTCTGCTCTGTCACTTGATGTCATCATGTCTGCCTTGATATCTACCTTTTGGTCTTTATTGTCTACGTCCATCATAATGTGACCCATTGTGCTATAGTGATTCCCATTCACTTCAACTCTGCTATATAATTCCATGGTACGGCGTGGTGTAATTATTCTGAGTTTGCTTTCCTTGTTTTCGCCCTTCTGAACCATCAATTCGAATCCAGCCTTTTGATCTCTAATCTCATCCCACATGAGATGGGAAGACAAGAGTAAAGAGCGTCTGTTGTTCTCAAAACGGGAATCGAAAGATACGGTTCTTTCAGGGAGGACCATTTTCAAATTGAAGCTGCGAGAGACGTCATCGCTTCGGTCTGTGTTCTTGTAGGATGTTTGGAATTGGTATTTTTTATCCTTCCTTCTGTTATCCACATTCACATTCAATAAAGCGTTAAGGTTGCTGCTGTTTACGTCGATGTTCATGCTGTACTCTTGATTTGGAAGTTTCACATTGACATCGGCTTTCACAGAATCACGTAGTATTTTAGTTTCAGCAGAAATCAGAAATTCTTTGAGAATCTGGAATGGAGTTGTCAGACTGAGGGTAGCAGTTGTTTTACGTCCTTGAAACTTCAGATCACCTTGTGTTTCAATTTTATTTTTAAAATTGTCATAGTCACACTTGAAATCGAAGCTGTAGTCATCAGCAAAATACGAATCAAGAGAATAGCCAGTTAATCTGGATCCATCTTGTTCGATGTAACCTTTTGTGACAAATGAATTTCCCATTTGACCATTGTGTTCGTAAAAGATCTTAATCATTCCTGTCCTCGAAGATTTCAAGTTAAGCATCATATCGGTCTTCCGAAATCCTTCCGACACGAGACGCAATTTCATCTCACTTGCATAAAATGTTGGAATATTGACTGTCATCAAGACACTAATTTCTGAAGAGATTTTCACAGACGCCATCGATTTGAATTGGACATCTTCAACGTCAGCTTCCAACTCATATTTGTACGATTGATCTTCAAACATGAGATCGATTTGTAGTTTTGCTTTTCCAGATCGACCAAGAATCTTGAAATGCGGTTCAATTTCGAAATTAGCTTGGCTGCCGTCAAAATTCATTTCGACTTTATTTTCAAAAACATTTTCGCCAAATGCCATTTTCATAGTTGCTTCGCCGTTTCGTATGTCACCGTTTGTTTTAATTAAAACATCAATATTGTCTATACGGGGAATGGCTAAGTGAGCTTTCATTTCTTTGAAGTTCTTGTTGCTAGCTTTAAATTCAATTCTTTCACCATCATAGTCCATCATTTGCATGATGAATTCAAAGTTTTTCCAGTTGCCGTTCAATTTTACCTGAAGCTTTTCAAGCAGTTTGGGTAGGGAAAGGCGGAATTCCTGATTCGCCATTGAGAATTCACTTCTGTAGAGTTCCTTGTTGTGTTTTACCTCGATTAAACCATTAAAATCTCTTAGTTGTCCATTGATTTTCATCGAGAAACTTTGTTCTCCAAATTGTGGAGTAATCAGCTTGCCAGAGATATCTTGGAAATAGTTTTTTGCTGAAGCTTTCACTTCATATTTCTCTTTCATGGAAACGACATTAGCATTGAATGAAAAGCTTTTCAAATCGCCATTGAAGTGTCCGTAGACATTTATCTGCGGGCCGACAAGTTTAGCAACGTGTTCTTTACCTTGGACTTTGCTAGATATATTTAGTACATATTTATTACTTTTTTGATAAAATGTGCTTTCTATATTCAAATCGAAACGATTTACATTGTTTTGGATATTAAAAGTAAACTTGAATATTCCTGACAGAGGCGTCGACACTTCCATAATGATATTTTGGAAATATTTCTGGTTTGAGAGATTTATTTCATACAGATTAGTTGCTCTCTTTAGACTGAAAGCCACTTTACATTTCTGTAGATTACCTTTGATAGAAAATTTCACTTTCAATCCAGCTTTTCTGAAATTAAAATCCAAGTCATTGTAAAAATTCTTTGTTAACGCTTCGGAAATAAACGTTTTGTACCATGGTTTTATGTTTGTAGAGAACTTTCGAGTTTTGTCGATACAAGAGCTTTGTAAACTGGCTGTGAAATAAGGCGTTTTAAAATTGACATTGAAAATATATTTGGGTGCTGCATTTTTGTATTGACCAGTTACAATAAAAATGCGATTATCAAATTGAATATTGATAACTGCAGAGATGCCTTTTTTCTTATAATATGTTTTGTTGCTTATTTTGAGTTTATGTTGAGGAGTTGATAATCTGATCTCGTTGAATTGAAAGGATTTCTTATTGTAAATGTTCAGTTCGTATTTCTCTTCTTCTATTGTTAGAAGAAAGAATTTTTTCGTCATTTCAATGGAGTATTGAAATCCACAACGAAGGAAAGGTGAGCTCAGTTCTAAATTCATTTGGCGATAAAATTCTCGATTAGAAGCTTTCACTTCATACACTATATTGTTATGAGTAAGTGTGAGTTGCGTGTTAAACTTTCTTCGAGTTCCGTTAAATAAGAAAACAAATGACTCTTTGAAGTACGGAGTCGTCAATTCTGCTTTCATTTGACGATAATAATTAACGGTGGATATGGCCAACTGGAATTTATCTTTATTATGAATAATTTGAGCCAAAATATTAAAGGATTGCAAGCTACCATTCAAAGACAAATTAACTGATTCTCTCAGCAAATGACCAGTTATATTTGCGTTTATCTTGTAGAAGAATTTCTCTTTAATGACATCAAAAGCATAGAGATTCTCATTATGTTCAACTTCAGCTGTAATATTGAAATTATCAGGATAGCCACGAATGTTGAGGGCAAAAGTTTTATGGAAAAAAGCCGTGTTCAGGTCGACTTTAATATTTTGGTAGAGTCCGCGGCTGACAAATGCAAGATGGTAAGTTTTCTGTTTTACTGTGACACTGGCATTAAGGGTTACCAAATTCTTGCCAGTGGTTTTAAAATGAAACACGACTAATTTCGGATAAGAGGGTGTGGTTAATACAACGCTCACCTGGCGAAAATAATCTTTACTTGTCAAGCTCACATCAAACAATTTATCATCATTAACATAAGCAGTCGAATTAAAGAGCCTCAAATTACCATCATATTTCAATAATGTATTCATCTCGAAGGTTGGAAGAGTAAGTTTAGCATCCATACTTTCGTAATAGTTGGTACTTCCAATGTACAATTTATAGAGTTTATTGCAAAAAGTAAATTCAGAAGTGGAATAAAATGTCTTCAGGTTAGCGTCAACTTTAAATAACAGATCTATTTTGAAGGATGGGTTGGTTAGTTTTAAGTTTATGTTTCTATAAGAATCGTTATCGTGCATAAATTTGGCCTGTGCAGTGAATGTCTCTTCGTCACCATTAAAAATAAACGAAGCCATTTCTGTAAAGAACGGAGTGACAAGCTGAGCATCGATTTTTCGGTAATAACCTTGGTTCGAGATGGTCAGTTCGTATTTGCTTGTATTATGTTTCAATTTGGCCAGAGCATTGAACATTTTCAGATCACCATTCAGTGTCATCGTTAGTTCATCATTATAGGAAGGAAATGAAATGTCGATATACAGTTTGGCCAAGTGTTCGTAGGTTACGACGATTTTATAGATTTCGTCTTGCTGCAATTCCAAATTTGGACGAAGATTAAAACCCGGATTTATGAACTGGATAAAGAATTTAAATTTGTTTTTCATATTTATCTTTAGTTCATATTTAGTGACACCATATGAAAGCTGAAATGATCCACCTGTTTTATTAAACTGAAAAATTGAATTCAAATTTGGTGTGTTTAACAGGAAGTTCATTTGTCGGAAGTATTCTTCGTTGGACGCTTTCATTTCGTATATTTGTTTGTGAAAGTGAATCATCGACTCAAAATTAAACTTTTTCGGATTTCCCTTTAAAGACACTTGAAAGACAGGACTGTCTACTTTGGCATCAATCTGTTGATAGTAGCCGCTGTTAGAGAAGGTCAGTTCGAATTTGTGTTTGTTATGCATAACTTGGGCAAAAATGTTCATTGCACTAAGTTCCCCATCAAAGTTGAAGCTTGCTGTATCTTGGAAGTATGGCGTGTTCAGAATTGCTTTCACTTGACGATAATATTCTTTATTGGAAAGCATTAATTCGTAAATCTGATTATTATGACTGAATTTGGTTTGTGCTTTGAAAGCTTTTAGGTTTCCTGAAAACGTAATAATCAACTCATCTTGGTAGGATGGAATAGATGTCTTGATTTGCAATTTCGACAGATGTTTATACAACACAGACATATCGTATATTTGACGGCTATTCAAGGTCAATGTTGATGACATATCGAAAGTGATTTTTTCTGTATCGATCTTCATATTAAAATCAAAGTTGACAGGGTTCGGTCCACTTACCTTGAGGTTAATCGAACGTCCGTATTCTTTAAGGATAGCATCGATCCTGTTAACCTCTTTCTTAGCAATGCTTGTGATAATGTTTGCTGTCATATAATCAAGATTACCTTTCAGTTCAAACGTACTCTTCCATTCATCAAAATCTAAAATTTGGGCATCGAACGAAGCTTTGCTGGCTTTTCTTGAGTTCTCGAACATTGCATCAAGCATCAGGACATTGGCCAATTTCAGTATCAATCTTGCATCGAATATATTCATATTTTCACTAAATGTTATCGTTAATTCACCATTGTAGGAATTAACTGTAGTCATGACGTGCAGTTTAGTCACGTGTTCGTAAGTTGCAACGATCTTGTAAATTTCCTTTCGTTGCAATTCTAAGCTTGAATGCATATTGAAAGTAATATTTCCGACATCAAGTCCTGACTTTAATTCAAAATCAAAATTCCCAGGAATTGTGATCAGTATATGGATAGAAGCTTTCTTTTTTCTACTGAAGACACTCCTGATCGTCAATTCATTTGTCTCAAAGTCATTTAAATAATCGTCACTAGTGAACAATTTTTTCCATGCATCAAAAATTTTCAACGTTGTTTCAACGGAAAATTGGGCATTCGAAATGAACATTCTTATTTTACTGTCAAATACAATTATTTGGCCAACCTTTACAATCAAAATCGATTCCCACTTTGATATTTCTTCCATGTGCTTTAACATAAGCGAGACATTATCAAATCTGGCAAGTGATGTCTGAAGATTGAAAGAAACGGAAATATCTTTCATATTCTTGATATCATACACGAAATAAACCTGACTGAGGAGATTATTATTTATAGAAAGCTGTGATTCAATTTCTTGCGCATATATAGAATTCCCTTCTAAAGAAATTGTTGCATTTATTTTCTTAATCTTATTTGAAGGTGACTTGAGAAAAACAAATAACTTATTCTTGCCTTTTGAAGATGAACTAACTTTAATTTTACATTCTTCAAAATACGATAATATTGATTTCATAAATATTGATGGCGACTCTTTATCGTTAATCGATGTTGCATTAATGAAATCGGGATTCATAAAATGTAAAAAGAATGCAAAATTATCTTGCGCTTTTACTTTCAGTTCCCACTTGGCGTTTCCATAAGAAAAAAGAAGTGATAAAGCAGTTTTGATGAATCGAATATTGCATTTCAGTTGCGGTGTGTTTAGCAGGAAGTTCATTTGTCGGAAGTATTCTTCGTTGGACGCTTTCATTTCGTATATTTGTTTGTGAAAGTGAATCATCGACTCAAAATTAAACTTTTTCGGATTTCCCTTTAAAGACACTTGAAAGACAGGACTGTCTACTTTGGCATCAATCTGTTGATAGTAGCCGCTGTTAGAGAAGGTCAGTTCGAATTTTTGTTTGTTATGCATAACTTGAGCAAAAATATTCATTGCACTAAGTTCTCCATCAAAGTTGAAGCTTGCTGTATCTTGGAAGTATGGCGTGTTCAGAATTGCTTTCACTTGACGATAATATTCTTTATTGGAAAGCATTAATTCGTAAATCTGATTATTATGACTGAATTTGGTTTGTGCTTTGAAAGCTTTTAGGTTTCCTGAAAACGTAATAATCAACTCATCTTGGTAGGATGGAATAGATGTCTTGATTTGCAATTTCGACAGATGCTTATACAACACGGACATATCGTATATTTGACGGCTATTCAAGGTCAATGTTGATGACATATCGAAAGTGATTTTTTCTGTATCGATCTTCATATTAAAATCAAAGTTGACAGGGTTCGGTCCACTTACCTTGAGGTTAATCGAACGTCCGTATTCTTTAAGGATAGCATCGATCCTGTTAACCTCTTTCTTAGCAATGCTTGTGATAATGTTTGCTGTCATATAATCAAGATTACCTTTCAGTTCAAACGTAATCTTCCATTCATCAAAATCTAAAATTTGGGCATCGAACGAAGCTTTGCTGGCTTTTCTTGAGTTCTCGAACATTGCATCAAGCATCAGGACATTGGCCAATTTCAGTATCAGACTCGATTGCATGCTACTAAGAGGACCTTTATTCTTCAATTCAAACTGGAAATCTTTGTAACGTCTGTGAGATGTAAGTGCAGCGATGCTTATACCAAAATCACTCATGCTGTTAAAATTGTAGTTAATGTCCAAATCAACCATTTCTTCGTTATTCAATTGAAAAACGACCTTTGTTTTGTGAGATCGAATCCAATCATCGTCAAACATAACAGTGGCCTTTGCTTGCTTCATGGTTTCAAATTGTGTCTTCATTTCGATGCTAAACAGTTTTTTGGTTAATTTCATTTCAACTTGAGTTCTATCAAAATAAGGCATCACTTTCAAAGATGCTGTACAACTAAAAAGTCTCTTGTTACCGTTAAAAAAGAAAGACATGTCAATTTGAGTGAGTTCAGGAAAATCTGGACTCATTGTCTTGAAAGATGCAGCAATATTTTGCAAGTCAAGACTTCCTTCCATTTTCAGTGATCTTCCATCTGGTAATCCCAAAGTTCCACTCATCTTGTATGTTGTTCCCTCTTTCTTGTAATTGGCTCTCATCATCAAACTCTTACCATCAGCTGTTACTTTCAGCTCACCATCTGCAGATCGAATACCTTTGTATTCGAAAGCACCATCAGCAGAAAATTCGGTATATCTGGAATCGATTTTAACATTGGCTGTCTTCCTATCACCTGAGAAGTTCATGTTTCCTGAAACTGTTGCCATCTTACCATTTGCGTCTGTAATATCAACTTTCATATCGATGTTGTCTCTTTGTCTTTCATAATTGGCTTCCATGTTGAACATTTGATTTCCATTAAGTGTCATGTCCATTTTAGCCTTCAACATTTTCGGCAAGTTTCTTTTCATCTCAATCGACATCTTTCCGTTTCTGTAATTTCTTAGTGAGCTTGAATAACTCATATCTATAGACGACAAATCGTTTTTATATTTTAAGCTATAGGAAGCGCCAATTTGACCGAGTTGCTGCATTGAAATTTTAAATCTTTCCAAAACACTTAATTCAAGCATCTGTTTTTGTTGATTCATTTTTGTATTAATATCATTGTTTCCATTTGTGTTAAACATATTAAAATGCATTTGAATGCCGTTTTCCAATTTTGTTTTGCGACTGATATATGCCACTGAAATATCGCTATTGAACTGTTTATCTTGAGAAATCCTGATGGAACTATTGAATGAGGAATCGTTCAGATCAATAGTGATAACAGATGTTTTGTCCAGATAATTCATCTGGGAATTGTAAGACAAGTAAAGTTTTGGGTACGAGAAAGAGAAATCTTGCTTTATGTCGAATTTATTGTTCAATGATGAAGTTACAATGGCTGAAAACTTATCTTTTCCCCAACCCCATTTGACCTTGGTTTCGAAGCTTTTCACAATATCAAACGAAGTGAGGAGAAATAGTCGGCTACTCAGCGAAACACCTTTTATATATTTCAAGTTAAATCTTCCTGAAATATTCTTCTTTTCTGCCCACATCAAATCCAGACTAGCATCACTCGAGCCTTGTGTAGACTTTAATTTGAAATGAAGCCCAGCTTTTGCTATATAATTAATGCGTTCGTGGGAAATGAGGCCGGCATCAGCTTCGAGTTGTGTCTTGAATTTATACGCGCCATGTGTTGCATGCAACAATCCATTGAATTTAATTTCCTTGCCTCCGGCAAAGCCCAGAGTCGTCTCTGCGTTATATATGCTATTACGCGTCTTGTTGTAACTGCTGTAGATAAAAAAATGGCCACCTTTTTGCCATTGAGCAGTGAAATAGTTAGCAAAACTTTTTGCACCTAATTGAACAAGTTTGTCCGAGATTTTCATCTCTCTTCCTCCATAGGAAAAAGAGGCTTCAGCCTTATAGCACGGCCATCCTTTTTCCTTCCCATTGCTATAAGAAAGGTCTGTTTTCAGAACGTGTTCTGGTGACAACTGGACCATCACTGAGTTTTCAAACTTCTTAAAGGGCCACATGCTGGATTGCAGATGATGAACTTCGATTCTATAGTCAATTTTCTGAAAAGAAACGAGTAGATGTAAAAACGTATGAAACCATGAGATTTAGTGTATCCAAATAGATCGGAGTCATTATATTAAACTTATAATGATGGCGGTCACAGTCATCTTCATTGCTTCAATCATTTTCATCATTAATCGAGTCCAACCTACTTTATCCACACTGTAAACATTTTCGCACAAGCTCCACAATATTTATCCGCATCATTCCCAATATATTAATCTCACAAAGATCATATGTAAATCCTTCGTTTATCATCTCTACCATCTTTATTAGATTTCCCCAATAATCATCATCTCCTAAATTAATGACACATTCATCCACTAATCTATCAACGTCATTATCATATTCCAAACACTACTTCAACTTATTCTTGGTAATTAATGACAGATTCCCAGAGGCGGCAATTTCCTCGTTACCATTAGCAACATCTTCATCATCTCCCAAACCACCATATTCATTAAAAACCCTCCTTTGTAAACGTCACTGACACAAAACTTTTTCGCGACAATTCTCATCATCAAAACGGTAACAATAATAACAAAAAAAAAGTGAAATTAAAACAATAGGCAGAAATTAAAAATATTCAATCTTAGTGGTTGCTGCATCGAGAGACATAGACGAAAAAAATAGACAAAAGTCCTGATGGAACTGGTTTCAACAAGTGCAGTAAATTAAGCAAAAGTAACTGAAGTTATCAGTGGAAAACTTTACATTTCATAACTTTCATTTCTTTAATATCAAAGACACAATCGTAAATTTCCGTAAAGGAACACTAAAATCTAGCACTAGATTTTGGAAGAGAATTGATCTTAAATTAGAACTAAGATCAAAGGTAAAATAAAATAGAATTTTCTTGTTTATCATTGGATATGTTCTAAAACTTATCAATCAATTATTGCAGTTTTTCAATCTGTGTTGGCCAATTGGAAAGGAAAATTATGGAATAAAAACAAAAATCAGTTAATTATTATCTTACATTCTGTTTGAGAATAGTATTATTTGTAGTATATGCTGTATTTAAACTACAATATGTTTATGGCACTATGAAGAGATGGTGGTAATATTACCTTTCCTGGATGTTGAATGATCATAGCGTAGTCATAGGCGTGGCTGTATGTCTTCAGGGCTCTGTTGAGCACACAAGCGAATTTAAGGTTGTTGGTTTTGATTTTAGGATTTCCATAATGAAGATCAAATTTTGTTTCCAGGTGATTATTAGCCTTGGCCAATTGACCCTTCAGATTGAAGTTCAGGAATTCTCGTTTCTTGCTTGCCAATGCACTAAAAAACAATTCAAAGAATATTTTTGAGTTTGCCAGTATCGGATTCAAAGGATCTTTTAATGATTTTCAATGCCAAGGCAAAATTAGAATAAATGATTAGATTTTCTCAACCATTAGAAATTTGGTAAAATATTTGTTTAATAGAAACGACAAATACTTACATATTGCCCATGTAACGAACAGACTTTGTGACACTGAGATCACGGATTTTGCTTGACAGAGTGAGTCGGTCAGAATATTTTGCTCCAAAATTGTAGCTTCCAATAACTCGACTTGTGATTCCAGTTTTCTTGTTGTCTACGTCTCCGATGATTCTGAAGTTTCCACGAGGTGATTTGAATAATATTTTAACGATATGTTTTGTCTTTGTCTTTCCAGCGTTTAAGAGGACGAGGGCTGAAATATTACGTTACAGATATTAGTCATAGGACGATTTCTTTCAACAGATATGATTGCAGTAATAAAGATACGTTAAAATATAACCCATAATTTATTTGAATCTGGTATTTAATTGATTTATGTTTAAGTGAAGAATTTCATCAAGAATCAGGGCGATTAGGTTTTTGTTAGGTTGATTAATTGAGTACTTACCATTCATAGCGATTGTCTTGGGAAAGACTTTGTTAAGTTTGAAGTCAAAACTCATTTTCTTCTTGGACTCGTAGAGAATTTCACTGGTGAATTCAACAAGATCTCTGTTTGGAGTTGTAATCTTCAGAGATGGAGTATATTTGAATCCAGACTTCGATACCAATCTTCCCAAACGACTAGCAATATAATATTCTTTCTTTCCGATTCTAAATTGAGTGGTGAGACCAATTTCTTTCGGAACAATTTCGCCGGACACTGAATAAAAGGTAAACTCAAATTTTAGAGAATGGATTGTGTCAAAGAGAAAAAACAAAAAAGTACACGTTTAAAAAGGAGATTATTATTATTATTATTATTATTATTATTATTATTATTATTATTATTATTATTATTATTATTATTATCCCAGATGTTATCTTATCCCCTGTTCCTTTTCCCCAGATAAGATAAGAACAATTAAAAATGAAGCAATTAACTGGATAGAAAAGTAAATTATTTAAAACAAAAAGAAGAAAATTCAGAATGATCTTCCATTGTTTTTAGAGGTGAGGCAATGTCTGTTTGCTTACCTTTCAAATTGATATCATTGGCAATAAATCCCTTGGCAGACATATCGATCAGTAAGGATTTCATCGGTTTCATTTCAATCATTCCTTCATACTCCATTCTCTTCTGGGGAATAGTGATGTCAAATTTAGGCGTGAAGCTCAATAAACCTTTCGTATTTTTGACTCCAAGCTGAGCATTTAAGGCATATTCTGTGTGTCCATTGAGAGACACTGTTCCAGTAAATTTCTTCATTTCGAGCATATTAACGACTGTACCTGTTGTAAAAAGTATTGTAGCCAATTAAAATAGTTGTGTGAATTTGAGATATTGATTTACGTGAAACAATAACATTGCTAGGATTACTGTAATTATGCAACAAAATACAAATCATTGTTCACTGTTACAAATTATACCAATAGAATTATGTAAAGTTCTCCGTGATTTGTTTTTTTTTATTAGCAGATTTCTTTCATATATTTAGTAGTTCATCTAAGAAGAATTTCATATTTATCCAAAGTGTATAAAAATAGGTTTTACAAGATGCGAAATTTGATGAGTAACTTTTAGGGTTTTAATTTGTTGATGCAGTTCTAATATTTTCATAATAACATTTAGAAAGTATTTTTATAGCATTCTGCATCGTAACGGCGTACGTTTGTTTTATGGATGAAGAATATTTTAATATATTTGTCTGAACAGTTTACAAAAGAAAGAACTGACCTTCAATTTTGATGTTTTTCCATGGAGCCTTAAATGTGATATGAGCTTCATTTTTATTTTTCATGACGGTATCAATAGCAATTCTCCGGGAAACTTTGGAATTTGGAGTGTCCATGTAGAAAGAGTAGGGGGATTGCTTGAAAGGCAAAAAGAAAAAGAGAATGCTTACTACAGAAACATCCAGTTAGGATGGCACTCACTAGTAAAGTCTTAAGCAAATGTTTTAGCTACATTATCAAGTATATTTAAAATTATTTAACTTAAAATTCTGATTCTCTGTTTAATCTAAAATTCACGCCAAATCAAAGAAGGCATTTGTCTGAAAGTATATATGATGAACTTTGCCGCGTCGTCTTGCAACAGTTCAGTTGTTCGAACTGATCAGCTATATTACCTGGACATATAGTCGGACAGAACTGAATACAGAGAACTGATGCGCATAGTGTGTCACATGTGTCATCTTCAGGTTTTGAATTCATAGTCGTCTATCTCTTAGACTAGTTTACAGCTAATGTTAAACATCCCAGTCTGTTCTAACATTTAATCCATAGCTGGGGGTGATGGGCGGTCGGAGAAATGGATTCATACCTTTCCCAAAAGTATTTTTCCGCGTCACTGAATGTAACGATATCAACTGAATTTCAAACTCGGTACTCCTATTTTTCATTCCGCTGACTATTGCACCACCCGCACATTACACACACACACACTCGCGCGCGCACATACACACACATAACTATAATAGGTATAATAAGACCTACAAACATTTTCACTAGTAAACCGTTTAGTTTAAAAACAATTTAAACATTTTTCAGATAAATAATAAACATTGAAGCAATTACCTTTGTATTTCGTACTAGCGCCTTGCAGTCAAATATAAATTCAGAATTAAGGAATGGATTTGCCTACTCGGTCTTCAAGATCACTAGGCTCTGGATATTCAGCTTTCGCGTTTCTGCTAAGTACATTCCAAATAATCTCTATTGAAGTCAGAAGACTGGCCTGGCCAATTTTTGTTATCTACAATGTCATTTTGTTTTAAATAATTCATGAATGATTTCGATGTATGACATCACGCACCATTCCAATACGGCCATTTCAGAGTGTTTGGGTGTCAATCTGAGAACAGTGCAGAAGATTCGGTAAGAGTTGGATGAGTTTAATGGTGGTTACAAAGGTACGGCAGCTTGGAAAACTCACTCTGATAAGAAAAGATCTCCGGAATTTCTTGATGAGATCTAGGCCATGATTGAAAACGATCCCTCGAATCCAAATCAGATCCATAGCCAGAGAGGTAGTGCTTCTCTGGGTCAAAAGAGTGGCTGTTGGGAGACCCTATGTCTGACAACAGGACTCTGCACCATGCCACACAAACAGTCATGTCTCTCAGACAATTTCTGCAACCACTTCACTCCTTACATCTAGCCACCTAATTCCCCAGATTGCAACTTTCTTGATTATTATATGTGGGGTGCAGTTGAGTGAGAGACAAACAAAACTGCTTGTAACACCAAAGATGAACTGAAGGCAAGGATTAGGGCAGCATTCACCAACTTAAACAAGGAGACCGTCCAGAAAGGTTGCAGGAGATTCCGAAACCGTCTGAAGTCCATGGTTGAAGTCAACGGCCATGTTATTGAATAAATTTACTCTTTAGTATTTCAAGATATTTGTGCATAATTTTAGTAAATATATTTGTTAAAATGAGATGCCAGTATTATTTTCATTTTTGCGGCATTTAGACGACAATTTATCCATCGCACCCTTTAGATATTTGGAACTTACGTTTCGATTTTATAAAATGTTTCCACTTTTCGCACATCGAAGTGTTTCTCGCTTATTCGAATTGTGTGTTTAACAGATTTCGTCGTATAGATTTTCCTTTTCCATAAATCATGAATTGGATATCTTCTCACATACTATTTCGTACTTGATAAACGTTCGGCATTCGTCTAAGAATATCATTTTTCATCCGTTCGGTAACGAAAAACCATTCACTTTTGGAAGTTCACTAACATTTACTGCATTCCGTTTGCTGTAATCTTCGTTTTCTTTCCTTTTTTTAAACTGAAATTAGATCAATTAAATTATTTTGGCGTAGACAAAGTTTGATATAGTTGTCGAACCGAAGGCGTTTCGAAGCTGACTGGCTATTTCTCATGGGTGATTCTTCGATGCAAGTAACATATATTTTTTTCGTCTCGTTGATATAATATGCGTTCACGACCAAACATTTATCTCACTGAAAGAATCTTGCTCTTTAGAATAGCGTTTATAAAATTGTTTCTCACTTCAGTTGTGGGATATTCATAGAGTCTCGGCAGTTTCCATTTGAGATTTATTTGGCTCACAATGACTAAAACAACATTTCGACATTTTTTAACTGAAACACATGACAGTTGACAATAGAAGATATTAATTGAATGCAATGTGAATTTTGTTTCAAAACAGTGCTAAACTCATTTAAAATCTTAAAGTATATTTAAGTAAGTAAAGCGAAAGTGCATGCTGGGTAAAAGGTTTGGAATTAAATCTCCTGTCACAGCTTTAATTGATTCCATTTCTAAAATACTTGAAACTATGTACCTAAAGGATTTGCTGTTATGATCAGCCAGACAAACTAGTAGATCATGACCAGTGATCACGAGCAGATAAAATAGTAGACCATTACAAGTACCTCCTGCAGATAAACTAGCAGAGTATACCAGCACTCCCCCCCCCGGTACATCAGGTAGGAGATAATTACCGGTACCCCCCCAGCTAGTATACCAAACCAGTGCCGCCCGCAGATAAGCTAACAGTACATTACCATCACAAGCAGCAGGTAAGTTAGCAGACCAATTCAGTGTCCTTAGCAGATAAGTTGCAGACCATTACCAGTACCTCCAACATATAAACTAGCAGACCAAATGAGTAACCCCTGAGGATAAGTTAGGAGATCATTACCAGTACCCCCGGCAAATAAGCTAGCAGATTATACCAGTACTGCCCGTAGATAAGCTAGCAGATCATTACCAGTACCCTCAGCAGATAAGCTAGCACATCATACCAGTACCCCAGCATATAAACTAGTATACCGAACCAGTACGCCCGGTAGATAACCTTGCAGAGAATTACCAGTACTCCACCGCAGATAAGATAACAGATTATTATCAGTACTCCCACCCCGCAGATAAACCAGCAGACCATTACCCGTAACCCCTGCAGATAAATTAGCAGACCAAACGATTACCTCTCCCCTGCCGATGAGTTAGCATATCATTATCAGTACCCCCAGGAGATAAGCTAGCAGACCAAACCAGTACCTTCGCAGCTAAGCTAGCCGAACATTACCAGCATACACATCAGATAAACTAGCAGAACAAATCACTACCCATACACAGATAAGCTAGCAGATCATTATCAGTACCCCTCCCAGATAAACTAATAGACCAAACGAATACGCCCCCGCAGATAAGCTTACAGACTATTACCAGTATCCCACGGCGATAAACTAGTTGACCGAACCAGTACTCCAGCGCTCATAAACTAGCAGCCAATTGCGTGTACCACCCGCAATTAGGCTGGCAGATCAATACCAGTATCTCCAGTAGATAAACTAGCATCTCATCACCAGTATCTCCACTCCCTATGTTAAACTAGTTGACCGAACCATTAACCCCCGGCAGATAAGCTTGCAGATCATTATCAGTACCTCACTGGAAATAAGCTAGTCGACTATTACATGTATCCCCAGCTGGCAAACTAGCAGACCAAACCAATAATCCTTAACAGATCATTACTAGTAAATCTCCCAGAAAAGATAGCATACAATTATCAGTCCTCGGTAGATAAGCTAGCAGGTCATTACCAGTACCCACGGCAGATAAGCTAGCAGACTAGCAGATAATTACCAGTTCCTCCAGTAGATAAACCAGTAAACGAAACCAGTACTCCTCTACAGATAAGCTAGCAGACCATTAACAATACCCCCGCAAATATGTTAGCAACTATTACCCGTAGCTCCGCAGCAAAACTAGCAAACCCTACCAGTACTGCCCGTAGATAAGCTAGTAGATCATTACCAGTACTCCTAGGAGATATGCAAGCAAACCATTACCAGAACACGCGCAGATAACCTAGCATACCATTACCAGTAACCCCCACAGATAAGCTAGCACACCGTTACCAGTCCCACCCCTAGATAAGCTAGCAAACAATTACCAGACCCCCCACCTACAGATAAGCTAGCAGAGCAAACCAGTACCTCTCGCAGATAAGCAATGAAACTTTTACCAGTACACTGCGCTGATAAACCAGTGCTCCGCGCCAGCAGACAATTGCCCGCAGTCCCTTCAGTTACCTGCATTACCCATCCACAGATACGCTTGCAAACCATTACCAGTATGCCCCGCTTAGCAGATAAATATGTAAACCATTATCAGAAGACCCCTGTTGTACCATGCGTAGATATGCTAACAACCATTGACAGTACCCCCAGCAGAAGCTAGCAGATGAAACCAGTACCTCCTGCCAATAAGTTATCGGATCATTACCAGTAGCACCTCCCCGCAGATATATTGGCCGATCATTACCAGTAGCCCCTCCCCGCAGATATACTGGCCGATCATTACCAGTAGCCCCTCCCCAGAGATATATTGGCCGATCATTACCAGTAGCCCCTCCCCGCAGATATATTGGCCGATCATTACCAGTAATCCACAGCAGATAATCTATCAGACCCTTACTAGTACATTCTCCCTGCTGCAGATAAGCTAGCAGAAAACTACCTGTATCCCCGCAGATAAACTCGCAGAACATTAGCAGTATCCCCGTCGTTATATACCAGTACCTCGCAGGTAAGCTAACAAACAATTACCTGTGCTCCCCACCCGTAGATATGCTAGCAGACCGTTACCAGTAGCACCTCTCGCAGATAAATTGGCCGAACATTACCAGTACCTCCCGTAGATAAGATAGAAGATCATTAACAGTACCTCCCAGCAGATAAGCTAGCAGGCGATTAACAATAACCCCCGTAGATAAGCTAGTAGACAATTACAAGTACACCCCACCCACAAATAAGCAAGCAGAAAATTACCAGTACTTCTCATATGTAAATACCGCCAAACAGAAGAAAGTGAAAAATTTCGTTCTGAAAATAAAAAAAAAGAGATTTATATAAAGAGGTTTCAGGAAGGATTGATCTTACCTTGGTAAATCCTTCGATTTGGTATCCGTTGGGAGCGTCTTCGTTGATCATATAAAGATCGTAGACAACTGGACCAGTGAATGGAAAGAATGGAGCCTCTTTGTGATGTGAAGCATTTGGGAACTTGAGAATTTGACAAAAACTCAGACCTGTTACTTGCTTCATGAATTTGCCTGTGCAAATCTCGTGTTTTTTCACATTATCGACAATCATTCTCTGTTTTTGTTCGGCATTTCGATGGACGATGTAAAAATCAGTCCTTGTGAAGTAGAAAAAAAGTCCATTCTTAATCAAAATGATTATTGAATTAATAAAAGAAGCCAATTGATATAAGACAAAATGTTGAAAAGAAATGTTTCTTCAAAGAACTTACTTGAGGTTGAAAATTTCCATCTTCTTTTGAGGAATCTGTAAATCAAATTTGTTATTACGAATATCCAGTTTAGCTCCGGTACTTGTGTGGGCAACTGTCACCATCTTTAGACCAGCTCTAGACACATGTGCATCTACAGACATTTCACCTTTCACTTGGATTGAAGCACTGTAAATATCAAGATTACAAATATTATTAGATTGCATTCGATGTCATTCAACGAAAAATTTCGACAAAATCATTATTTTCCAGTTCCTATTTCGACAAATGTTTTCAAATGTGGTAAAGGATTTACCTTGGTCTGAAGTCGATATTTAGTTCATAGTTTGGTCGTTGAAATAATGCCTTAGCATCAAGAGAAATACTTCCTGTGGTAGAAATAGTGAGGTTGAGAGGAAGACCGACGCAGGTGGGAATAATCATACGGCTATCAAGAAGCGCCATAGTTTTACTGAATGACAACGATTGCATATTCATCAGTCTCTTCAGGGAAGACTGCAATTCATTCAGGGATTTATCATCCCAATAACGAAGTTCATTTCCAAACACTCTCAGGTAAGCAGAAGCACGGAACGCATCCATACTTTTATCAAACTGGAAAAAATGTAAATTTATTTAAAGACATTCATGAAAAGTTAATAGTTATTGACATCTATTTTCTTTCTTAGCATATATTTGTCAAAATGAAATAATTGTTTTTAATATTTATTTTAAGAACGATCGGTTCTATTCATATCAACTATGACTATGAACGATCCATTCTTATGTCTTGGCTCTTTCCTGGAGTTTTCTACCTAGCCAATTAGAATGGTCATGCTATTAGAATAGGTTGCAATTCACAAAAATTATTAATAACTTAAATATTAGGGTGTTCGAAAAGCAATTACGTATGACACCGCTATAAATTATGAGTCAACCAATGAAAAAGGATTCAGTGTTGAATGGTAGGAAACTGTGTCTAGAATTAGTTTATCATTTCTTCTATAGGAAAATTGTTCATAGTGAATTTCAAAGTTTTATTGGGGGATGTAGGTTCCTCATGAACTTTCGTTTACGAACCGAACACAACGTTTCACTAAACCTTTCACTTGTTCATCACATTGTCACAGGCGATGGAAAATGGGTTTTGTATGTAAAGAGAAAACGAAAAAAACAAAAAAAACCCCCCAAAAAACCCCCAAAAAACAGTGTTTATCATAAAATGATCAACTAGTGTCAACATCAAAACCGTGACTTCATCAATAGAAGCCATTGTTTCGTGTATTCTGATGGAATATAGAAGGTGTCGTTCATTATGAGCTTATGGAACAAGAAGATAAAGAAGCATAAATTCAGGCATGTATTGCCAAAAACTTAATCGGTCAAACGACATATTACGACAAAAGTGTCCTGTCTTGTTAATTGGAAAAGGTGTTATGGGCAGACCCTGCAAAATAAACCCAAGCAGATTTTGTATCGACAGATATTCATTAGAACATTTCGTAAGTAGCAGAACATTCAAAAAACAAAGAATTTGAGAAGAGTCATTCAATTATTTGTTTTTGTTTCTTAAAGGTGTAATCGAAAGTTTGCCCTACGCCTTCAGCTGCTGTCGTTGAGACTAAAGGTGATTACATTTTTTATAAATCATTTTAAAATAAAGTAACATGCATTTGTTTTTATATATTTTCTGATAAAATTCTTTTCTGAGCAACCTAATATAACAAAGAATCTCAACAAATATTTCAGTAGAAAATAAGTTTTTTCCGATTTGCTTTTACTTACATTTGCTTCAGGTTTCCATCTGATGTTTGGCTCTTTTGCTTCATTTTTTCTAAAGATATTTTCCAGAATTTTCTCCACGCCTTGAACTCTACCCCCAAACTCCAGGAAATTGATGGCATGACCAAATAAGTCAATGGTAAGATTCAAGTTGGCCGATCTTGGTATGAAAGATTTCTGTGAAAAGATGACATTACTGTCTACTTTGGCACCCATATTGATTGAATCAAGGAAAAAGGATCCTTCGTAGTTTCTGGAGAATTTTCTTTGGTCAAGGTTAAATTCTTTCTTGAGTTCTTCGTCTTGGACAATATTACGAATGTCCTGCATGTGTGGGTCCGATGATTCCATCATGTTTGTCAGATGAGACCACACAAACGATCCGACTTGATTGGACTTTTCTTTTTCTAACACTTGACGTACTTCAGACAAAACGTTTCGACTTGGACACTTCATCAGGGCAATGTACGCGTTGAGACGGAGCTCAGAATCCTCAGATTCATCACGGAAGACACCCATCAAATCAGATCGCTATACAAATTAATACAAACATACAGAGTTATTTATGGAGCTGAGTCGTACAAGCATATAAAACAATACAAATGTATTTATAATTATTTTTTGTGTGTAATTTCCATCATACTTTCAGCTTCTTAAACCAAATAATAAAAGAAATTTCAAATGGAATTATTTTGAGATCCATAGAGATAAATAATCTTAAAATAAACTTTGAGAATTATTTTCGTTTTTTCTAAATTCAATAACCTTTATTATATTATTGAAATGTATGAAATGAACGAGAAACGAAACTGTGGTGAACCTACCATAGCATCACATGGAATTCTTCGGAAGGCGTCCATAGCTGCAATTCTTATTTCCTCACGGACATCTCGACGAGTGAAACAGCGAGTCAAATGAGACACAGTCTCATGTGAATGACCAATGTTGCCAATTGCTCGAAGAGCAAAGATGATTCTTCTGGCATCACCATTTTGGGTATTGCAATCGTGGGTGTGATCTATCAGTTTTCTGAGGAGAGTAGTGATTTCGGAATCTTTTCCGCAGTCAGGTCTTACATTGCAATAACTGCTTGCCAGAGATGACACAGCGAGTAGGGTATTACCAGAGACATCACGTTCGTCTAACAAAGGCTATAAATAAGTGAAATTGATAGGTATAAGCGATAATAAATGTTGATTTATATGTTTAAATATTTGACTAGAAATCATAATAAAATATGACAATCCCGAAACAAATTATGATCAATAATTTTAATATATGAATACAAAGTATTGATTAAAATGTTGTTGTGTAAGCATGTGCCTTACCGTAGCGGCTGCAACCATTTCCTTTGTAGGATGATGGACAAATGATAATGACAATAGCCACATTTCAGCTTCGCTGCCGGTGACACGTTTCTTGGAGATGAGGTCTTGGATCATGCCAACTGAAGCTTCAGTTCCTACCATTGGAATGGCATCGTGGAAATATTGCCTTTAAAATAAAAGAAAGCATTTGTATTTCGATAAATATTTGGTTAATGAATATGAAATTGACTCATTCAACCCATCACTTTGATTGTTTTATTTTGAATCTTTGCAGATGAGACGATATTTTTGCTACTAATGTGTTACCAATTGAGCTTGAAGCTTGAGTCCTGTCGCCTATTTGGACGGGAGAGAAAAGTTATTTCGTAAGCCAACATTTGTTCTAATCTGCAATGAAAATTGGTTGATTCTTAGCAACGTATCAAAGAAAGTAGTAAAACTTAATTGAAAAGCGAAATTCTTACTTGATACGATCAGCATTGGGAGCACAGATGGTCCTTTGGTTGATTTTCTTGTAAACTCTTGAAAGAACATCTCGGTCAACCTGACGCATATGTCCAATCAATTGGTTAACCATTTCTGGAACTTCAGGGCGAATATCTTCGGCTGCTTTCTGGCAGAGTTCCTGCAATTTAGCCTCAATTTTATCCTCTTTATCTTGCTTACTCGGAATGTCATCTTGGTGATGGAACAGCAGCGTACTTCTCTGGTTAAAGTTTTCTGAAAATGATGACGGCAATGATTAATCTCGTACGTTGATAGAATTTAGTTTAATACAAGCAAATACATGAATTCCTATGTGATTTCGAAAGAGTGTAAAATGCTAGTCAATGCTTTTAAAACGTCTTAAACGTCATGAACCAATTAAAACCATAAGCAAATGATAAACAAACTAACCACGAGATGGACGTCCAGCACTTCTTTTGTTGGTGAAGGTCAAAGTTTGTTCACTGCTGGTCATGGCACCGTTCTTTCCATAAGAGAATGGTCTGAAAACATGTTCTTCTGAACATGTTGAACTTTGCAAGATGTTAGAGCCGAGATCCAGTGTCTGGGAACATTTATATTCACTCTTCATCAGAGGGAGAGATTTGACAAACTGGAAATGAAATAACAAATATGATAAATCCATTATTCTGACAACTGTAAAAATAAAATGGAATTTATTATAAAAAACAAAAAACAAAACAAAATCAGGGAAGGTAAGAAAATACTCACTGAAGGTACATTGTATCCGATAGATTGGACAGCCAGACGGTAACCTTCACGGTCATTGCAGCTGAGTAGGTTTTTCGTCTTCTTTACAAGCATTATTCTTCGACCTTCATCTAATATTTTGTATTCAGAATCACAAGAACCAACAACGTCAGTCTGAAATAAAGTCACAGCAGTTTATTAGGACGGACGTCACTTGGAGTTGTCATTTTACAAATTTTTTTTTTATAATAAAAATGATTTTTAAACTGATTGAGACGAACCTCGGTAAGATTTTGGTCACGATCGAAACTGTCCATTGAATTTTGGAAAGCGGAGAGGATGCCTCTTTTGATGTTCAGAGTCCATATTGATTCTCCTTCCGTTGAACAGATGTGATCAATTCGGCCATCTTGAAATGAGAACTTCAAGGCGTGCTTCATCATGGCTTCCTTGAAAGCCTGAGAATTCTGTTGGTCTTCAGAATCTCGAAGAGAAGCGTCCTTTATCTGGAAGGAAACATCATTACTTCAAAGATTATACGGTAATAAATCAAACATTTAATAGATTCAATTTATCGAATCCAGTCAATAAGAAATGAAGATCATTGTTACGATAACATTGACGAAATACATGGTCATGTACAGAGTTATTTCAATCGTGAGAATAACCTGAAGGAGAAAAAAAGGGCAAAAGAACTGGAGGCAACTGAAGAAGAGAAAGAGTTTTTCATAGAAGAGAAAGAAAATTAATTTGGGAGGAAGGAAAATATTAAAGAAGTAATAACTAAAAGTTTGTAGATTAAATAGCAAATTCTATTAAATTTAATTTCACTCACAAGTATTAGAGACACAGATATCAAAAGACGACGATAGAATTTCCCAGTGTTGTGCGTGTTTCATATGTAAGGGTAATTCAGCCTTTGTTGCTATTTCAACTGATATATGCTTGCATTCTCCTTAAGAATATCGTACAATTGACAAAAATGACATGGAATTCATTGATTTTCTCTTATTGATAAAGTGTACTTTGTCCGAAAGCGGAAATTCTTTATATAAATATTTTGTAATTTTTTAACTTACCCTCATGACAAGGTCGCATTTGGTGATAGGTTCAATCTCAACATTGGCATTGATGTTGATAATGGCAGAGTCTTCGGAGGCACCGTTCATTTTTGTTGTTGTTTTGGCATCGTATGAGAATTCGTAGACGGTTCCTGGTTGGTAATCGAATTTGTTGGTGTCTGAAAATATTAAAGATTTTAATGTGATGCATGACAGAATCAAAAAGGATTTTCAAACTCTGTTACTTGTCATTCTGTAAAATGATCCTGGATCCTAAAAGGGCATCACACAAACTCGTTAAAATTTTCTTCTGTTTATTTTGCATAAACGATAAAAGTGAAGCATGGAGTCAAACCGTGAAAATGTTGTCTTGTCAAAAATAAAATATTTTTTTTTCTTTCCAACCAAAGTTTCTGAAAATGTTAACCTACTATAGCATCACATGAGATGTAACAGGACACTGAGCCTTTTTTAAATGATAATTCCATGAAATTACAGGATGAAATTTTGGAGGGACCACTAATTGCATAATAATTATTAAAATCTCAGGAGAATAGGTTGAATGGCTGAGAATAAAATTAAAAACGAAACGCGTTATATTTGTTTTAAAATATTAAAATGAATTTTTAAGAACTTGTCCAAGGGGAATCGAAACCAAAAACATTAACAGAATTGACAAGATTAAAACAATGTTCCCAACTCTATCCGCTTTTCGCTGATAAGAAGAAGACATGATTAATGTGTTGTCCGAATTTATTAGGTCCTGAGAAATTAACTACACTATATTTCCAAAATGTGTGTGTTCTTACAAATTATGTTAGACAAGGAACAAAGCTTCTGGTTCGTGTTAATCCCTAAGATTGAATGTGACAAAATCTTACTACGCTCACACGCAGGAATTATGCAATATTGTCTGTGGTACACAACGTACATCCAGGATTCATACTAGATTTCACTGTCATTCACAATACAGTAGAATTTTGAGAAACCTATTGAGATGTCACACCGGCCACAACTGAGGAGGGAAAATAAAGCAGGATGATCCGTAAGGTTGGAATTACTCAGCAAAGCTAGCAGAGCTAGCAACTAACAACTGAGGAAGAGAAGAATAATAGACAAAACTCGGAGCCGATGGAATGTCTTTGACATGTGAACAGTGAGAGTCAGAGAAGTCCTTCGGAAAGTGTCCATATCTGCAATTATTTCTTCAGGAAAATATTGACAAGTGAAACAGCGAATCACGTTAAGGACCAATGTTGCCAATTTTCTCAAAGTGCAGAGGTAGTTCTTCTGGCATCTTCATTCTAGGCATTGCAGTCATGGGTATGAGCCATCAATTTTCTAACGAGAGTAGTCGTTTCGGAATCTTTTCCACAGTCAGGTCGTACAATGCAATAACTGTTTTACAGGTGACAAAGATGTACAGGTGATGAATCTATTGTCGATGGCATAGTGTAACTATTGATTAGTACTCTTGACCGTGTTTGAATCAAGGCTCTTTCAATCAATGTGCCGCCACCAACTGTTAAGTGTCTACAGATGTTATCAGAGCCGTTGTTATTGAAAACTAGACACTAAATGCAGAGTAGAAAACCTTAAAAGTTAAAAATGACGCTGGAAAGTTTTGCATACTTTTAATATATAATATACTCTTCTCTTAGTCTTACTCTGTTCCCACTTTTAAATTAGTCTTTTGTTATCGTTATAAAGAGACAGAGAGCCATTCTCTTTTGGAAGATTAATGCAACACGATGGCGGCAGAATTCCATACTTTTGGATTTGAAAAATTCAGATTAACAATATTTCCTTCCTCTCTCGCATCCACACACGTATAATTGAACGATTACCTTATATAAATTCATTGAACTTTTCAACTCTATTTCTAAATTTTTTTGCTGACTTCATATAATTAAGAATTGAAATTGAAATTTCAAATAAAACATCTACGCTTGAATATGGTTGACACACACAAATGTTTGGATTTTAAAACCGATTAGAAGAACTGTAAATAATTCCTTCCTTGAAGAAGCAACTTAATTGTCGGTTTTAACAGAAATCGTTATTGGATTGTGTCATTTTCTTCGAGTCGGGAATAAAACAAATTGATCGTTTCAAAAGTGAAGGATTTTTGTTTAGTTTTAATATTTCATTTCAATTGGGTTTTATTTAAAACTTTTACAATGTGATAGCCGTAATATTAGCAGTGAAACGAAAATTAATCACAAGTAATTAATTCAAAAGCAAACTGTAATATTCCACTTACCACGACATTGCGCTGCACACAAGTTGAGATCTCTGAACTGGTGAACTGGGCCTGAAAGAAAGGAAAAAATGGTTTTCTTTCAATGAAGACAAACAAAACAGACAGAAGTAAGATTATGAAGATATGTTAAACAGATAACGGATAACATATGAACTAGTTATCAAGGAAGCATCCTCTCAAGAGTCTGTTTCACAAAATATTAGTTCTTGGCAAAAAGCTATCCGATTGGTGAAACTTCATTGTGGATTGATCTAGATTTAAAAATATATCAGCAATTTAGAAAAGATCATGCTATATATATATATATATATATATATATATGGATACCCGTCTACTAGGGTGGCTATCCAATCCCTATTGCAGACGCTCGCTCAGGCACATTTGAGTTTGCTCAACACTCGCAGAGCCCACCTGTAGTTTATACTGCAACTATGCTGAGAAGACCTTAGTTACAGTTTCTGGGAGAGAGCATGTTATCTAGCGGGATCAAAATTATGGGAAGCCAACAAAGCGTAATTATGTTTTTGTCAGGTTTCTTTTAGAGTTAATGTTTTTACATTATTTGTCATCTTAAACTTGGGTTTGTTTATTTTATTACTAGCAGCCATACCCAGCTGGTCGATCAGAAAAAGCGATCAATCAGAATGGAGCAAAAACAGTAACATATTTAGATGTAACAAAGTCTATCTTCTTCAATTACTTTAAAGTACTTCCATTAAAAACATTTTGAATTAATGCAGTTACTTATATAACAGAAGTAGTCTGTATTTATTCAATTGAAGTTAGCTGAGGACATGAAGAGGTAAAACAGGCAACATGAAAACCCACTTCAGACCACAATTATTTTGGAGTTTTTGAAATTCAATTTGTCAGTGTGCTACCAGAGATGTAAAAAGAGGATAAATTGCTAAGTTTGAAGAAAATTGGTTGAAATATCAACGAAAAATAAGAAAGAAACCAGTAAAAAATGTTCGCTATTTACGAGTGTTTTCACTATATATGGCTGGACTCAATTATCGAATTAAATGACTGTTAAACAATCAACTTATTGTTGGCTACTATTGAGTGAAGTTTGTATTACATTGCTTGGAAGTTGAGGAAGATTTTAGTTTAAAATTTCGATTTTTCATTTTTCGCGGTTTGTCGCTAAACGCAATGGCGTTGAAATAAAAATGAGGTATCGTTGACCTTGTCATGATGTAAGTAACCTACATACCGATTTTGAACGAAATCGGAGGAAAAAAGTTAAATTTATCGATTTTTGATCGGCTTTATCGATTATTGTTTTTCAAAAATTTATCGATTTCTTACGCTAAGAACCCATCTCTTACATTGTACAATGTATGTGTCAACTTTGGTCAAAATCGGTTGGATGGATCTCGAGTGAAAAGGTATCACACAAGTAGACAGATAGACACACAGATATCCTCTGTTTTATATATATGGAGGTATCATTATTTTATTTTGTATTAATGGATTACGTTTTTACATTTATTTATTTGTATACGTTCTTCAGTTCTAAAGTTTTGTAGAAGTTTTTAAATAAAGTATATTAGTTTTACATTATAGTTCATTAGTTGGCCAGTTTTTGGAATTGTAATTGTGTAATAGAATTTATTCGATTCTGATAGCGCAATAGGAATTCATTTTCGTGTTTGCATTTAAAACACAAGATTAGCATTTATATTATTTACACGCGGACCATTGTCAGCATCTTTCTTGTTGTTATCACAACGTTTCAGCCTTCACTTGGTGTTTATCGGTCCGTGTAACTTTCAGAAAATTTCAAACTGAACCCTTTATTTAATTTACGGGAATAGATGGTTCACGTTCAGCGAAACGTTATAACAACAGCAGCAACAACAACAGCAATAAAGATAAGGGACAATAGTCCGAGTGCAAATAATGTAAATCATAACTCTTTATTCCAGAAATTCAAATAGAAAAAAAAACAGCTTATTTCCAGATTTAGACAAGTAAACCAATTCTCATTATCCTACCTATAACCACATAAGAATTTCAAAGAAGAAAAAACGATTAACCCATAAACTAATAAAAAAGATTAAACTTTAAAAGCTAAGATGAAACTTCAGAACTAAACAATGAATAAAAATGGAATAAAATATAATGAAAATATATAGACGATAAAATACAATAATCTAAAAAACAGCGCTAAGAAAAAAAAAAAGAAAAAGAAAAAAAAGAAACTGCCAAAAATTTTTCGTTTCCCATAAGCCCCCAAATGGTCTAATGATATAGAATATAAACAAAGGGATGAGTATCATGTCAGATCGCTTAAGGTGTAAAAATACCAGTCATTATGCAATGTTGAATTTTATGCTCAAACCTTTTACATTTAGCATTTTTTCTTAGAGTTGTAGTCATATTTGAAAACTACAAATTAATAAAAATATGATCATTTGTAAATCACATGTGTGCCTCTTGGCCATTTTTCAGTGTAACTTTTCTCTTCATTTTGTCCCATTGCCAGTCATCTTAAAAAATGTCTTGTCATTAGTATGCTATAATGTTAGACAGGGAAAAATGTTTACGATTGAATATCCGAGCAATCCAATGTCAATTTAAGGCAATCTCCGCGAAATGGTGGCAATATTCATTGTTAGTTTGGACAGCTGATGGCAGTCATATATTAGACGATAGCACGTGTATACGCATGCATATATATATATATATATATATATATATATATATATATATATATATATATATATATATGGTACAGGTAATAAATCCATTATTATAATTCAAGTGTATCCTAATAATATAAAATATTAAAACAAAGTATATAAATTACATAAAGCATTCAAACGTCAAAGCATTAGTATTTTTAGACTCAAAGACCTTAAGTCTAAAAATGCTAACGCATTGACGTTAGCTGAAATAGTCTATAGTCATGAGGTAATTTGGGATTTCTCTGTTATGTAATTTAATATATATATTCACAATTTATTAACGTGTAAGGAGAGCCAGTGCGTGAGGATATCTGTGTGTGTGTGTGTGCATGTTTGTGTGTGTGTGTGTGAGAGAGAGAGAGAGAGAGAGAGAGAGAGAGACGCCAGATGCACAAACGCAGACATGACGTAATATCATGACAGCCGTGCTAGGATGAAATAATTGACATAATTTTTCATCTGTTATGCAACAAAATAAAGCAGTTTTTTTTTATTATGACGAAACGAAAACCGATATGTCTATCTATCTATCTATCTATCTATCTATCTATCTATCTATCTATCTATCTATCTGTATATTAGTGAATATACATAATATCCAACGTCGATAGCACGACTCGGAATTTCATGCAGTTGCTGCAATCTTCAGGTGCAAATGCAATCTGACCGTTAATTCGCATTCTCGCGGTGATGATTCAAAATTTTGTGTCAAAATTTGTTTATCTAATTATTGCTGCCTGAAATATTAGAATTAACTAATAATAATTTATATAATTTAAATTTATAACTTCGAAAGCGAAATAATAAAAAATTAAATAAATTAAAATAAAAAAAAATAAATAAAAAATTGAATTTAAATTTGAATTCAAAAGTAAACAAAATCTCAAGGGAGTAACTCTCATTTTTCAAAAATATCATAGCAATATCAAATACTCGATTTATTTATAACGTGTGTTTTTATAATTTCACCTTATAAGTATAAGGCTTGATTCCAAACATCAGTTGTAGGTACCTCCATGAGATCGCTAAAAAAAGAGCATAGCATGATGAAAAAGACGCCAAACTTGACGAAAACAAAATGTTATCGTCTAAACGCTTATGTTATTATTAAGAAGAAAGACCAAAGTTTTTATTAATTATTTAAAAAATTTTTTCCATTTTTAGAATATTCTAAATTTTGATTAAAAAAAACCTTGTTTCTTTTTGTATCACTGGAACTAGTAAAATAACATACAATTTTTAGCAGTTTTTTCTTGTATGACACACATTAATTTGGAAAATCTTGCAAAAATAAAAAATAATTGTCGGATGTTAATGAAACTTTCAGAAACTATTTACAGATGATCGAAATTATTATAAATGTTTTTTTTTTTTATTAAAGTCATGGCAGAAATACTTTTTTATATTTATTACCCACCCCCATAACTAATTTTATGAAAACGCTAGAAATTCGATCGCATCGTGTTTAGTAATTACAGTAGTTAAAAGCACAAGGCTTTGAGGAATGCAAATCATGTTTTTTTGTTTTTTCTAAATTGGATCCGCAGCACCTGAAAATCAGCTTTGAATTGTAACATACAAAACTCAATAAAACAAAGATATTATTTAATTTCAAATGCTTTTATTTGTTTTTAGTTGTTTTTATGAATATGGACAATATTTTCTGAAAGCAAAAAATTTTTTCGATGAAAAATGAATTTTTAATACAATTATTTGTTATTTCACTAATTATAATAGATTTTTACATTTAAGTTGTTAAAATATTATAAAATTAGTTAAAAGCCACATCGGGTTTTCTAAGTCTTCTTATGAGATAGATCTTTTTTTAGCGCGTTGTAAATTGTATCATTTTGACTAATCAGAAGATCCGCAATAATTAAGAAATGTAATTTTGTGTTTATAATCGGGCGGTAATTATAAAGTACGGAAGACCAAGCAGAATATAATTAAGTTGTTTTATTTGAGTTCAGCATTGTTCTCCGCTGTTAAGGCCTTATATTTGCGAAACACGTATGGAGAAGTTAATTTGATTTTTCAATTTCAACTGAGAAGGGTACCTACAAGTATCAGTATCATCTTATGAAATTTAACTACTGCTGCTAAACTTTAATTTATATGATCTTATTTTTATATTAATCTCAGTTATGACATTTTTCCATAAATGAAATCTCAAAATTAATAATAAAATGAATGGAAATACAAATAACACAGTAAAATGTAATAAATGTACATAAAATTATAGTATTTTATGTACACTTCTGATAAAATTTCATAAATTAATTAGATACATTTCTTATGAAATTTAATCTCACTCTTAAGTCTTATTTTTTTTTATTTCTTTATTATATTTTTACCATAAAGCATCATAAACGTAAAGATGAAAGCTAAGTACAAAAAAAAAAAAAAAAAAAAATTAAAAATTAGAGCGCTGAAAGTTTTCCTTAAAAGTAACGAAGTAAATAATTTGTTCACTTATCTAAATAATTTAACTTCCTTCCATCCGTAGAAAGAATTATCCTCCCGTAAGTTATCTAAACGTCATGAAAATGTCTTTCGTCACCTGTCAAGTGACGCGAAATATTACGACCTGCTTTGTTTTATTTTGAAATTACATTTTTTCGGCGCAGAAGGTAAGTTAAGCTTGGTTCAAAATATTTTAAATAAACATTATAATTTCTGATTCTATTAAAATAAGTTTTGAAAAAATGATAATTGATTTTTAAAAGAATTTCAAAGTGAGATTTTCATCTTTTTTATAAAATGGAAAAAAATGATTGAAAATGATGGATTATCTGTCCTTTTTTTGACAAAAAAAAAGACAAAACAAAACAAAAAAAACCAAGATTTTTAACGAAAATTTCGGACGTGCTAGGAACGATTAAAAAAATGTAAAAAAATACCCCCAAAATACTTTGATCTTTCCTACTTAATATTAATATGAACATTAGACGATAAAATTTTGTTTTCGTCAAGTTCGGCGATTTTTCATCATGCTATGCTCTTTTTGTTTACATTTCCTGGAGGTACCTGTATGAATGGAAATACAAATAACTCAGTAAAATGTAATAAATGTACATAAAATTATAGTATTTATGTGCACTTCTGATAAAATTTAATAAGAAAGGTACCTATAAATTAAATAGATACCTTTCATATGGAATAAAAAATTTAATCTCACTCTTGTTTTAACAGTTTTATTTTAATTTATTTATAATATATTTTCCATAAAGCATCGTAAACGTAAAGGTGAAAGCTAAGTACAAAAAAAAAAAAAAAAAAATTAGAGCGCTGAAAGTTTTCCTTAAAAATTACGAAGTAAATGATTTGTTCACTTAAATCTAAATAACTTCACTTTTCACCTCCCGTAGAACAAATTATGATCACGTAAATCCGTCAATACGTCATTCAACACTTGTCAAGTGACGCGAAAAGTTATGACCTGCTTTGTTTTATTTTCAAATTACATCTTTTCGGTGCAGAAGCTAGGTGAACCTTGGTTCAAAATATTTCAAATATACATTATAATTTCTGATTTTCTTAAAATAAGTTTTGAAAAAATGATAATTGATTTTTAAAAGAATTTCAAAGTGAGATTTTCATTTTTTTATAAAATTGAAAAAAATGGATGCCATAATCGATTATCTGTCAATTTTGCTGACTCAAAAAAAACAAAAAAAAAAAACAAGATTTTTTCGAAAATTTCAGACGTTCCGATTAAAAAATTTAAAAAAATACGCCAAAAATACTTTGATCTTTCCTCTTAATAATAACACGAACATTTAGACGATAAAATTTTGTTTTCGTCAAGTTTGGTGTCATGTTGTGCTCTTTTTTAGCGATCGCATGGAGGTACCTAGATAACGCCAACTTATTATTTTTTTGGTTTTATTTGCATCCTTACACTATATTTCCATCCTGAGTATTAATTTTGTTATTTGAGATTATTACAATAATATTTTGTCAAAAATGAGAGTTGCCTCCCTTGATATTTTGTTTACTTTTGAATCCAAATTTAAATTCATATACTTTTTTAAAAAATTATTTTTATTTTTTATATTTTTAATTTATTTAATTTTTTATTTCTTCGCCTTTCGAACTTATAAATTTAACTGATATAAATTATTATTAGTTAATTCTAATATTTTAGGCAGCAATAATTAAAAAACAAATTTTCACATAAAATTTTGGAATGATCACCACGAGATTTTGCAATCAAAAGACTTTCTGTACATTTTCGCCTTAGTATATTCCTTTCTCTTTTATTTAAGGTATCATTTTTTAAATTAAAATTATTGCAAGACTCATTACAATGAGTGACTAACGTATTATTGAGTGTGTTCTTTTGGAAAAGATCTCTTTTGTGTTCATATATTTTATTTCGATTCCTCGTAAAAATCATTACAGTTCATACAGTAAATTCTTCCTTCAATGTTTAGGTTATATTATTTTGTTAGTATTAAATCTCTTAATGCTTCAGAAGTAGCTGTAATAAATTTTCTGTGAAGCTCAGATAAATTCTTTTCAATTGCAATTGTGTTGGTCGCTAAAACTAAAAAGTCATGACCTTTTTGCGTTATCATTAATTTGTTCTTTTGTTGTTTCGCGTTAAATATGAAATAATTAGAGTATTGGCGCTTAAAAATATTATGAATGTATTTTTCTTCATCACATAAATTTAAAGGACCACAAGTACGGAGGGCTCTTAAATCAATTACATGGGATTACATTACATTGATTACTGTGGATCATCCACAGTAAATTGGCGTCTACGGTCTAGTTTCCTAAAGGATTTCACTTTACGGGACACAGATATTCTGTTATGATCTGAATGTGGAATACTTAATAGCAAAAAGGATAAATACAAAAGGCAAAACAATATGGAAATTGAATGAGATTAGTTTGACTACATTGTGCAGACACGTTACAAAAAGAAGGCTTAATTTCAGTGTTCACACACCGTCAACAATTTTTTATTTTTATATCTCTTTCTCCTAAGGATATATAATTCTATCGAACGAAAACGTAACTTTATGACTCCGATAAAGGCCTTCAAGAGGACGAAACACATTACACAGATTTTTTCCACTTTGTCATTTAAGTCAGAGGTGGGTACAGAAAAATTCTAAGCCGCCTTATTTCCACAAGATGATCAAATAAGCTGGTGTTTTCGGTGTGAAGACATCTTGGTTAGGCCAAGGACTTTTATTTTGAATGCAACATATTTTTATTATTTGAAATCGTATTATTTCGAGAAAATAATAAATAAAATACTGTTAAAAATAAACACAACGTCTACTCAAATACAAGTATACACTTAAAATAACGTTTAAAATTATATATATATATATATATATATATATATATATATATATATATATATATATATATATATATATAGAGAGAGAGAGAGAGAGAGAGAGAGAGAGAGAGAGAGAGGCAGTTTATAATCGCCAGAGGAGACACATTTGTGGTGTTGAAACAAATTTTTCAATCGTGTAGCGATTTTTAACATGTCTTTGTTCTAATATGCTAAAATAAATAATATTTAGCTTTACTCTGTATTGAGCCCTCTTAAATTAAATGTTACGGACAGTGGAATTATACTCCATTTATTCTCATTTTACCTGGATATATATCTATATATCTATCTATATATCTATCTATATATTTATATATATATGTGTGTGTGTGTGTGTATGTGTTTGTGTATGTGTTTGTGTGTGTATGTATATATATATTTACATACAAGGGATACGGAAATATTCTAAGCTCGCTTTATTTCAAGAAAAGGATTAAATAAGCGCTGGTGTTTTCAGTGACAACGTATCTTGGTCGGATGAAAAACATTTTAGCGCCGCCTCGTCCAAAAAATTCAAATACAGACGAAATATTTTCAAACGTAAATATTAAATTTTATAAAAGCAATGGAACTAGAAAATAAAATTAAGAATAAAATGAAACTGGATTATTTTGTTCGCAATCAGAGAAATAATTCTGCAGCAATTTCGGATCAAATACGGTCATTTTGCTTCGTAAAATCTTTGTTTCAATTTCGCGCCACATTTTTATCACTCTAATGATGAAAATCTTTGCATTTACGTATTTTTAGTTGAGGGCGAATTTCATCAAGTGGTATTGTAGGCAGCGTCTCAGTTGATTTTGTTGACCAGGACCTCCTGATTCCCCACCTTTTTAAGCAATTCACCCCAAGGCGGGAGTGTGTTACTAACACGCAAAAACTTACAGATGATACAGAACAAGAGTAAAGAGGCGTGTTTGGTGGAAGGATAATGAGAAGGATGGGGAATAAGATTAAGGCATCAAAAGATGTCGATTGGCATTACACTTGAATATTTGAAGATTATAGTTATCAAGGAAGCAAGCAAGCGGAAGGGAGTTTCACAGACGGGAAAGGTGAGAAAAGAAGCTGTCTTTGTAGAAGAGATTGTTCGACAGTGAAACGGTGGAACCGAGATGCCAACCTAGTAGCTCGCTTAAATTCATGCAGTTTGGGAACAGGCGAAAGTAGCTCGTCGGAAGAATTGCCGCGAAAATACTTCTAGAAGAGACAGAGGGAAGCCACGGCACATCTTTAAGAAAGCGACTGTAGACGAGATGCCAGATCAGAACTATTACTTTGTATATTTTGGGAGTTTGTCGAGGACCTCGAGACGTACAGCTGAGGCACCAGACCATATATGACAGCAATATTCCATGAAAAGACGGATGGTCGGTTTATAGATTTGAAGGATGGACTTTCTGGTACGACACAGAGAACCAACTTTCCTTGTGGTAGATGAAGCTATTGATTCAATATATTTATTTCACCTCATATCAGCGAACAGCGTGAAACCAAGCAGGCGTAACAATGCGCTCTCGAGGAGTTGGACATCAGCTATTCTGATCGGAGACAGGGAGGGTTCTCTATGGTGGGTAAAGGAGAGCAGTTTCGTTTTGGAGGTATTAAAGTTTGCAAGACATTTCCTTCCCCAGTCAACCACAGATTGGAGGTCCTTTTCGAGATCAGCGGCCAGGTTAGTTTTGTCAACGTCTTGAAAAACGTCGAGATTCCATTAACGATATCTTCATAGATTCTATTTTTATAAGAAGAACAATTTTAAAATTGACAATCTAATTCTTTTTTTATAAAGAAAATGATCTGAGATTCATGATATGATTTGCTGTACGTAAAAGATAAAACAAAATTGCTCGACAATCGATGCGCGTTATTTGGTAAATAATTCTAAAAAATCCAGATTTTCTGACTTCATTAGTTTTCTGCTACGACTTTACATTTTTCTTCGTTTTTTTTTTTTTTTTTTTTTTTTTTTGAATGAGTAACAGAAAACGTGAAATCGGAATCTATAAATTAATGAGAACAAAAGTCGCCACAGAATGTATGGGAGAAATTCATCTGTAGAGGCGACTAGAATCAAGTCTGCCTTTATAAAAAGAACAAAAAAGATGAATATGAAAAACGTGAAATCATTACATGGAGCAGGGTTTTGTGAATTCATTAAACTTCTAACCGAAAGAGAATTTTGATGTTGTCAAAAATGAAAAGATGTCAGAATAGAGCAACGGAAGTTGCAGAAGCATTGAATGTAAAACAGTTAAAGAATTGGAAAATGAAAATCGGTACTTACCAGCTTCGGTAAAAACTAACAAAGTTGTTAGATATAAGATTCCGAAAGAAGGCATCTTGACAATTATTGTAAAGTAAAAAAAAAAAAAAAAGGTTCAAAGAAGCGTCGGTTAAATACGGTGTTTATCGCCGTGTTCTGCTTTTATACTTTCATTTCACAATAGAAAGCGGGCAAAAGTCATCGTTGCCTATTGATTAACCTGTTTATTTTTAAGTAAATATTGATCTATTCAGATCAATTTTCTTCTTTAAGGAAACGATGCCACTTAATTGGGTCACCGGCTTGAAAGTGACAAAAAGAAGATCATTTATCAGTTTTGCTCGTGTCAAATACTGGGAGTAAAACTAAATGGCCAGCAATATTTACAAGTACACATTGCCACCCTTATAAGGCCTCGGCTGGAATGGATTTTACAAGTAGAGAAAATAAGAGTGGAAAATGTTATTCTGATTTAGAAATCAATGGCCGATTTAGTACTGGAAATGTGCTGGGTATCGGGACGACACATGCTTGCCAGGGAATTCATTGCTAAATAGATATTATGCTAATTATTCCCTTGTGCACTTTCTCTGTTATAAAGTTATTTAACAGAAGCCCTTCGATATTCGCAACATGATTTTATTTTTTTTTTTACAACTGAGAGATTATTAAGCGATTATTTGCCATCTGTTGTGCTTGGTTAATGCGATTTAATCAGGCGAAACATATCACATAACCGTAATTCCATTAGTGACTTGGCGTTGAGTACTGATTATCAAGTTAGTTCAACAAATCAATGGATATGGAGATTGAATTGAGTGATCTAGGCTTGCAGCCTTGTGCCAGGCTAAACTAAGTAAATGTGTCCAATCCAAACATGCTAAGCAAAGTGTGACTGCGATGAAACAAACATTTACACAGTGGTGATAAATTAATACTTTTTGGAAAGTACGATTTCCTTGGGGAGTCATATCAGTTTAAGTTGGTATTTGTATGTCACTTATAATAGTTAATTGAATGCATAAAGTAAAAGAAAAGTAAATTGTTGTAGAGGGAGATCTGGTCCTGGTGGTACATATGGCTTAATATTTATCAACGATAAACGAGCAATGTCGATTTAAAACCTATTTCTGCCTCCTTTATGTAGGCTATTAATGTCGACAAGAATCCCAGGATGTTTAATACGATTCAGCAAACAAGAGTAAAAAAAACTTTCTTAAGAAAGAAGCAAATATTATTTTTGTGTTGTGATGTTACCCCTTTTTTCTGCACATTCAATTTATGACATCGACTGTATGTTTCCCAATAATTTGAACTGACAAGCGCTAATTATTAACAAAAATGACAAATGGGAAGCGGCCATTTTAAAACTAAACTAATGGCAATTAGAAACGACAATATTCTGTGACGATATAAGAAAAAAAGTTATCCGTGGATAATTCTTAATATTTTTTCCTGGTGTTCAACCAATACAAGCCAGAAGAGCAACTAAGGGTAGAGATGGTTGCTGTATAGGGTATGTCATGTGAATGAAAGAGTAGGAAATTAAAATTATATGAATATGAAAGTTACGTAAGGACTGACCGTTGATTTGGAGAGGTTAAGACTATAGCGTTCGGGGTGGGGAGAACATCCACGCAGGTGTCTGATGCATAAAGTAGCAGTTCTTGGAAGAATTTTGTCTGAGTGGAACTTCCTCCTTACAACTGGAATACGAAGCAAAGCGAGTCTTAGCTGTAAAGATCTGAATTAGTAGAACTAAAGAATGGAGCTCATCCGAACATTTGGCATGGAAATAGAGGAAAGTATAGAAACAGACTTGCGATTATGCGTCTCTGGGAGGTGGGGGGGTTGCAGGGTGGAGAACATGTTATCCCCCATATCGCCGTGTAAAGATTTTAGCCGCTATTCGTGCTGGAAAGTTAAGATTGGGTTGCCTTAGGCTAGATATCGCATCAATACACTATTTAAAAAAATTCTAGTCTAACTCTTGTTATGATAAAACCTGAGAGAAGGAGTCAAGTACTTTTTTCAGTAGTAAAAAGAACCGATCGTTTTTCTAGCATCTTTACCAGTGGGTCGTGTATATGAGTTCAACAGTGACCAATTGATTGTTTTTATTTAAAATTTTCTTCACGTTCTTCTTTCGACGCTAGAAATTTAACGTTTTTAATGTGATTTGAAAGACTGTTTGATTTATAGATCTGACGTTAATTGATTTGTAGGTTTACCTTTTTTTAATTGATTTGTGGATCTACCTGATTTTAATTGGTCTGATTGATTAGCCGTTGTTAATTTTTCTGAAGGATTAATGAAGTTTAGTTGAAAAACTGACCAAACTTCTGCCCATGAAAAACTCTGAGTTTGACTGTTGTTGGCAAAATGATATTTAGCGTAGTTTTTGAGCTATTGAAATCAGCAAGCCATTTTTCCCCATTTTGCTGTTTGGGCTGCTCGGTCAGAAGAGAAATAAGCTGCCAGGTGTGAATGATCTTCATTTGTAAAGGTGATTCCATAAACAGTGTTATCATCTGTATAGATGTTTGCTAATGATCGAGGAATGACATATACCGGCTAATTTGATTTTATTCACTTTAAACATATAAGTTCGATATAATTGCAGAATATGAAAATAGAGCTGAGCGTTTAGAATATATTTATATTTCATCGTTATTCTCATGAACAAATATTTAGAAAATATTATAAAGAAAGGGGAGCTTATGCACAGAGAGTTGGTATAAAACTAAGTTAATCTGTATGAATTCTTTTTTGATAAAAGTAGACAGAAAGAAGGCGATGGAGCGATCAAAATTTTCTGAAGCAAGTTTTTCTTTTGTGTTGATCAAATATAAAATTTTATAATCCATTTAAAATTTCAGAAACATCAGTTTTCAGCTCTGCATTCAAAAGCTTAATACTCCAAGAAAAACATTCTCAATTTTGTTAAACTTTGTATATGAAATGAAGATCGATGAAAATCTTTCTGTAAACTTAAATGTTTTTACAGAGGGTAGAATTTCCTGCAAACAAGCAAACATAACATTTATAAATCTGATCCCAACATTCAAAACAATTCAGCATAAAACACTGGAATTTATTTCAATTTTTCAATTTCTTTACGGCAAATGCAATATACAACATTAATAAGCAATATTTTTTCTAAACATTGACCTGGCAAATTTACTTTCTGTTTTTACCCGGTGTTAATTGATTTGAAGCATTGATCGAATTGAATTGATTTGAAAAGCCAAACCACCGTGAAAAACCATACCATACCAGACACCTGTTTATTTTTTAAGTAAAAAAAAAAAAAATTAATTGTTGATATCATAAGACTCATATCATATAACTTCCTTCAAACGTGATGGATTGAGAAATCAAAAGACTTGATTTATTTTCGCATTGCATGGCGGCAATTTTATAATTGTTGATTAACCACAAATTCAATGTCATTCATTTGTTCTTCAAAATTTATACGGGGTTTGAATTTCGTCTTTAAACGGCAAAATAATAAATTGTTATAATTAGATTTTAAAATCATTTTGCTTCAATG